>WOVY01011956.1:0-377409 GCA_013436015.1 Rhipicephalus annulatus
AAGCCTCGGTCACTGATCGGCCCGCATTTTCTGACCATGCTCAAAAAAGTGTTGTGGACTCCTTTAAAGTTTCCTGGCCGAGAATAGAAGCCAGCCCATCCACAATGGACATTATCCGATGAGTAAACCCCGTTGCACTCAATTTGCAAACTCTGCATGCTGCATGCAGCCTAAATCAACAGAAATCCCTGTTGAGGCCACTGAACAACAATTCACTCATCGTTGTTCATGTGCATCATGAACAAATGAAAGTATGCAGCTGGTACCGTATTTATGTACTTGCATAATAGGTCCGCTTTCTTTCCAGAAAATCAGGCGCCAAGTTTGGGGTGCTCCTATATCACGGGAAAATATTTCCGGAAGTTTTACTTCGAACTACTGATAGAACACTGATAACGTAAGTCGCCGAAGACACAATATTTGCACTACAGCCAAATAGCCTTTTCAGAGCCTACGCTAGCGCAAAATGTGTTGAAAATGCATTCTTGCGTATCCGAGAATTGATGCACACAACGTGGTGTGCTTACTAGCATTCAAATCTCGAAAAATTAGCATCAAAATATCTGCATTGATAATATATTAACACAGAAAAAAAAAACTAAGAAATTTACATTGCGAAAGTTCGCTAATTACGTTTCAGGCCACCTAAGATTATGCGCATTATCACAACCGCAATTTTTTTTCAGCTGAGCAGTATCGATCGATCGTTTGATCACCCAACTCGCAGTCAATATTTAAAGACATTGCAATCAAAACGCAAACCATCATTCGAGTGTCAAGCACCACCCGTGCCCCCTTTCCTTCAAGTAGAGGCATCCCAAACAATTATGTCAATTTTGTACAAAACTGCAACTTTTATCGCATGCGACCACCACCGAAAGGTAACCAACACTGATTAGGCCTAGCATACGGTCCGGCATGATGTCACGGGAAATTTGTATAAGAACACGTGATGATTGGACATTGAAAGATCGCACTCAAGCTCTCTTCCAAGAGTAGTACGAGTGATACGACGTTTTTGGTTCGCAGCCGGGAAATCGACTGTGACAAAAGTCCGCCACGCTTGCCTAAGCCTGCGTAGGGGGTAGCAAAGGCGAAAGATCGCGTCGGAAAATCGAAGAGCTTTTAAATTTGCGGACGCAATAGTAAACGCGATAAACGATGACGCTGTTCCCGACAGGAAACTTGAAGTGCACTTGATGAGGACACAATTGTACGCTCCCTGCAAAACTCACGCGGCCCGAAGTCATCCCGGCGCCAGTGGAACGGTTACTTCGGAGCTCAGGCAACAGCCCTTCTTTTTCACTTGGTGAGCCCACACAACTTGCACAACGCTTCCCGCAGGCATTCTTATTCTCTCACTCCTTGCCCCAGTTAATGTAAGGGGATGTCAAATAGCAACTGTGCAATAAGGTAGAGAACTACTGATCATGGCCAAGTTCGGGGAGGTGTGTCTATCATGCGAGCTAATACAGTAAGTCGAGATTTGCCGTCTCCTCGTGGCATCAGACTGCCTCTACACGTCGCCAAGAAGCTGCCCCTCAATATGAAACCGAAAGATCATTTAAGGTAGTGGTATTAAAAGTGTATTCAATGCATTCCCAGGCATCACAATACTTGTGTTTTTTGTGTTCTTGATGCCATTTTATTTGGAGCTACAATTCAAAAATATTTTAAAATTTGTGGCAGTACTGCATTTAAAGTTCGTTTTCTTTTAAAACTTTTTTTTTATCAAAGTAGAGAAAACCTAACGAGCTAATGTATATTTGTTGCACACATTTTAAATGTGCACTTTTCTAAATAAGGTGACAGCTCGTGATCACTGTTGTGGTTGCTGATAAAATGCCTGTGCACAACACCCCCCTCAGCATCATAGCACCGAAACCCCCTTGGAGGAGATAGGGGAGTAGCCGGGCCATCTCTTCCCAAATGCCGATAACTAGAGGCGGGGACAGCTACAAAGGGTTAGGTAACAAAGCCGCAGGCACCCTTCCTAGAGAAAGCATAGCCTTGAGCTTAGCAGTGCGAGACCATAGCCATTAAGCTACCATAATCAAGCCAGCAGTTCCACTTGCATGATTATTACTTTCAAGGAAAAGATTATCACAACACTCACCTGGACATCGCTGCCGCCGTAAAGCCTGCGCGCCAGCAGAATGCCCGCCTGGATCGCAACAGGAGTCAGCTCGGGGCGCCCCTCGAGAATATCGCCCACGGCGTATATGTGAGGCACGTTTGTGCGCTCATTCACCACCGGTAGCTTGCCATTCTTGGGGTTCACCTTCACTCCAGCCTCCGCCAGTCCGAGGCTGTGCGTGCACGGCTCGCGCCCCACTGCAAACAGAACCTGTGCGGGCGGCGTGTGTTCTCATGAATTGAAAATTCGTGGTACACATCATCAACAACATTGGTGGCAATCACTATCAGGCACCACAGCTGTCACCACCAGCAGTGACTACCAGCACTCATTACCAAAAGACACTACCAACAGTCACTACATAGATGTACCACCTTCATTGTACCAGTTGCAAGTTCCATGGGCAAATAGTACCAACGAGCACTATTGCACACCTCTATGCTTTGATACTTTGGATATTCCACAAAGTCTTTTCCTCTTTCAATTTAAGTTTTCAGTAGTTATAAGTGGGGGATGCCAAGGCATATTCGAGTCCATACCTATTCCTACTTCAACGGTAAGGAACATACATGCTGGTACATGCTTTTCACAAAAGTTTTCTCCGCTATTTCACATACAAGCTTACTTAACAGTTTGAAACGATTAAACACACACAGGCAAACAAAACCAGCATTTGTCCTGTCTGGTTGTTCTTTGCTGTCTTACTGTCACTTTGTGCTAGTTTTATCTTCTGATTATTATGAATTAACAGACCCAGAAAACTAGGTTAATGACATAAGAAAACTTACCGTGTTGAATTCCTCAACAATTTCTGTGCCATTTGCATTAGCAGTGACCCGAATTTTTCCAGGGGACCCCTCTTCAATCAGTTCCAGCTAGAAGAAAAACAAGAAAGCAGACAATATTGATAACTGGAGAAGCTTCTAAAAAATATACATGGCAGAAAGATAGCAAAGGTAAATAGAGAAACAATCAGTTTTATGGCAAAAGCATTCTCTATGATATAATTTTTTGGGTTTGGTTGATTTGTGGGGTTTTAACGTCCCAAAACCACTATTTGATTATGAGAGACGCCGTAGTGGAGGGCTCTGGAAATTTCTACCGCCTGGGGTTCTTTAATGTGCACCCAAATCTGAGTACACGGGCCTACAACATTTCCGCCTCCATCGGAAATACAGCCGCCAAAGCCGGGATTTGATCCCGCGACCTGCGGGTCAACAGCAGAGTACCTTAGCCACTAGACCACCATGGCGGGGCAATTGCTTGGGTTTCACATGGTAGACAAACAGTGATTATAGTAGTGGAGGGCTCGGGATAATTTTGACAGGAAGGATTAGCACTGCCAGTGCTAATCCTTCTTGTACCAAGTATACTGATGCCCAATTTATTGATGCAGTATTTGTAAGTTCAGAAAACTCTGGGCATTAAAGCATAGACAAGACTCGGTGCTCGTCATTATGGCCCGCTCAGATCATTATAAAATGAAGAATGCGACCATTGTCTCGAAGTTCTCTCTGTGTGTCAAGTGCACAATATCAGGTACTACCAACATATGCTCTTAAATTTCTCAACATATCTGCGAAGTCTAATCCACTACCATCCCTAGCAGCACTAATCTTACATTGGCTTGCATTTTCTAGCCTAAATAAACCTTTGGCTATCCTGTCTATGCACTGTGTAGCTCAACATACTTGGTATATGTTTCCTCTAATCCTGTCGAACTATCCGCCAGCAAACAGTATTTCTCCTCTATTTCATCTCTGGTTGCACTGTCTTTTACTTGTTGTCCTACCATCTTTCAAATTTTCTGCGTGCACGCCTACAGAGACCCAACACAGAGCAGAGTAGGCAACAGAACTCTTCTGGGCCGCCTCACTATTGTCGGCATTGACCGCCAGGGACACAAAGAAAATGAAATGCTCGCTGAACACGTTGACACACTCAAGTGTCATTGCCCTTTTTGGTAAGTTTTCAAAGAAGGCTTCCTGGGAGCATCTAATCACCCGTGAACCCCCCTCCCCACAACTAAAAAAAAATGTGGTCTAGCAAGTACGATTTTGCTGCGCCCACTCCCTAGGCTACTTAATCAGTAGCGGGCGCGATTTTTTTGCGAATACTCTCTAGGCTGTGTGTTCTGGTGCCACCATTGCATCTCGTAAACTGCAGTGCCGGGTGCCTATTGTAAAAATTGAAGGAATGGCAACCTAACCATGTTGAAGTACCAGAAGCTGATTGTACCAGATGAAACGGCATATTTACAAAAACAAATTCATGGCCTAACCTGACCAGCCTCGCTCACCTTCGTGGGGACACAGGGCCGAAAGAAGCGGATGCCCTCCTCCTCCATGTACTTGCCAATGCGTTCAGCCATGTCCTGGTCGAAGCCTCGCAACAAGATCGAACGCACCATGACCGTCACGTCAAACCCTATGGCCCGGAGAAAGCCCGCACACTCAAGCGCCACGTAGGACGCACCCACAACCAACGTCTTTCCGGGACAGTGGGGCAAGAAGAACAGGTCATCACTGCATACACACACAGACACGGGGGTTAATAAGGCACAAACTTTTTTGCCATTCCTCATGAATCTAGCGTTTCCTAGTTTGTCGCGCCCGATATTGAAACTTGGTACACAGAAGTATTGCCAGCAGTCATATGCATAATTCTAGAGACCACAAAAGCTTGTGTCAAATTGCATCGCTACGCCTTCTGGCAGAACCACAAGCTAACTACTCGGGCGTGTAAAGCGCATGTGCCTAATTTTCTTAATGTTCAGTCTGATTAATCAGTTCAACCACATGCACACAGAAATGTGGGATGAAAAGCATTATGTCACATCTATTTTCCCTTGAAGCATTGATTGATATGGGGGTTTAACGTCCCAAAACCACTATATGATTATGAGAGACGCCGTAGTGGAGGGCTCCGGAAATTTCGACCACCTGGGGTTCTTTAATTTCCCTTGAAGCATTCAGCGATAATATATCATGGCAAAAAATACCTTGTTTGTACAAGTGAAATGTTATCACAATATCGTTGATTAGCCCTACTCTAATTACTGCAAAGGTGGCACCTTGCACTCTTGCCAGCAATTTAATGTGCATGCAGAGCTCAATCAATTTGCACATCAGTGGAAATGGGCCCACAAAACAGCGCTGCTTAAAATAGAGGAAGCTATCAAAAAAGACGTGGAGCCCAATAAGAATAAACATGCAAGAAAGGAAAGCCGAGGAAGGTGTCTATCTCAAAATACATGTGCGTGAAACTAGGGTTATATTTGCGCTCCATAATGACAAACATGCATTAGTAACACGCACTGCAACACAGCTGTTCAATACAATGAAGCATACTACTGTCATGTGTCCTACCGATGTGACACAGCATTTGTGAAAAGAAAGTACCAAGCACAAATTTTCAGAAATCAAATGCAAGCGAATCATATGGTGCTTGCTGTTGCGTGACCTAAAGACTCTTCAAAGAGCATTATTGTTGCTGGAGAGTGGAATGCAGTAGGAACAAACATCACAAACCCAATAAGCCACGAAAAGGATGAAGGGGATGTCACGCAGAGTTTAGTTGCGCATGTGCATGCGTGCTGCGAATGCTTCAACATAAGTTATTTATGTTTGCATAAAATTACATCTACTCTAGCAGGGACCAAGACTAATTATGCTGTCGATGTTTGCTGCTGGTAAAAGAAACTACAAAATATTACAGTTCAAAGCTGCTATGCACACCTTGAGATCGCATGCTCCCGAGCACCAGGAATGTCGGGATATCGTGGCCTTTCACCCCATGGCTAAGAGGAAATCCCTCGACGTGATAAACTTCTCTTTACCTTTTTTGTCAGTCAACTGAAAGAGCAAAGTCATTGAATTGAATGAGAGGAAGCAAGTGCCTCCCAGCATCATCTACAAAGTTCACTCTGCCATGGAAGGTAAATATGGCATAACTAAGCCACACATCTATACATAAATTTGTCGTTATATTGACACTTAAATGTGTTAATGTGAACAGATGAGCACATACCCCAGCTAAACTATAATATACCACACAATTCTCATAAGAGCTTTCTTAATTGAATTGATAAATTCTGGAGCTAGGCAGGAAAGCTTATTGATCATAGTAATACTATCTGGCAGCCTCCCCTTCTAATTTGCTGACCGAGCAGAGACTATACAGCAAGCGAATTGGTTCAATTCTCAACAGCACAAATTTTCTTTGAACTAAAGTGCTCCAGAGGAAAGGTATTCCTCGTAGCAGCATACCAACATCAGATTGACATCAGCAATCTTTTTTTTTGCATTAAAATTTACATTGTGGGCTTTGGCTGTGCTAATTATGTCATTAATTAACACTAGCCTTAATCAAAATCCCATGAAATAACTTGCTGTTTGTGAAAACTTTACCGTTTAACACTGTCATCTAAAATCACCAGTCTCAAATGCATTTAAGCATACATAAACATCCAAGGCATACATGCGAGGGCAAACAAGAAACAGTGACTCAAAGAAAAGCGGCAAGCAAAACATTTTTCTTCAGTGTTCCTTGTTTGCACCAACACGTATTGATTAGATGTCAGACAACTTGTCCAGCAATAAGTCCTACTCAATACGTAAACATCAGCTCTTGTGTTGGTACATAGCGCTACCCTGGAAAAAGACTAAGAGAATAAATCTCGAATTAAAAAAAAAAAAAAGAACAGTAGGCTCTTGTTAAACGGAACTTGAAGGAACCGGGAATACATGTTCGGTTTAATGTGAATTCCGTTTACTCAGAGATGAACAGGGAAGCCGCATACATGCAAGAAACCAATCATACCCCGTGAGGGATTGGCAGTATGTTTAAATAAATAAATAAATATCAGAGGCAGGTGTTTTACTTAACCAGCAGCGCCACTTAACAGATTTTCATTTACTGAGAGTCCACTGTATGTCGAGTAACAATTAATCACTGCAGGTCAAGATTTATTGTAAAAACAAGAAAGCTTAGCACACACATGCACTAGAGAATGGAAATGTAACAGAGCAATGTGGCGATGAACAAGCTGCACATGCACAGGAGTGGCCGTGCCATTCCAGTTGACAGTAGGCATCTATGTGGTCCATTTCCGTCCTGTTATGACCATGTCCTAAAGATGAGAACAAATAATGCTTGACACTAAACGGTGGGAGAATGGCATAGAGGGCACTGTGTCTGCATGATTGCATTTTCCTACCATGTAAGGCCCCTTGCTGTGAAGTTGAGTCGTTCAAAAACCAGCTGCAACACTCAACTCCTACGCAGCCGCTACGGCCCATAAGCACCGCAACACCCAGATAACAGCAACTGCCTTTCCTCACCTTTAACTTGTGCGGATCCACAAAGTGTGCATACGCGTTCATGTAGTCAACGCCAGCTTCCCGCAGGCTGACACGGTACTTCCAGTTGAGTGATGCAATGTAGTCGCGAATGTTGCCCCGCATCGTCTCCCACTTGAATTTGACTTTACGTTTCATGTGTGAGGAAGAAAAAAGAATGGCATCTGTAAAACTGTTCACAGTACACTCATCAACTTTCATGAACCAAGCACATGGTGCAAACCATATAAATGCTGGAGCAAGGCATACAATGTCTAAAGTCTCCAACAAACTAAAAAACGGTTGTTTTACTTTTGTCAAATCACACTTCTATCTGTCTAAACCAGTTAAGTGTTTGACTTCAGCGTAATTTTATTGTGTTCCTATATGCAGCATACCTCAACGGTATTTCCAAGTTTTTCTTTAGAAAATGAAGCTATGCTTATTCCTAATTATTACTCGCTGTAGCACTGGCAGCGCATCCACATAATGCATAAAAACAGAGCATATAAGCAAGAACATCCCACTAGTGAACAGAAATGTTAGGGTCATACGAGTTGTATTATCACAAGCTCAAACAAGTGACAGATCAATCCTATCTTCCGCTTCCAAATTTTCACACGCGAAATGTGAACCTAAAGATGAGACTGAAAATGCTGCCCTGAATGCCATATACAGAACTATTTCATCAAACAAGCTGAAATGTGGCTAGTTACCAGATATTGGTTTCTGGTTCTTTTTCATTATGTATTAAAGATTCATAAAACAACTCAAAATAAAGTATCTGTGTGGCTGGTATTTCTTTCTTATTCATTCATTTTCACACTCTACATAGCAGTAAAGATACCAACTCCTGAAACTAGGAAATACGAGCTGCTTTAAATATGCTATTAGACATTAGACATATTGCACATACCATCTTGCATTTCCCATCCAAAGCTCGTCGAATCCTTAATACCTTGACCTAAAAACAAGCAGAAATTAATGAACAGAACTTCACATAGCCCCAAAAGAATTTTTGGTTGCATTCAGCAAGTCAATGGCAGGGCATCAATACGACGCAGGCAGCACTAGTCCCATACCTAATAACGCAGCATTGTGCATAAGCTTCTTTGGTATGCAGCCAACATTGACACACGTGCCTCCCAGACCTGTGGTAAGACGTGTTGCAATATTAATTAGGTCAAATGCAAAACGTCATAGATTTCGCAGTTCAATTAAAGTTCAGTGACGAAGCATTCTGAAACTTACCCCATGTAGTGCCTTTTGGGGTCGGCTTGACGAAATCACATACAGCTACTTTCTTTCCCAGCTTAGCAGCTTCCTGCAAAAGTTACGGTTTCACAATTATAAATAATTATCTCACAGTAGAAACGCTCATTTCTGGATGAAAGTTAATAAAACATTTCTAATTCTCTCAACTTGCCTTTAATCTTAGTAGCACAAAGCCAATAAACAAAACATGCTTCTAAATAAACTAATTCAGTGCTCATTCTTAGGACCCTTAAAAGTTTCAAGTATAAAACAAAAGCCAGCTTAACTAGAAAACAGTGCAATTCATTGTATTGTTTCTATTCATCATTCTCAACTCCAAGAAAGGCTGCAATTTCTTATTTTGGCAGGACTCCATACCAGGTCTCAGGCAGTGTTCACACCAGCAAATGACAAAAGTCTGCAACTGGCAACCAAGAAGCTTACTACTGGTGACCAATGCGCACACTGCAACTGCACTGTGTCCTGGCTCCCACCTCTGAATGTTGCAGACTGCATCTGTTTAGTTGCCAGCACAATCATGGCCACATGAAAAAACCTTCAGCAGTTGAATTTCAACCAAGTGACCACTTGCAACAATCTTCATCATAATAAAGCTTTTTGTTGGGCTAGTTGGTACATGCTTACTGGAATACAAAAAGGCTCATACTATCAAGGAAGAAAAAAATTAAGGAGGGAACAGACAGGGCGCCCTTTTTATTCTGTCCTTAGTTTTTTCTTCCTTGATGATACATGTTTTTTTTTTTTAATTTAATTTCAGCAATCTTCATCATGTGCCCCTTGTCAGCGGCTAGTGTGAATGGCCCTTAGAGCCCTGATGCCAACTTCCTAGAAGTTGGCACTTAGTTATGTGCAGAGGCAATGATATGCTTACAGCAAGCAATTCAAAGGCCCACCTTAGAAGCAGCTAATCCGCCGGATCCACCACCTATGACAACTAAGTCATAATCGTAGGAGATGCCAGTTATAAGTAACTGGCCTAGGGTGCCTTTCTTCAGTGCGGAAGCCGTGTCTTCGCTGCCACCCAACAGCTCCCCACCGACGAACACCTGAGGCACGCCAGAAAGCCCAGTCCTCTGGCTCAGTGCTTCTTGGATTGGTGGCCCATAGCCTGCACACATACATGGGAAAAGAGCATTCAACAAAAGTGATCATGGCATAAGCAGTGCAAACACAACGAAGCACCTACAGTGGTTATATTCCTATCTTTTACAGGAGTAACTTCACTATTTTGCAAGAGTGCTCACACAGTGCCGTCCTGAACTCCTTTACAGAAGTAAGCACACCTTCAACACCCTCCAGTCCTTTAGAACAGTGCTTGTGCCTTTGAACATTACTATCTACTCCTTTACAGGAGTGGCTGCACCCATTTACAAGAGTGTTTGCACGTTTAATGCCCTGCGATAGCTTACAGCATTAACTACAGCTTGAAAACCCTGCACTCCTTTACAACAGTGCTTGCACCTCAAATACCTTTACAAAGACACCTGCACCTAGAACACCAAGCACTCCTTAACAAGAGCACTTGCACCATTGAACATTTTGTGCTTATTAACAAGAGCACCTTGAACATCCAGAGATCCAGTACCTGCTACCGTCACTAGGCAATATTTCCAAAACAACAAATTAATAAAAAAAATTGGATTTCGAACGTGCACCGTTGTCGTATATATTTTTAACAGTAGTTGCTAGCCCTTCACAGACAGTAATTCCATTTTATCGAGAGAACCGTAAGAGGTATAATTTTGTTGCTCTGCACTAAATGCTATGCTAAACGATTATGCCGTGTATGAGAACCACATCACTCATTCTACAAGGAAGCCTCGAGTCTTCCAATTATGCAGATTACATTATGTGAACACGTTTGCAGTAGCACAGAAGTTAGGCTCGGTAGGCAATCTGTCGAATGCTTACTGAAACTAGCACCATGAAAACTCGCTGGCAGGCTCCCGCAATAAGCCTGCCGCAATTTACGACGCTGATAATCATGTAACGAATATCTCCACTGTCTCGCACAGCCGACAGGGAAATCAAACGTTTATTTCCCACAAATGTGATTGACGTGTGGGGTTAAACGTCCCAAAACCACCATATGATTATGAGAGACTCGGTAGTGGAGGGCTCCGGAAATTTAAACCACCTGAAACCCGAGCACACTGGCCAGCAGCATTTTCGCATCCATCGAAAATACAGCCGCCGGAGCCGGGATCCCGCGACCTGCGAGTCAGCAGCCGAGTACCTTAGCCACTAGACCACCGCGGCGGGGCAATATTTCGATCGATATGTGGGGTTTAACGTCCCAAAACCACCATATGATTATGAGAGACGCCATAGTGGAGGACTCCGGAAATTTTGACCACCTGGGGTTCTTTAACGTGCACCCAAATCTGAGCACACGGGCCTACAACATTTCCGCCTCCATCGAAAATACAGCCGCCATAGCCGGGATCCCGCGACCTGCGAGTCAGCAGCCGAGTACCTTAGCCACTAGACCACCGCGGCGGGGCAATATTTCACACAAATAGTTCACACGCGATGAGTGGGATCGGTATGCAACGGTAACGCGCTGAGCCGTTGAGGTCAGGTCACACCTACGTCGCTGCGTCGGATGCCGCCTGGAGGGGGCCGAACGAAAGGCACGACGTCAAGACACGGCCCGCTGCGCGAAATAAGCGACGCGCTCCGAATTTGCCAATTTACCCGGGGACGGCACGTCGGACGCCGAGTAGACGGACGACGATGACGATGGCGGTGACGCTGCCAAAGACTGAGAAGGTGAAGCGGAGTGCGCTTTTGGTTTCGGCGGGGCGTTCGCAGACATGGACCCTGTCAAGATGACCGACTAGGTTTGCACCACCGTCGCTTCAGGTTTGTTCGCATTGTCACGTGGCAAGCGCCACGGAGGCGAAAAGAAATTTCCCTTGACGTCACGTCCAAGGTTTTAAAAACATATAAAAAAAAAAGAGGAGCGACAAAGAAACGCGTTGCGGAGCTATATCTCGCGAACCCAGGCGCGCGCATTTGTATACATGTATTCGTCGTCTTCATCCGTGAAACCGTCGCCAGAAAAGACAAAATCATGATAAGCTATCGCTTTAGAGCTGTTGGTATTTTTGGCACATTATTATCACCGCACGCAGTCATTCGATTATCAGAAACTGACGCACCTGACAGGAGCCGCACGCAGGGGTTTCCATTTTATCGGGCTCGGTCCTGCCGATGCGAGCTGTACCTTAGTTGTGTTGGTTGAAAACCCGCGTAACTTGGACTAGTTAACGATTTACCAGCGACGTGCTTTCACAGCACGAATCGAACGAGGTCAGCTCCCGATACCTTACAATGGGAGTGGAGGCGCTGTTAAGATTCCATTTGTGGTAATGATTGCAAAGAAACGATGCACGGTAAACCGTGAGCAGACGCCGCAGCCATGCAGCGTTACGAATGCATAAAACAAAGTAGAACATGTTTATACAAAAACGAAATGATCTACCGAGGCTCGCACGTCGTTTCGCGATTACGACTAGGTCAACTCGATCAGTTTTTTTTTTTGTTTTAACCACAGCGAGTCATAACAGCGTCGTATGTACCTGAATAACCTTGCTTTCATTCATGACATGAAAGCAAAGGGTAGTTTCTGATTTTGTCGGGGAAGGCATATACACGTTGTGCGAATGTGAAGCCAAACTTCATTGTGGAAGAATGCAGGCACACAAATTATTGTGGCGATTGAAACTTAATTGGTTAGTTTACGCATTGTTCCATACGTATACCGCGTATTGTTACTACGAAATACTCTTAGGTGGAGCAGCAAGCCACCTTTTATAGCCCGGTGAGGAATCGTGGAAGTGGCAGTACGAGAGCGT
Source organism: Rhipicephalus annulatus (assembly GCA_013436015.1). Lineage (NCBI taxonomy): Eukaryota > Metazoa > Arthropoda > Arachnida > Ixodida > Ixodidae > Rhipicephalus > Rhipicephalus annulatus. The sequence continues at coordinate 12,612 of WOVY01011956.1, forward strand.
TTTTGACTGAGTCCCTGAAGAACTAACTACCTTCTGGCCGCCTCTCCCGGACCCATCTGATCAACGCTTGCGTTCGGTGTCCGGTCGAGACCACCAAGACAGAACCATCCACGGAAACTGAGGATTTTCGATACCATATGAATAAGCTTTCCGGAGACGGTCAACAAGAAAAGGACACCCGTAACGTAGAACTAAAAGCCCCCGAAAAATGAACATCCGAATTCTGATGTCCGAGGTCGAGAAGCCGGACGTACACGGCATTACGGCAATGCAACAAGAATGCATACCGGCCGCGTCGACGCGCGCACTAGTGTCTTGGCGGTCCAGCAGAGGATCGTCGGAGCAGACGGTGGACGCAGTCGAGGGTGGCGGAATGTCCAGTGCGGATTCATCCACGGACACATGGCAGCAGATGGCCGGGATCAGCCTAGGCATGCACTACAGCTGCTGCAGGCCGGAGCGCGCGCGCGCTTGTAGAGGGTGCCACAGCATGCAAGCGATTTCCGCACATCGATCCCAGTTCGCGAGGACGCGTTCGCGGCCTCCGCAGGTTGTCCGGGCGACCGTCGAGACTGGGGCAAGGCTAGAACTCGTGTCCCGACACCGTTGTCCCCTCCCACTTCGCCCCCACAAGTGACGCACGCGCGCCGCCTTTTTGACATGACGTTCTGTGGCCTGGCCGTCCTGCGCGTCACGGCCGAATGCGAGATGGAAATCGGACGGAAATAAAGTATCGAACACTCCTCTCCTCCAGGCTGGTCGATACGATTTGTGGGTGGGGATAGGGGCGGAGGTATCGTTCAATGAACCACTGTTTGTACACACGCATTCGCGGGTAATCAATAGTGTATAGCGACGTATATCGCCCCCGGTGCATTCGCGCAATGCACCCGGACCACTTCCGGTAGCAATTACGTGAGCGTGCAAAAAATAATAATGAAATGATCTAGAGCGCGGACTTGTCACCCATCCAACGATGTGACGAACATAAAATAAGAGCGTCTTAATAGATCGACTCAATTTGCCGACAGCAAAAACGCTTACTTACGCGCGTATTAATTATATATACGAACTCTTGACACCTGTCTTTCTCCTTCCAACATGCAGAGTAGTAAACTGGGCAGTACGGTTAATTTCCTTGCCTATTAATTGTTTTCTCTGTATTGCATAGAAATATGCATGCGAGCATCAACGAGCAAGAAGAATGTTTCCATCCTTCTATCTCGAAGACACTACATATGAAATTTAACAACGCACGGGGCATGGTCTATGTAGATGCAGCGGAATAAGACAACGGCCAAAACATGGCGATGGTATACCAACGAATCTTCAAAGGGACTCCATCGTCAGTGGAACGGTACGCATGGAGCAAAGGAAAAAAAAAGTGGCGGAGGAGGTGGCTATAGCACTAGCTCTATAGCCTCCACAAAAGCCGAAGTCATAATCAGCGACTCTACAACAGCTAATAAAAATTACGCTAAGGACAGAATCTCACCAGAAGCACGCAAAGAATTCTATAGCTAACTTTCACGATAGCGCGTTGTTCATATATTACATGGGCGCCTGCTCAATCATCCCTCCCCGGCAATGAAATCGCGCACTACCTGGCTTGAGACTTGTCCGGGTGAACAGACACATTGCGAATTCTGGGAACGGGACAGAAACCACGCGGTTAGTTACGAAGAAATTTAAAAAAAAAACATTTACAGACTAAGAAGGGCCCGCTTTCCCCCGGCACCCACCTCGCTAAGCAGCAGGATGGCGCCTCGTACAGACGACCACGTTCACGAATCCGGTCGCTTACCATTGTACAACTACCCAGAGCTATACTTAGGTGTGTGTAGATTTCGTCAGCAAAGGGCGGACCGAAATCACACTGTGGGCTTGTGAGAGAGTCAAAGGACAAAATATTAAATTAACGGAGAACAGAGGGAGACCGCACTGCTAAGCCCGGACCCTGAAGGGCAACTCCAAGTGCCTCGGCAAGCCGAGGATGCCACCAGAGCACAGGGACTCATGGCTGCCACCGTGGGAAAGGAGCCCATGCCTCCCAATCTTGCCGTTTTAAATAAAACTTATTCCCTCCTCCTCCTCTGTCTTCGCATCTTTGGAATCCGCGAAAAAGTCTAATGCAAGTACATCTCGTATATTTTCCTGAATGGAATGGAAAAACGTTTATTACAGAGAAAGAAAAAAAATTGGCCCCGTATCTGAATGTAATCTGCAAATGTCGTCGAAAGACAATAGTCTTGCGTGGGGAGCGAATGAACAAGACATTTATTTGATGTTCTGCGCAAGAAAATCGGTGAGTGGTATTTTGGAGCCGCTGCGTTAGAATGCCTCGGGCGTGCAGCGGAGGCGAACGAGCGCATCAAGTCACGTCACGCGTGAGACGTGAGCGCCACCTGGCAGTTTTCTTTCAAAACGAAGCGCGTGGCTCTGAGACGGGTGTGCGCGCCCGTCTCAGACAACGTTACTAGATACTTTATCTAGTAACGTTGGTCTCAGAGACGGTGTAGAACGCAAGGCGACGGGTAGGTGCCGCCACCGTGTCGTCTTAGCAAAGCGTTGGGAACAGCCGCTTCTTCGTGCAAGCGTTGCATGGTCAGCGCAGCGTGATAAGCGCTACGGTCCTTAAAGTTACTTATGTATGCATTTTCTAGTGCACATACAGAATACATACGGGTTGTTATGGTGCCCCAGACTTGCGCAATAATTACTTATTAATTGACAATTGCACAAGCATGAAAGCTGAAGCTTGAGCAACATTGGTGGGCGCACCGGATGGGGTCGACCGTTTCAAATACCCGGTGCCGTTAAGAGTGGACAAACAGACAAATGTACAGACAGACAGACCAAACTTTTTGCGTCGAAAGTCGCCAAGAAATACAATCCTCTTTAAAAAGAAATACAATCCTCTTTAAAAAAATGAAATAAGGGTTACAAGCAGGTGGGTGGGGCCCATAGTCCACTGGCCTCAGCAGCCCGCCGCGCCTGGTCCAGGAGCGCCACTTGGGCCTCCTTTTCCTCGCTAGTATCTGTGGGAACATTCACGCGTTTAATTTACTGCGCTCCACAGCACCCGAGCCCATCAGGACAGATCACTAGGCGTCTTATCAGTTTCAGCTTTTTACCTGCTATACAGTGGCCGCGATTGAAGTCGGCCGGTCGGTAGATCTATTTATGGCTAACAGCCCATTCGCATCGAGTCCGAAAGCGCGTCCATCCGTTTCTCGTAGAGCGCCGCTAGAGCGGGTTTGGTGTGCCCAACCCTGGCGACCATCCAAAACATACGAGCGAGCGTCGGGCAGCACTTGGTGGCTGCCCAGGTTCGCAATCACGACAGCGCGATCGAAGCTATAACCATCACCGTTAAAGAAAAGACGTTAGCAACAGCAGGCCCGCAAAGCAGGAATGGTGCGGCCTTGGCCGACAAAACGTGACCCGTGGCTCGGCGGCAGAACGTTACAACATCCCACAGAAACGACGTCGTCGCAACTAGCGTTTAGCGCCAACGCCTGCTACGAAAAAAAGAACGGCTTCGAGGTTCCGTTACCGACAGTATACTTCCCGGTAGCGTATGACTCCTGCGAGCCAGCTCGCCCGGAAATTACATCTTACGAAAGGACATGCATCGCGCGTATACTGCATGCAATAAAATGTTTACGGGGAGATGGTCGCTATAGCGTACTCGATATGGTTGATTAGCATCCAACCAAGCACACACCCGGAATATGATGCAGTAAAACTCGAAAGTCACAAAAAATTAAACAAAACTAGCATGAATGAGGCACTAGTTCACACACAAACCGCTTAATTGATTGATATGTGGGGTTTAACGTCCCAAAACCACCATATGATTATGAGAGACACCGTAGTGGAGGGCTTCGGAAATTTCGACCACCTGGGGTTCTTTAACGTGCACCCAAATCTGAGCACACGGGCCTACGACATTTCCGCCTCCATCAGAAAGTCAGCCGCCGCAGCCGGGATTTGAACCCGCGACCTGCGGGTCAGCAGCCGAGTACCTTAGCCACTAGACCACCGTGGCGGGGCAGCGTACTCGATATCCATATATCGCACAAGCTGAATACAATCCCACATGCGCTGGAACTTTCCAACAAGACCCGATTCAGACAGGCAACTGCAATTACACAAACATCTCAATCCAACGACTCGGACCTCGATTAACACTTCCCTGGATCGGCAAATATGTCTAGACGTGTAGTCTGCGGAGTGCAATAGCTCAAATAAACTATAGGTTTGCAGGCACTCGTGAAAATAGCCGAAAAATACAACCAATAGCAGACGTCGAGACTCCTGGTAAAAGCGTCTGACAGACTATAACGCTAGCGAAAATTGGGAACTAGTGAACTGCGACGCGATTTTGCCGCGGCTATGATGAATCTCGTGTAACATATATTTATAGAATTCATTTACCTGATCATTATTGACTACATTGAACGAATGGAGAGTTGTACACTCGAATTAAGATCGCGGTGTTTCTCCTGCACGTGATACATGCATATCTTATCAGTTGGCGGTCTCACTGTGAAATAAAAAAAGTCCTTGTTTCGAAAGTACAAAAATATGGCTCGCACGTTCGTGTCTAGTGCAAGTGCTCTGGTCTTTGAGGCGAAAGTTTTCTGCCACGTCGACGAAATCCATACCTTTATGTATTTTTTACAAGAATGTATCCTATTTGCTATTTTCCTATTTGCCATTTTGATATTTTCTATTTTCCTTCTTTTTTGCTTACCATAAAGTGTTATTGTATAACCAGGGACATTGTATTGCCTCTTAGTACTTGCAAATTTGTTTCGCTATATTTTTTCTTTACCACTCCCCTCTGTAATGGCTATTGACTCTAGGGGTAAGTAAATAAATAAATAAATAAATGTCCACTTTCCCGAAGCAAAAACGCTGGATTAGGCAAGTTGCCTGGTACGCCGAAAATAGTGATACGCGTCCCTTGCCCGCGGACGCAACCTGCCAGAACTTCGCCATATACAAGTCTCGAGCAAGCAAGCCCCCCCCCCCCCCCCCCCCCAGTAAAATATAATTGGACAAGATTTGGAGAGGGGGGGAGGGGTCCTGATTTAGTCGTACACGAAATTTCAAAATGGCGTCAGAACATCCTCCGAAAAGAAATAAAAGGCACACCTGCGCTTATAATGAAGTGCTTTATCGAATACGCATAAGATTACTGCTTTTACTGGACAGAAGGGAATCATCTCACTAGGTTTCATGCGTTATGACAAGGGGGGAAAGAAAGACGTTCTTCAAATGTTTCGACAACTTGTGGCAACTCGGAATGCAAGCAAAAAGCAGAACCCTGTGAAAGTACCAAGGAATCATGCACGTATAAAAAAGCTACATCTGAAATTGTGTTCCTAGGAACCACAGGTTCAAAAAAAAAGAATGCCGGGATGTCACGGAGGGCTCTTTTACTGTTGCTGCCAGCAGGAGAGGCCACGAGCGCGTCTATTGTACGTGCACCTACCTTTCCTGCGGTTGCAAAACGGAAATGTTTTCGCCCATTCGCAAAATCGGAGCAGCAAAACTGCGCAGCATTCGCGGATGCGAGAAACCGTACCGCCGAGACAAACGCTGTTACGTTACATGAAGCACGTGCCGCTAAAGTATTTGAAGAAATGAACGCCAAGTTCAGCGAAGCAGTACCAAGGCCGAACCGTATGCCATGCAACGAGCACGCATAATGATCCCGCTGTGTTGAAGCTTGCACGCGAGACCAAAATAACGATATGGCCCGGCGACGCAGAGAGATACGGCTCATTTGGCGAGGAGCTCGATGCTCGTTCGAGCTATATACTCGGATGGGACTCGTAGCGCACCTTGAATCACGGAGTTGTTTATTATTTTGTTTCTGTCCACTGAGAAAAAGAAACGACCGGAGCGGAAACACCGGGGCAAATGAGCCGTGTATGAGCGAGCGAACTGGCCTATTTGGTCCGCAGACCAAGAAAGCTCGGCTGACGAGGGCTACAAAACGGCAACCCATTGCCATCAAAGACCCGATTGATATGTGGAGTTTAACGTCCCAAAACCACCATATGATTGCGAGAGACGCCGTAGTGGAGGGGCTCCGGAAATGCTTACCACCTGGGGTTCTTTAACGCGCACCCAAATCTGAGCACACGGGCCTATACAACATTTCCGCCTCCATCGGAAATGCAGCCGCCGCAGCCGGGATTCGATCCCGCGACCTGCGGGTCAGCAGTCGAGTTCCTTAGCCACTATAGACCACCGCGGCGTGGCGTTGCCATCAAAGACTATAGGATCACCCGGTTTCAGAAGTTTGTGAACGCATGCAGGAACAGAAGCCGATGTTTCGTGGAATGACTCGGTTTGAGGCGCATGTTCTGTACACCGAAAACGTAATCACGCAAACGAAACAATTTTCGTTCCGTATACTTCATTGTCGTCTAACTTCAAGCGACTTCCCGGAAGGATTGGACAATGTGAATAGGCGAACCCTTCTCGACAACTCGAGGCCCATCACCCTCGATAAACAGAGACCTTTACGGCGTTCGTGGCGCAAAGGTAATCTGACCGCTTTGATTAGATAACAAACTTTGCCGGTACAAAGCGCTAAAGGCCGATTGCGACGGTAAACTGGTTCACGTGACGCGGACGAGTAATCAAACGATAGAGCTCTCCTATCTAAAGCAAACAGTTCGTAGCGTATCGAGACAGTGAGTGTATGACGTCGGCACTTCGTCTTGAAAAATGCCGCTACTATGAACACAAGGTTTTACAACCATCGGGTGCCATACCGAAAAGGAAACGATGGCCAACCATTTAAAGCGTTGCGCTTATTGTCTAATGGGTCGATCAATCATGCTGCACACAACCTCGCCACTAATGGCGAGGTTTTTTCTTGTGATTAATGCAAAACAATATGTCGAACCAACGGCTGGGTAAAGCTAGAGAGAATTTGGTTGACGATGCCACTTCTGAATTACCGCAACTCAATTAACGACACACATTTTGGCCTGCAGCTAACAGTAAAATTCGCGAAGTACCTCAGGTAGTCGCATTCGCAGTATGCGCACGAAATTGAAACGAAGAATTTAAGTTTGCGCCTTTTCATTTTCACCCCTAAAAAAACATTTTCCAGCCAAAGGATTGTAAAAGCAATTAATCCTCATTTTACGGTGCCTCGACGCTTGTATTTGCCTCTGTTAACGGTTACGCAGTATTGAAAACAACACAGCATCTAATTAAGGTTCAACCTCGAAGTAACTTTGGTTATCCGACTCAGTATCTGCATCTAAATCTCAGTAAACATGTAGGCGTAGGCAGAATCAGGTTTATTTGTGGCACACGGGCCTGGTGTGCTGCCTAGCTACCCTACTGGGATATAGGGATGGGAATCGAACCAGCCACCAACCAGGCGCCCAGAGCGGTAAGTGCCCCTGAGCCACCGCAGTTGGTTGCGGTCACCCTCCTCCCCCCCCCCCCCCAAACCCCCGCACAAGAACCAGCTAAAGTGCACGGAGTAGTGGGTACGAACACCAGATGTTTTGCACCCGTGCAGGCTACAAATGAAGTTTGGGAGCAAATAACGGTTGAAGTAGACGCATGCGCGACCGAAGCGGTGTCATATAACGCCTTAAAACAAGAGAAGTATACGAGGACAAACTCACCTTCATCATCGACCTCGATGGAGACGTAAGGTTCATTTAGGCTGGTAAATATTTCCTTCGTCTGAAAAAAAAAAAGAAGGAGGATGAAGGCTTGTAAACCACCCAAGCCATAGAGTTTCCTAAAATTAACTGGAGGGGACTCTGGCGCTGCGATCGTTCAGCGACCATTGGAAGAATGGGTAGTACACATATTTGCCTAGTCTTCGTACTTGCGGCTTCGTTTATTGCTGTTTCGGTTTCGTTTTGAAAAAAAAAAAAAAAGATTCAGCCCTTTTGACCTTCGTGACCCGATTTGGAAAGGTAAGTCCAAAAGGATAAGATGGTGAAGCGCGACCGCTGAACATTTGCTAATATTTGTTTCGTAAGAAAACAGCTCCAACCCACACGAACACACACGGAGCCAGAAGCAGGCCAGAAGTACAAAAATTAGACAAATGTGTGTACTACCCATCATTCTTATGCTCGCTGAAGCGCCGTGTGTTGCAGCTTCCATAGACACTATCGCCAGAGTTCCCTCTAGTGTATATAAGGAAACTATGACCCAAACTATCACTCTGGCATGCGACTTTCCATTCGCAAGAACAGCGACGGGACCCCTGAACAACAAAACGCGTGAACTGAGGAAAAAAAAAAAAACCTTTACACCACGCAACTTTTTACGAGGTTGTAAATAACGCAATTTTAAGACGCAACCTTCACAATATATCACAGCTGTGTGTACTTTATGCTGCGCAGAGGGCTGGACGTGGTGGCACGTTTAAGACTACCGCCATAGATAGGTACAAACTCGGCAAAAAAGATGAATAATAAATAACACAAAGCGCAGTCCTTAATATAAAACCACAGTTGCTAGAGGTCGAAGACGTGTACAGGCGCAAATATTCGCGACGGGAAGCGAGTGCCGCAATAAAAGTACGGAAACTACGCATCGCGATGGAATGCCGTGTTAATCGCCCAACAAGACCCATGCACCTTAAGAGGCATAGGGATTCAAAGCGGATGAAAGCGTTAACTCGATCGTTAGCCTATCAGACATGGAAGATATAGATACAACCGGAGTCCTGTCGTTAAGGGTAACAACAGCACTAAAATAAGACACTGATGAAAAAAATTCTGCCAGCTTTGCTTGACTGAAAACCGCGCAACACATGGCGTGCAGTAGGGCGAATGTAAGCGAGTTGAACTAAGTGGTATAGGAGTGGCGGGAGCAGTAGTCCAGTTAGCTGAGGGAGTAATTGGTGGGCGTGGCACAACCACAGGGGATTTACTCCCTTTCTGGGGGTAAATCCCACTACGATTTACAACGGTCTCCGGACACGAAAGCATCGGGAAGAGAGTCAGAACGGCAGGCAGTATATATTGATCGAATTTCGACTGACTATACGCCTCTGAATTAACTACCCCAGCTATGCAAGTAACCTGGCCTCACTCCCAAGCCACCTTCATCTTTCAAGCGCATCGCGGTAGCGTTATTAACATACCTGCTGCGTGTGTACAATGAAGCCCGCTAACAGCGACAGCATTATAGAGCGAAATGCGTAACTATGCAGAAAATTCTGGCAGAGTAATTACTCGCACAGCAGATGCAGTTTGGCTGCAGATTGAGCGCCACGGAGCACATATGTCGCAAGCAGCCGTATGCGCAAACGAATAACGTGCTCCGTGGCGCGAAAGCAACACACGTGACATCTCGCTTTGGTACAACACCCCTTTGCAGCAACTAAAGTGCAGCACCGAATGGTAACACCAAGCCTGATATCGTCCAATGTGATGTTCACAATAAGCAAGGACTATTATACACTTGTATCGGTCAATTGTCATTATGTTGTGTGCTCGATATAGACACTAATCCGCTATTTCCGGGTTTGTTACATTCGGGTACGATTGTACCACTTAAAAAAAGCTTTTTGATGATGACAGATACCGAATTGGTTCTGATAGTAGACACTGAAGTTATTGCAAGGGGGAGATAGCTGCTGTCATGGCTCAAAAATAGATAACGTCACGCGCGAAGTACGCTGATAGAGAAGTTGGGGCCTTTTGGAACTGCCGGTCAACTAAACGTGAAGTACAAATATACCGGACCATCGTGAGTAAGAATAAAGCTAAAATGGCGCTTTTTTTTCTGTCCCTAAAGTTTAAAATAAAAAAGCGCAAATAACGGAACACCTGTGGAACACACGAACAAAGGCGCTGGTCTTCAGTCTTTCCTGGGCTTTTTTTTTTTAATTGCGCGAAATTTAGTCACACCTTCACGCCCGAACTGTCACTTAAGCAGCGTTTATTTACAAGCACATTCCTACTGGGGATCGAATTCCTACTTCACACTGTTGCGCGTCCTAGTACAAGATGAATGATCCTACAAGCCGATCGGGGCAACAATGAAGTAACGGAAGTTACCATGACGTTTTCCTTTTCAAGCAATTACGCATCGAACTTTCAAGTGGTCCGCAATTAGTTTCGGGCGTCGACTTGACTTCCACTCTTCATTTTACTTCTGCAAAGTACTACCACAGCGGAGGCAAATACTGCAATGCCAAGGCACAATCGACTTCCGTGAAAACGGCGCGATGCATGGATCGATGACAACACCGACCGATATATTGCACGACGTAAAGTAAACCAAGTTCGTTTTCCTTTCCTATTTCGGCAGGTCTGCGCGGAAGCAACGCCACGCACAAGGAGCGCGCTGCTGAATAATTGAAAAGGACGACAGGCACGCAGAGCAAGTGTCCCGCCTACTTAATGGAAGGTCCGAGACACGGCCGCCGCTAAAGTGAAATGACCATCAGATTTCGTCATCGACCACAGACGGTGTCGGCTTTAATGATTCAGCCGTGCGCCTTAAGTAATCGGCGCACCTTTCTTTCTTTTCCCCTTCTTTCACAGAGAGAGCTAACATGTCAAGAAACGCGGATCCAGGATTTCCCGGCTGGCGAGCACATACGCCTACGGGGAAGCCGTGTTCCAGTCGGTGTCCTTGGAAGGAGCGCGAAGTGCGCAAAGCGCTTTGAGTCAGTGTTATAGTTATCAATGAACGCCACTTTCTTTTCCTTTTTTTTTTGAAAAAGCTACAGTGTACTTAGGTTATCTACCATGTGTTACGATAACATGTCAAAGCGAACAGCCGCGAAATACCTTCTCCCCCATCCCCCCGCTTTATTTCCTCCCCAAATCAGTGTAGCACCTACGGGATACACGCAGCTTCATACGCGCATGCAAGCAAAATGCAGTTGTTTCCAACCGATACCTATTTGACGCGTGGACATCCGGAACAGTTGTTCGCTCTAGCTTAAAAGTGGAAACACAAAGACTGCGTTGCTTAAAAACACGGTCGTTTAACGGGAAGGCTTTTGCGGCAAGTTGCACGGAATATGTCTTCGGGCTAGTCCACAAAAGATCACTTGTAGCTCAAACGGCGTGATAATTGATGACAAAAGCAGACCAACAAACGCCAAATTGGTAAAGCGAAAACCGGTTTAGAGTGGTACAGAATATGCGATACCCGCCAAAATTTGCGCGCACGTGCGAGTACATAATTGAATGAAACTCTCGCAATTGGCACACACCTCTTATTTACGTCAGTTGACACCGGCGGTAGATCACACCACCATAAATAAAATCTGATACGCTAAAGGACACTTACCCGTGCACACGTTGGGTCATCAGAGGCACTAAATATCACTACTTTGTTTCCTTTGATAATCTTCTCTATGGTGTCCTTCGGGTCGCTGCCGTTATGAATAGGCGGCATGGTGCTGGCTATGAGAAAGTTCAGCACACGCGAAAATTGTCTACAAGTTCTAGACGCCGACTGTACGTGCTCACATGTCAAGAAAAGTGCCCGATATGCCCAAGCGCGTAGGAGCGCGCGGAACACACTAGTGAGCACAAGAACGGCGCGGCCCGCACACAGGTACGGTACGCCCAGTTTTTGCAATCCTGCCCTTCGCGTGAAAAAGCGGTTCATACGACAGTAGCGCCGCCAAACCAAGAGAAATATAAAAACTGTTGCACGCCTAGCATTTTCTTAGTTTGGCGGCGCTGCCTGTAGATCAAAGTAGATACACTTTCAATAAATAAAACTAGTTTAAAAATTCGTGACTGCAAGTGTTTTAAAAAATGATTTCGCTTATTCACACAACTCGACAACAAAAGAAGCTGCTAGGTCTAGAATCAGTAGAGCAAAGCGCGCCAAATTTAAACTGGCAAAAAACCTGTTGGCCTTTTTTCGTTGTATAACTCGTTTTACGGTGCGGGCATTAATTGCAAAGCAGGTTTTTCTTTTTCGCATACTCATACATGTTAAGTCAAACACACATTAAACTTCTCACGACTAAGTGAGAAGTTTAATGGTGAGGAACGAATCTTCCGAGGTGCGTTCCCCATAAAGTAATCGGGCGGGCAATGACATTGACATAACGAATTAGCATGAAGTGAAATAAGATATGGAATGAAGTAAACTACGGAACGGCCAAGCAGCCAGACTAACTAGCCGAAACTATGCATGAAATAATAGGTGCAGCGCTCCTGAAAGCACGTTCAACGAAAATACGTGCGGAGAGTTATGGTAAACATGTCGACGTGTAGAATGATTGTGCACATCGAAGTGGCCATCCAGACTTCACGCAACCTCACAACGGAATCCGTGCAACCACCTCAAGCCCATATAGAAATTAAATATTCACTACGAAAGTTGTAGGTAATACCTACATTACCTTTTCTCGCAGTTTAAATTTTTGTAGTAAATGCTCCTTAGATGTCGTACTTAACTAAAATGAGGGCAGCGTACGTCGAGTACTTGAGGATAGTGCCGAACGCAGCTGGAATCCCCCTCCCCCTTTTTTTTTCGGGGCAGGGCGGATAAATTTAGAAGATTGTGAAGGTTATAACTACCTACAATTCACGTGAAAAATCATTGATAGTTACACCAAAGTTCTCCAGCAATTTTAGTCAGAAATCAATCTAGTTAATCAGCCTGCCGACTTACAATATCGCACCTTTGTTCATAAAGAATGAGAGCACGCCAGTCACTCGAGGAAAAAAAGCTGTTGGAAAACTCGAAGCTCGGCATACATGTCTTCTTGTACCACGGAACTCCACTGATAACTGACACAAAAATTCTGCAAGTGGTTTTCCGCATCGGGATAAGTGGGAATCATTACTTCACAACAGCTTGGGCTCATGTGACGTGAATTGAAAGAAACTATGACGTTAATGGCTTTGCAAGCCAGGCATAGTTGTCTTCGATTCAGCTTTGGACGGCGGCGGTATGACGTCATGAAAACGCATCTGTTCGTAGCGCGACTCTGAGCTGTTAAGGAGGAGCCATATAATTTCTCACGAGAAACTCTATGGAAGAAACTATCTCTCGTGCAAATTAAAGTAAAACACAGCTGATCAATTGTGTAGACACTGAGCAGCAACGGCTTGAAACCTTTAGTAACGACAGGCAGACTCCGAAAGGGACATACTATACTATACGGGACATGCTATACAACACAAGACTATGCTATGCTTTGCTCCTCACTTCCCTTTCCCAACCTTTTTTTTTTCTACTACAGTATATAAGGCTTTCTTCTGCTGCGTGCTTGGATAGCCGAGAGGTTTTCACGCTCGCCTTCGGATCGTGGGTACGCGGTCTCGAATCACACCACCTCACCAAGAATTCATTTTCCTCTGTACTCGCTTTCTCGCCCATAAATGTTATTCTAAAATCCCTAGATTTTTCTATTTCTAGATTCTTCACTTTTACCTAAGTACCCTAAGTACCGACAACTGCCTCCTCTCCCGTCTCTCTCACGCGCGGCCGAGGACTGCCGCCATTAGCTTCTTAACTTCGAAGATTTATAAAGCCACGTATGTCTAAGTACGCGTAGCCTTTATCGCGAAATGAAGACGAGAGACGGACAAACGCAAAGAACTGATGATTAACTTCAGTAGAGTGAGTTTATTTCGCGCTAAAAGCTACCGCATGAATGAACCAACTTGCCCAACAAGTCACTCTACTGATGTCTAAGTACATTAGCCACGCATCCTTCAGCGGACGCGACGCGCCTTACTCCTCCGGTTGGTGCCCCGTTGCTATAGTGAGCGGTGGACTTGTTCAACCAAGTGCTGGCAAAGCGTTAGGAAGAACATGGCTGCCGAAAACGAGCGTTAGCCAGCGACATTCGTCGATGGCGCTCCAATGGTTGTCGGCACTTCATAGGAAAAAAATCCAGGGACTCATTCCATCTTACACTGGGCAAATCAGCGCACATATTCTGGGAGCGAAGTAGAATGCGCGTGCCCGTTCATCATAATTTCTATTCACGACAAACGGGGCTTCCCTGACTGTTAATTTAACGTTGTTAAAACGAACAGACCTACAGTCCTGGTCGAAAGTTCCCAGGCCACGCTTCTATAGAAATACATGGGATAGTGGCCTGGGAACTTCTGCCCCCCCCCCCCCTCTTGTACGCAACCTCCAGAGCAAAAAGCTATTTTCAAAACCAAAGTCCAAGCTCTAAGGTGAGGTGTCATTAACCGGCGGCGAGCATATGGTACGGGAGCATAGCCCTAGAGGAGGTTGTTGCGCCAAGGTTTACAACCCAGGCCACCCACGTAAGTTTGACCGGAGTCCTAGACACTGGTTTGACTAAAGCAAGCAGCGTTGAGGTGCGTTGGCCTTGGGGCAGTACCAATATGTGTGATATAGAGTCGGTGGGGTACAACACAACTAGCAATGAGGTGTATGTGGGGCATGTATTAGTGCTTGCCCCAAGCGCGCGCTTTCTATTCTCGAGAAGTATAAATTGGTTTAGGAAGTTATGGGCCAATCCGAGGGATATCAGGTGAACTTTCCATTCCTGATGGCGTTCTACGCAGTCCACGGTCGGAAGATAAACCTCAAGCCAACCCTGGAAGTATATCTAAGTATGTCTAAGAACACCAGGTTACTCAGGCCTCAGCGTGGGCCCGTGCGTTGCCCAGAAAAAAAGAGCGATCTCTGGTCCACTGCAGGTGGGCTAATACTGCAGGATGAAGATATCCACAAGAAGCGAGCTCAGCAAGAAAGTTTGGAGGGAGTGGTTGTGGGGCAAGGACCACAGAGCAGCCTGCGAGTCTTGTCCTGACCATCATTTCATGAGGCGTGCTCATGCTGAAAGGTGGCTTCGCAGCAGCGTGGGAAAAATGCCGTGAAACCACCTAAACACGGGAAATATCTGCTGTGACACCATACCGAGGTTAAATGTAAAATGTCATTTTTTATGAAAGGGAACACGCGATCGCGTGACGCTCTCTACAGCGACTGCCTACAGTATCTCGCAGCGCCTGTCAAGCGGCCATAACTCGTTTTGTTTGCCGATCATCATCATCATCATCAGCCTGTCTACGTCCACTGCAGGACAAAGGCCTCTCTCATGTTCCGCCAGTTAACCCGGTCCTGTGCTTGCTGTTGCCAATTTATACCCGCAAACTTCTTAATCTCATCTGCCCACCTAACCTTCTGTCTCCCCCTACCCCGCTTCCCTTCTCTGGGAATCCAGTTGGTGACCCTTAATGACCAGCGGTTATCCTGTCTACGTGCTACATGCCCGGCCCATGTCCATTTCCTCTTCTTTATTGCAGCTATGATATCCTCAACTCCCGTTTGTCCCCTAATCCACTCTGCTCTCTTCTTGTCTCTTAAGGTTACACCTACCATTTTTCTTTCCATTGCTCGCTGCGTCGTCCTCAATTTAAGTTGAACCCTCTTTGTGAGTCTCCAGGTTTCTGCTCCGTAGCTAAGTACCGGCAAGATACAGCTGTTATATACCTTCCTCTTGAGAACAGTGGCAATCTACTTGTCATAATTTGAGAGTGCCTGCCGAATGTGCTCCACCCCATTCTTATTCTTCTAGTTACTTCAATCTCGTGGTTAGGCTCTGCGGTTATTACCTGCCCTAAGTAGACATAGTCTTTTACAACTTCAAGTGCACTATTACCTATCGCAAAGCGCTGCTCCTTTCCGAGGTTGTTGTACATTACTTTCGTTTTCTGCAGATTAATTTTAAGACCCACCTTCCTGCTCTCCTCGTCTAACTCCGTAATCATGAGTTGCAATTCGTCCCCTGAGTTACTCAGCAATGCAATGTCATCGGCGAAGCGCAGGTTGCTGAGGTACTCTCCATTAACTCTTATCCCTAACTGTTCCCATTCTAGGCTTCTGAAAACGTCCTGTAAGCACGCAGTGAATAGCATTGGGGAGATTGTGTCCCCCTGCCTTACACCCTTCTTTATTGGTATTCTGTTGCTTTTTTTATGAAGCACTATGGTAGCAGTTGATCCCCTGTAGATTTCTTCCAGAATGTTTAAATAAATTTCATCTACGCCCTGATTCCGCAGTGTCTGCATGACGGCTGATATTTCTACTGAATCAAACGCCTTCTCGTAATCTATGAAGGCTATGTATAGTGGTTGGTTATACTCTGAGCATTTCTCTATTACCTGATTGATAGTATGAATGTGGTCAATTGTTGAGTAGCCTGTTCTAAATCCTGCTGATAGATGACGCCAAATGCAAACGTCTCTTCTTTTGCTGTCGGTTGATGGTCCTGTAGGCAGCCGCCACAGAGCGAAGGCCATACGCTCACGTGTTCCCCTTCATAAAGGTCAATGTACACATTACCTTTACCTCTACAATGATTTTTTTATACGGGATTAACAAAAATTTTTTGTTAAGCCCATTTTTTCAAATCCTTTCAGTCGGAGATTTCAATTAAACTCAATTTTGTAGGTCGGCCAGTAAGCAGCTCATAAAGTTCAAGATAAAATGTTGTTCAAGAGCCCGTATTTACAATATCCTCTACGTGTACTGCCAACCAGGCACAAACAACAAGCGAGGTTATACGTGAACAAAGAAATTGCAGAAGCGGTTGCACTGTTCATACATTTCACTGCATTTTAGTTGTCGTAAACTTGCATTAAGGCTATTGGGCAATATGTTATCCCTCTAAGTATTTGATTAAGTAAAATGATGAAACTATAAAATAAACATTATTTTGGGCATTAATTAATCTTGAGAATTAATCGGCACAAGTTTTCCTTTTCATTACTTGGTGTATAATGACGTAATTGTATTTTGGCTGTGTTATAATATGTACTGTAACAGCAATTTGTATTTACTCCTGTGCATGTGTTTCTATTATGTCACAAATTTCTGTTAATATGCCTATTTAGGGGGTTGCATTGTACTGTATTTCTCTCACCTTATGCCTCTTCTGGGGCCTGTGATGTATTATTAAATAAACAAATCGAAACACGTCAGTCATTTTTTTTACTGCCATAATCATGTGCATCCTAAAATAATAAATCAAGGTACTTTTGTTAAAACTAATTTGGCCTATGAATGGTTAACACAGCAGAAAGCTTACTGGCTCACCTGTCTATTCACAGAATAGCATTGCGGGAAATGCCGCAAAACAATCACAATTTCTTTTCGATATGACTATGAAGTCGTATACGCACACCTTATGCTGCAAATAGGAGGCGAGAGAGCGGGTTTTGTTTGTACGCTTCACTTTGCTGTGAAGCAAGGTGAAGCGTACATATTCTACTATTCGTTACTCTACCATTAGTTTGAATAGTCGCCTCAACTTGCATTCTGCTATGTGCAACTTCTTTTACCTTGTTAGCAGCAGAGAAATGAGAAGGGATGGATAAGAATAACAAGTATGAGGACTAACTTCTGTGGGCAAGAAAGCATCCGACTACGTACAGCAAGGTGAAACTCTACAAGGCTCTTCTGCTAAAACTGTGTCAAATACTGGTATTTTTTACTTAAATAAGATTTAAAAAAATAGGTTTTCTTAAGACCACTAAAAACATGCTTCATTCGTCACTGTGATTAACGGTCTTTTAATTTTCACCAAGATCTAACCACATGTTTTGGCCAGTCGTCAGCCCCTAAATACAGTAAATCTTAGGCTTGTGCAAATAGTGAATTTTAGGTTCGAAGTGAATAGCGATTTTGCTAGAATAATTTCAAATAGAATAGAATATGAAGTATAAAAAATGGCCATATTTATCATGACCTAACCAACCTGCACAATATGTTTTTAAAATTGAAATAAGGCCTCTATGGAAGTGCTTTCTTTTCCCATTCAAAGGAAGTCGAAACAACTTCGAGATGTAGCAGGATTTTACTTTCAGTAGGATGCAAGTGATAACAGCTGTAAAATACGTAACATTCATTACAGTAAGAGTGTATAAGTCTGCAAAACAAGCTTTTAAGCTTAAAAAAAAGATAAATCAATTTGAGGATCATATGTTCACTTAAAAAAAGGGGTTTTTAACAGCTTTTCAAGTAGCCATGGAACATGCGGCCCATCTCCCTTACGTCCTGCATGGGAAATGTGATGTAGCGCATGGTCCTTCGCTGGCTGCACAAGCACCTCGAAGAAACAGATCAGATGCCGGAGATGATGTACGGCTTCGGGAAACATCTATTCTCAGCACCCAAGACGTGATGATCCCACTCCACGAGCTGGTCGTCAAGCAACGAGGCACGGACTGCGTGGGATACTCGCCCTCGACCTGAAAGGAGCCTTTGACGTGTCGCATGCGAGTATGTTGCAAAATCTGAACAAAACCAGGTGTGGCCGCAAGACATTCAGCTACATAAATGACTTTCTGTCAAACCGAACGACGGCTATCAGGATGAGGAGGAGACATCGGACCCTGTCGAGCACGGCGATCGGGGCACCTCTCGGGAATCGTTCCTGTCGCCCCTACTCTTCAATCTGGTTCTCCTGCCTCTGCCCGATCTTCTCAAGCAAATCGAAGGTGTGTACCACGCGTTCTACGCCGACGGCATCACGTTGTGAACGGCCGGAGCCGGGTCTGATGCCTGGGCGGAGGAAGCCTTGCAGCGGGCAGCGATGCCAAGTCGTGTGGACTGAGCTGCACTCCCCAAAAATAGAAGCTGCTCATGATTCAACCAGGAAAACCCAAGAGGGAGCCACCGCCTAACGTGACTATCACCATCAATAGAATGGCCATCAAAACCAACACAGCAAATTAGGATTCTCGGTCTACTGGTTCAGAGTGACGGGAAAGCACAAGCCACGGTCACAAAGTTCAAGACTACAACCGAACAGATTCTTGGCATGATTCGAAGGGTATCTGATAGAAACCGAGGCCTAAAAGAGGATGATGTCATGCGCTTGGTGTGTGCGTTCGTTGTGTCGCGGGTAACCTACTCTGCCCCGTATCTCCCGCCGACGAGAGCCAATAGGGACACCCTCAACACGATGCTTCGCAAGGCAACGAAGCAAG
Organism: Rhipicephalus annulatus; assembly: GCA_013436015.1. Taxonomy (NCBI): domain Eukaryota; kingdom Metazoa; phylum Arthropoda; class Arachnida; order Ixodida; family Ixodidae; genus Rhipicephalus; species Rhipicephalus annulatus. The sequence goes on from WOVY01011956.1 coordinate 31,583, forward strand.
CACTGGGCGTAACAATATACTCGTCCACGCTAAGATTGCTAGACATGGCCGCCCACAACATGGTGGAGGAGCTTATCGAAGCCCACCTATCTAATCAGAGAATCCGGCTCAGTCACAGGGAGCACGGACGAGCCGTCCTAAGCAAGATGGGATGGCAGATCGAGCCAGTACCCATCGAGGCGGCCCTTCCGGACAACTGGAAAACAATTCAAACCAAACCCCATTCACCGGAACATGACACCGGGCAAAGACAAGGAGAGGTGCACCGCATAGGCCAATGCCATGGCCCGAAAGCTGGAAAAGAACCCCAGGGTCATGTACGCGGACGCCTCGCTGCGAACAGTGACCGTGCGGCGTTAGTAGTTACGCCCACTGACAGGCTAATCGTCAGCACGTCCATGAGGACAACAGGCCCCATAATTTAAGAGGAAGCTGCTGTGGCCCTCGCACTCGTACAGCCAAGCATGGACACCGACTCAAAGACAGCCTACGGAAGCTTCCGCAGGGGGGTAGTCTCATCCGTGGCTCGAGCCGTTCTATCCAAGTGCAAACCTCCGGGAAGAGCCATAGAGCTTGTGTGGGTCCCGGCTCACACGCAGGTAGCAGGCAACACCATTGCAGACTATCATGCCCGAGAATTGTCAATCCGGGCCGAGCATGAGCCGGAAGAGCTACCCCACCCGGTTACCAGCTTTCGACACATTACCCAGATGTACCGAGAGGGAAGGTGCAGACTACCAGAACCGCACCCATGCCTGACCAGGAAACAACAGACGATACTGCGTCGAGCGCAGGTGGGATCGCTTGCGCATTTTGTACTGCTGAACCGCATGTACCCTGCGATACAACACGCTGTCCGTTTTGTAAAATAGAAAACGGCACCCTGCCACACATCTTGGCAGAGTGCACAGAACTCAAGAACCGCCCACCGTCCCTTCCCGCCGACACCCCAAATCCCCGACCCCTTGAGCGATGGAAGACCTTGTTATACAGCCCTACCCTACCAACTCTGCGTGCACTCACAGACAGGGGCCAGGAGCTGCTGGGTACATACGGGTCACGCAACTAGGGAACCACCCTGTCTGATGCCTGCACGCATTACCACCGATGCTGGGCTCAATGAATGTTGTTTCATCATCATCATTCTCTCTTGTCCCGACAAAAACCCTTGAAGCAAAGCCAGAAGAGATGGCATGGGGAAAGAAAATGTGTCGCATGCACATCGTGACCTTGAGCATTCTTTCAACGTTTATTTGAATACGCGGCTTTTCAGTGCGATCGCGCATGTGCACGTGGGCAAGTCACGGCGGCCCTAGTAACGACCGAGCACCCCATGCTCAAATCAGCCATTGGCTTCTACAATGCATGTGACGAGCGATTTTCGACATTGTGGAGTCATCTGCCAAGAGAAGAGAGCACTTTTTATCTGGGTTCGAGAATTTGTTGTGAATCCCAGGTAGTGAGCTGTGCTATAATCGGCACACGTTTTTTCAGTAGCCTCTACTACCGACCGGCAGCGTTTGCTGACCATGCTCAAAGAGTGTTGCAGGGCTCCTTTGAATTTGAAGTCGGGCCTCGCGGCAAAGCAAATTTCTCCTGGATAGGTACTTTTATGGCTTAGCACCGTTACAAGGGGACTAATGTAGACCTATTTGTTCATATCCAATACTTTGAAATATTCGATAATTTAAATTCTAATCAAATACTCTACTATTCGTTTGAATATTCGCACAAGCCTAGTAAATTCAGATTTGGGTGCACGTTAAAGAACCCCAGGTGGTCAAAATTTCCGGAGCCCTCCACTACGGCGTCTCTCATAATCATATGGTGGTTTTGGGACGTTAAACCCCACATATCATCATCATCAAGCCTAGTAAATTTTAATACAACTCGTTTTATCGCGGACAAGTTTTCCTGGTCTTGCTACTAGTATACAAAGTTCCTTTCTTTTCACTCCGTACAACAGGTGACATTTGCAGATGCCTCGTTCCAGTTAAAATTGTCAAAGTTAATAGATGCTGCTTTACATCCTGAAAAATTGCAAAATGATCGCAAGGAACACCGTAAAGGAGGACTCCGAAAATTTCTGCCGTCTGGTGTTGTTTATGTGCACCAACAATGCCCAGTACATGCACCTCTATTGTTTAGCCTCCTCTTGAAACGAAACCACTGCTGCCAGGATTGAACTCGCAACCTTCATACTTCGGAAATTAGCTGGGTCATTACGAAAATGATTACTTTTCTGTATAACGTGACAAAATTTGAACATTTCATGATCATTCAATGAAGTCGCTATTTGCTTAGAAGCAGCTTCCAACCTCACATTTAATATACACCCATCTTTTCAGCTGACATTGCTCAGTTGTGTTAAGTTTAGGCTGAAAACCCAAATAGTTATATCGTAGCATTTGGAATTGGAAGATTATTAAACTAGCTGCTCCCAGAAAATGTATAATTACAAAAACCAAACTTACCCAAAAAGACACGCACACAAAATGGACATTTCAATGAAAATTTATTTTTAGCAGTTAAAAAAATGCACACATGACTGTTGCACGCCATCATGTTTCCTGGCTTTCATTACACTTATTGCCCTCAATAATAAGAAAAAAAACTGTCTAAGCCTCATGACAGTTCACAACTCGTAAGGGGAGATGCTACTTGACTTTTTAATATATAACAGAGCAACAAAACATTGATCTGTTTACAGAGTGTGATGCTGTAAAATACCTAGTGACATGTTCTATAACGACTTGCACCGTTTCAGTTTTGTATCACAACATTCAGTAAAATGTAGTTTTACACCACAACTGCCCACAACTCGCTTCCACATATTTTAATATTGACTCATATTTCTCCCTCCATCTGTAGAATGACGAGAACTTACTAAGGAAGGCACATAAAATATATCACTTGAAGTCTTAATATGTTAAGGCATTAGAAATTTGTTATTCAAAGTTTCTTAAATAGTATATGCGATATCCTTCAAAGGAGATAACAGAAATCCTCATTATACAAAACACTGAAAAAAATTCAGATTTGGCACCATCCTAGCTACCTTAATGGTCGAGCTTCTGAAATTGCCTAGTAGCATCACGAGATTTCATTTCAAAGGTAAGATTGAAAGCTTGTTTACACGTAAAAGATCTTTTTTATTATTACTTCTTGAATTTTAAGATAGCTTGGGAATAGTGGTTATCTGAAAAGTGCACCTTTGGTGAGCTCACAGGAATCGCAGTGACAAGTGGCCAAGCTGTATTGGCAAGGGAACTTGAGACGAGTAATTTAACTGGCAAAGTAATTCATTGGAAAAAAAAAAGTGAAAATCTTTAAGCAGCATCTCCCCTTCAAACAACAAGAACAAAAAAAGAAATAAGTGGCACTGTGAAAAGCACTGGTGCCAATTTGTTTGAATATAAATACAAAAAAACACTGAAGGCTGGTCATGAAATGGTTACAAGGGCACAGATGGACACGTGGCTGGCACCGGCCTCCATACAGCACGACCAACCGTGAGATGCGAAGCTAGGCGGTGGGTACCATCGCCGTTTTTCACCAACTGAAAAAGCAAACGAAAAATTTGCGCATGTCGTACATTGCACCCCCGAAAAAGAAAAATGAAAAATGCAGGAAAACTAATTTTTTTACCAGAAAAATGTCTAGTTCTGAATAGTATAAAAAGCTTTTGCCCAAAGCGCCCCATCATTTTCAGGTACAGTCGGAAATGGCGTGAAATGAAATGCCAAAATTGGGGCTTGCCGAGATCAACATACGGCATTGAACTTGCCTGCTGCTCCATGCAGTCTTTGAGATCAGAAGGGTTCCACAAACATTACAGGCAATACACCAGGTGCTTACGTGTCGTCGAAGGCTTAGCAACAAAATAACTATGGAAGTATCAGCCTCATAACTTTGCTAACCTTTTTTCGGTGGTTTCTACACCACCCCCTTGTAACACAATTAGCCAGGTGAAGTTCTGCTGCAGCTGGTGTCTAATGCGGCTGGTGTCTAAGAGCTGCTCGGCGAGTATGTGCTTGAGCAGCGAGCGGCACAGCGGCCCGTGACGATAGAACTGCTCCAAGTGCAGGCTATGCAATTAGCCTTAGAAAAAGGTCTAATGCGGAGTCAGTTTAAAACGAGCAGGTGCTGGCCAACTAACTTTATGAAGAGGAAAGGCTTTTCCCTCCGAAGGTGAACGGGCATATGTCAAAAGTTTTGCGGAGGAGTACGATGAAAAGCTTCACAGTTTTCAGAGGTTCGCTCTAAACTTGCGGTACAACAACGGCTACCTGCTTGGGCAAATCGGAAATGCCATTCAGACACCTCTTTACTTCGACATGCCTGGCACCACAACTGTCGACAAGAAGGGGGCGAAGCTAGTTCGCGTGCTGACGGTCCACGGTAAAACTACAGTGACGGCAATGCTCTGTTACACATCAGATAATAGGCACAAGCTTCCCCCGTACCTCATACTTAAATTGAAGGCGCTCCGGAAAGGAGTCTTTTTGAGTGGTGTGATTGTGCTGGCCAACGAGAAAAATGGGTGCGCGTTACAATCGAGGGCACGGTAGAATTGAGTAAGTACGGTAACCATGCCCACCCACCCCCCCAAAATATTGACTGGCATTCATTCTCTTCCAGCACACTTACCAAGCACAAAAACTTTAAAAGAATGCCTAACCATAAAAAGCATCAGACAGCAGTGGTGTGGTTTATTCAGGCAGGGGAGTTCCCTTGTCGGGGCTTACCTTCCTACACTAGCCAGGCCATGATGGTCATTTCGGAAGGAGGTAGCGGACGTAGGGCACCTCCACGTCTTCGCCGTCCTTGTCGTTACAGCACAGCTCAAACACCAGGGCGCGCACGTGCGGATCAATGGGCCTCTGGGACACCTTCTTGACAACCTCACTCATGCTGCAAAAGACGGCCCCCCATGCTTCACCACAAGAGCCTCACGACAGTGCATTCACATAATGCTGGTCAGAGCACTTACAATCTTTGGATAGTTCAAAACAATAACTCTATGCTTTTACGAAAATACAACAACATTTCAGTGTTAATTCGAATCTTCAACGGTCGCTAATAAAAACATGGTGCGCAAACACGAAGTCAGAGAACTGTGGGTTATTAACATGAGCCACTATTGCATAAACATGTTCCAAAGTTCAGGCTAAGGTGGACCCTAAGTTTCATGGAGGTCAACCGGCAAAATCACGATGGAATCTTGCTGTACCCACTGTGTCCACAGTGTCAGCTCGGTGATTGAACAGACACTTCTACTAAAAGTGGGTTTTCTCTGCAGACTATATACAGTCGAGCCTGCTTATAATGAACCTGAGCTGACGCGGCATCCAGTTCGCTGTATCTCGAAGTTAGTAGTAAATGAAACGCAGCTTTAAGAAAAGTTGCAAGTGAAAACACAAACTTGTTTTGCACAAGAAGTCCGGGAAAGCATGTGTTTCGAAGAGCACAAGAGATAAGGGCTGTCTCGAGTTATTTAAAACGGCAGGGTGCTCGTTCGCCGAGGCCCGTGGCATAAGCTGCATGAGGCACTGGCTTCAAATGTTTCGTCGTTCTCGCAATCCAATTCCTCCAAATCGCTCTCGCCCCGTACTTCATTCACAATGCTCTAATCCGTGCATGGTTCCGCAGTGTCACCATCATCATCGGCCGTAATTAAACCATCACAACAGATGTCCGCTCTCCAAGGTCGGAATCGACGACGCACTGGCACAAATCGCTGCTGGAGTAACCCTGTTCTGGAGCTTCAGGTGTGGCGTCGGGCCCGACGTCGACCCCGCGCAAACAGTTTCGCGCGCATGTAGCCGTCACCACCACCCAAGAAATATTCACTATCTCTACAGTTGAATACCGGGACCCCCAAAGCGGCAAGTTGGCTGCCAGGTGGTCAACAGCTGTGAGCAAGTGCTCTGCAACACGGCATCCAACGTGCAGATTACGCTCAAGCCAAGGGGTCACATTTTTGACGTGTTGAGCGACAGAAAAAGCATGCAAGTTCTCTCGTTTGCCATGCTGACCACACACGCACACCAAGAGCAATAGATGCGTACACGCGACACTCATGCCAGAACGCGTGGAACAGCTCTGGGACCGTTTCTAATCAGAAAACGAAACTAATTATAGCCAGCACGGCTGGCGTCGTGGGTGGAGACAGGCAAAGGGGTTGTGATCAAGACAGGAGGGCAGATTTGCAAGAGAGGAAAGGCAAGGAGTTGCAATGGAGTGAAGAGAGGAGGATGCGGCGGGAGGGCGACCCTGAAAGCCAAGACACACGAGAAGGAAGGAGGCAAGTTGGGTAGCTTGTTTGAAAGGTTCACGAAACGCGCAATTCGCACGCACAAAAAACCCGAGAATGCCTGCTCGTGCAGAAGTCAAAGCATGGCCACTTGAATCGGTGCGCACGGCGGTGTTCGAAGAATCGGCGGCCGTGGTCAGAAAATAGTCTTGTTGCGCTGGCAGGTTTGCGTGGCCTCACCAACTTCGACATTTCGAGATTCATGCCGCGCAAATTAACAGTCGTTTTCGCACTTATGCACGCGTGCGGAGGGCATGCTGAACTGAGAGCGAAGTGAGCGAGAACAAGTCCTAAACACGAACCGAATCGTAAATTATCAGAGTCTGTGCGGTAGTATATGCATGTGCACTGGACGCAGACCATCGGATACACTCTGCGGCCGATGATGTTGGCAAATGGTCTGGTCACTCCAGGCCGGCGACGCCAACGACAGACAGTACCAGCGATCAGAGACAGGGTAGATGGCCGACCGGTCTTCGAAAGATAGATGGCAGTGTGAAAACACGGGCCTCGTCTATCGAAGCGGGGTGCTCCAAGAAGCAGGGAGAGAAAGGACGGAAGGGTGCACAACAAAAAGCGATCGGGGTGAGCGACAACTAGAGGAGTGCGGAGGCAGGGTCGCCATTTAACAATAAGAATGTATGGGCACCTGGCCGATGCTTGATCGGTGGTCGAAAGTGGTTTCCTGGGAAGTCGGCAGAGCACAGACTTCGTTCGCCGTAACCAATCAGCGGCGCTCGGAGACTATTGGTTCAATGGCACAAAATCGCACTTACAACAATGTATATTTTCACGGTCACACAGATATTGTTCGTTTTAAGTGTGGCCGTTATATATGGGCTCGACTGTATTCCTGGTATGGGAGTCATGCAAATAATCTGAGAGCGATAGCAAAGTCACAATAGTAACACCTACCAATTGCATTTTGATGCATATAACAATTTTTTGGCAATTTGAACATTTAGGAGCAAGTTCGTGGCAAAGCCCAAGATGCACGAAAAATATTCGCCAGGTAACAAAGAAGCAGACCTGAACTGTCATTTAGTGCAGCTTAACACTATAAAAAAGCACAGAGCAGCAGCAATAATACAGTGGACTCCTCTTAAGCGTAACTTGAAGGGGCAAGAAAATATGTTCCATTTATGAGAAGTTTAATTTAAGCAAAGCCCACAAAATTAATGAAATATGACTATTTCAAAAGCACCAACTGTGGCTGATAGAACAAAAACATTTTGAAGTATAGAATACTACTATAGTTGATTAGAAAGAAAAATGTTGCAAATATTGCAGACTTGGAAAAAAGGTGGTGATAATTTACTTGGCCTTGTTCAAGCAATTTCTCACATAGGAGCGCATTGCTGAAAGGCTGGGCAAAAACTCTCTGCCACCATCGTATTCAAAGTAGCGTGGTAACAAGATGACAGCATCTCTTGCTACACTGCCAGCCACTGAAATGAGCTCGGGTTCAGCTACAGCTATAGGTTTCTCAAGGATGTCCTCAAGTTAACAACGAAACATCGATTGCTGCTCGGCGTGCGCCGACATATGCAACCGATGGATTGTCTTGGCTAGGCTAGCTTTGGCATTTGCTTCATGAGTTCTACACTGCCATAGCCTACTTCTGCCGCCGTTCATAGATTTTGCCTGTTTTAGTTTCATTGAAAGGGGTCGTGAAACAGTCACAACGACAATGTGGCACCATCGGCAGCTACATGTGCTAATTGTATCATCTGCCCGAGTGGACCTGCATAGACGTTTTGCCTATCGAGGAACGCGGAACTCTATGGCATATCGAGCACTGCGCAAGAGGCACTCATCGGCGTCTGCTATACGCGATCCGCATCTCACAAGGACGCTGCTTAATACGACGTCAGAGTGCAAGTTAGCGCCAATTGCGTAGTGACAAAGACGCTGATGAGTGTTCCAGTTGCACCCACTCGCAAGTACCGAAGAGTTCCGCGTTCCTCAATAGGCAAAGCATTCCTTATGATGACGTCACCAAGTTAGTGCGTGTGGACGTCGGTGGCTTCGCAATGTCGCTTTAGAGCAAGCGTTTCATGACCTCTTTAAGGGGGGGACAAAAGTCTTAGAAGGCTGAAAATCGCAGAAAAACTTTTTGAAGTTGACATTTTCGGTATCTGTACCTATTTTTGCACCTATCTGAGAAGTTTCTAGCTTCTCACTTCATTATTTGTGGCGCAAAATCAATTTATAACATCGTTGCGAGATTAATGTGAGCGCAAATTGATGCTGAAATTAAATTAAAATCATTAAATTAAATGGTGCTTAAATTATGGTGCAATAAATTAAATGGTACCTATTAAATTCCTGGTGCTTATTGTTGAACTTGCTCATTTATTCTCCAAATTTTTGTACCGAACCTGCATATAACGAAACCCTTTTTTAAATTAATTTTTCCAGGAATTTTCAATTTTGTTATATTCAGGTTAACTGTATACAACGTAATAAAGGTTTATTTCTAACACTATTGCGGCAGGTGCCAGTAACCACCAACCAGCAGCAGCACACATTGGTTTGGCCATAAGGCTCACTACTACTCACAGAAGCTTGAGCCGCTCCTCCACCTTGGCGGCAGGCATGAAGAACGAGTACAACATGCAGACTCCTTGAGACAGCATGGTGATCTCAATACCGTGCTCGTTCTGAGATAGAAAAAAGGGAGGGAGTAAGACTTCGGCTCCACTGAAGCCTGGCCTTCAGGTCACGACAAAGCGAGCACAGACCTTGAAGTAGTCAATGAACTCTCGGAGCGTCATTTCCCCTTGAACTTCAAAGCGGTCCCAGAGGGTGAACTCGTGACTATTGTACTGCAGGAAAAACAAAGTGCCATGCAAATTAGAAGCCAGAAGAAAGGACACCGACAAGGAAGCAGATTACATGCATGGAGTGACCACATGAGGTCAAGGAAAAGCAAGAGGGCTGTAGAGTTTACTAATTGAGTAAATAAGGTTGTCATATTGTACACACATACACACAAAGCCATACCTGCCAACTTAGGAGCCTATAAATTCGAGAGATTGCCGTGAGTGGGGGAGGGTGATACCGTATCTACTCACACCAGTGCACTGTTTTTCCAGAAAATCGGGCTCCAAGTTCGGGATGCGCTTACTATGCTGGGTTAAATTTCCGAAAATTTGATTTTCGATGATAGCATAGACCGCTGACGTATAATTCGCCAAAGTCGCGAATATTCGCGCTACAGCCGAAATAACCTCCTTCATAGGCTACACTACAGCAAAACTTGTTGAGCATGCAGTCTCACATGTTTAAAAACCGAGGCAGGTGATGCTTCCAAATTTCCAATAAGTAACATAGAAAGACCTGCAGTTTCCACTGAAATAAACACGCAGACAAAAAAAGAAAGCGCCATCGCAGATTTTGTATCAGGCCATACAGATTATTTGTGCGCTGAACGGTGCCAATTGTTTGATTTCACGGGTCACTGCAGTGGTCATCTTGCGTTTCCCTTTTCCTCGCTTCAGTTAATGTAAAAAGGCATTGAATTGCAACAATGCAAATACGGTAACAGAACTACTGCTCATGGCCAAGTTGAAGATGCATCTATTATGCGCGGAAGTACGGTATATAGAGAATTACTGTGAGACATTTGTGCCTCGCTGTAGTTGCTTCCATCCAATGCGACTGTGGAACTACAGCGTTTGAAAACATACATGTTTTCGGCATCTCAGCCACTTCCCAGGTAATGGCAGTTCTCTACGTCCACACTCTTACTGTTCCGCGTCCTCACACTTCGGGAACATTTTCCGAAACAACGGTCGTGCGTGATCACAAGCGCATAGCTACAGAAGTTGTGTTCTGCAAGAAATCTCGTGAGGAGGCGTTCTGCGCGCACTGCACTGCCATGTCAGCTCTTTTAGAAGAAACTCCCTACATTGCCCTGCCCTTCAGCAGACTGAACGTGGCTCTCATGCTTCTTTCAAGAGATGTGCATCTTTATTTGGGCCTTGTTGCCACAGCAAACGCTTAAATTACAGGTCAACATAATACAGAATCCGTACTTGTCCCCTTTCCGTGAAGTCGCAGCACAGAAATTCAGCTGGGTACGAGTCCAGAAACACTTGCAAGTACTTTTTTGCTTTTGACACCACCATAAAACTTCCAACTTAACTCTGGGAAACAACCACCACAACGACATAACTGACACCTAGAGAAGTGGTGTAACCCTAGCATGCGGAATGAGGGAGCCAAGACAGACAGACGCAGAAATTGTACATTTTTCCTCACCTTCGCCCAGACACGCAATACTATAGTGGCAAGAATTCACTTATCGATATTTAAGGCATGGTGACAATTAACCCGAAGTCTAGTGGCGTGTGCTCTTCTGCTGCACCGAAACTGTCACAGCAGGAAAAGCTGATGTACGAGAGTGATTAAAAAAAAAAGCTCTGCCGTGGCGGCCATAGTTAGGGAGAATCGAGACTGCATTTGTACAATTGGTAGAGTAGGTCCAAATTAGGGGGTGTCCCGTATAATTCGGGAGAGTTGGCACGTATGTGTACACCAACACCTAATTTGGAGTAAAATGAAACAGATGCACCATCATTATTTTGTTGGGAATTTTAAGCAGACGATGCAAGGGGCGATTGCAAGTGAGCTCATGCTGTTTCCAGACGACCATAATGCTCTTTAGAAATCGGCACCAGCAATTTCGCCAATAAAAATACAACCTCTGTTGCAATTGTACCATCAGCCATCGCGATCTTCGACGTACCAGCGAACACACAAAAGCACATGTGCTTTATTACAAATAAACCGCTGTACTAGTCGCAAGAAGGTTGTGGCTTTGAATGTCAGCATCATCAAGTTACCCACCTTATTCTTCTTCGCTGCTATAGGTTCCGAGAAGCCGAAGAACGGAAGTGCTAGATTGACAAAGCCGTTCTTGTAAAGCTCAAGCTTGTTGTGGCCTTGAACCAGCTGCAAACGAGGAACCAAGAAGAGCTTTACAAAGAATGAAAAAAAAAAAAAAAACGACTTCTTGTTGCACTCACTACATAGTTAAAACACAAACTGGCAAGAAAAAAAGGGGGGAAAATTGAAGGAGTTTATTCACATTACACCAGCTGCTTTCTCAAAATGACCACATGCACACATATTGAGTGGCAATCATTTGTTAATGGAATACTGAGAAAAAATAAGAAAACAAATGGCCGCCGCTACTTGGCATGGTTCTTAAGCGCCGCGGCGTGAAATATGACCGTTTTTGAGGCGATTTCGTGAGCGAAAATAGTCAGGAAACTGAGACTGAATTCCTCGACAAAGACGCCATCACATAACAATAGCATTTTCGGAACACCTTGAGACCCTATATATTTAGAAAAATTTTTCGGCCTTGAGACCCTTTAAGGGGGGACGCGGCACCTAGAAGTCGAAAATCGGCCCAAAAATCGCATTTTCTATCTCATCATTTTCAAGTTTCCGATGCCCTTCCGCACCTACCAGCAATGTTTCGCTTCGAAATTTCACTTATTTCTCAAGTTATAATCCTTAAGGAGAGCAACTTTGCGCAAGCAGGCCTTTATAGTGAAGTGTAAACTAGCCGTACTTCAACCGTCGACGGCACGCGAAACTACACGCGATTTTGGTGTTGTTAGAAAGGCCGCGTTTTTAGTTTCTTTTCCAGTAGACAACTATGTGCCTCTCGTAAAAGCAAAAAAAAAAAAGTAAAAACACACAGGACGCGATTCCATGGGTTGCTTGACGTATGTGACCAAAATGGCACTTCCCTGTTGGCCAGCAAAACTCGCTGGCAGTGTCTGCCGCCATTTTGAAAGGGTATCGCCCTTGCGACGGTGTCATGACTCGTATCCCCAACGTGCTTGTGCATCTCGCTATGCCCGACGGTGCGAAAAAGTTCCGATCGCAGCAGTTACTGTATCGCGGCAGCAAGCGCCGACGTTTGATAACGCCGTCGAAACCGAAGACTGTTTCGCGAGCGTGCGCAGAGTAGCCGCTGGCCACCTGTGTTTTGAAGATGTCTTGCACACTCCTCAAAGGAGGAGTGTGTGAGACTGCTTCGCCGGATAGCGAACGCACTGCATTGACGCTATCGGCAACGGCGAAGTGCGCGTAGACACTGGCCTCCCTGACAGCGCGCCCTATATTGACTCCGGCCGTGTGCGGGTAGACGCTGACGTGATCAATGAGAGTGAAGTTCATGATGGGCGCATCCGTGAGACAACCACGACACTCGAGGGTCTTACGTCGGTGTCGGCAACAGCGCGAAAAATTGAGCGCTTTTTGGGGTCAAGCGGTGCAGCAGCGAGGCAAGATGCCAGCGAGGCAAGACTCAATTATTCACACGAAAGGCTCCAATCCGTGATTTGAAGTTTGGTATCAAAGGAGCAGCACGCTTATCTTTTTGCTGTGCAAGCTGCTGCTGCAGAAGCTGTGCTGTGCTTCAACACTGGCAATGTCAATACTGCCACGTTCCATTACCTAAGTTCTTTTATAGTCCCAAAACACTACACAATTCTCAGTGCAAACCGCGCCTGCAGTTTTCGAGAAGCTTCCGGACTGTAGTAGATCATTTCGACAAGATCACGCCTACTCTGCGCACTGTACAGATTATTCTGGAACCTACGCCACCACCAGCGATAACGCTAGAATATTCTACGGTAAGAGTATAAATGCCGACGCGCTTCGCCGCTTGTCAGTAGTTGATCGACGGGCTACGCTCCGTTCACTGCTATCTGTGCAAGACTGCTACTGTAATCGAACTTTCCATTTACCGGCACAGGTTCGCCCAAGTAAACAGTTAAATCCCAACAAGTCTCCTGTCTTCGGCCTCGTCACAACCCTGTGACACCTGGTGGAGGTGCTGGGTACACGGCTTGACGGGGGCGCCCGGTACATGAACGAAGCAGCACCTGTATGTCACGACCCCGTGACAATACATTTGCTGCAATTCTAGAGCAGCTGGACATTAAGATATTCAGCAGCACACCCCTGAGGGCTAGGGAGAAGGACTGCCGGCAGAGTGCAACCTCAAATAAATAGAGAGAAGCATCCCAAAGTCTGAGAAAGCTGGTCAAGAAGAAGCATAAGGATGGGATACATTCAGATTATGCCCCTGGTGCACTTCCATAAGATTTTATTAGTATTTTTCCAAGAAAAGTGTTCTGTGACGTTTTTCCTTGTTTAGGCACAATGTCGGCACATTTGCCAATTTGGAGGATCAATAACTTCTGTTCTATTCGAGCTATCAGCACATTTTATTTTCAGGAAGATAAATGCATGCAGTATGCAATATGCTTATTTTGAAAGCAATATACAGATAAAATTTTTTTTTAAATTCAGTCACCATGCGTGACAGGTAAAGGTGGCTTTATTCTTTTCCTTTGAACATTGATGTTCATTAACTCTTGTTAATTTGGCCCAGCAAATTGATTTATAGCATATAGCACTCCTCAAACATCCTACATTGTTTCTACACAGTCAAATGTTTTGGTGCTTCCTGCTTAGATGCTAATTAGGCTGCAAACAAAGAGCCCAGGTTTACATTGATTGTGGAGTATCTTGGAAACTACTTGACCTATCAAAAAGTAAATACATTTTTAGAATCTGCACATCTAAATACACAAACTGAAAATTTCTTTCAGATCCGTACATATATACAAAAAAAGTTGCCTATCAAGCGCAGCCTCCTCACTTAAGACTTTATATTTGCTCTGACAAAGGTACTAATGTGTCTGGTGCAGCTTAGTCATCAAATTTGACCAGATCTGCGTTTCTATACCTCGGGACATTTTGCACAGGTATAACACCATAGTCTTTTCAGTATTAGCCACTTGCTGCGACTTGCAGTATTAAAGATCGGTCGTGTATTACATTGGCACCAAACACATGGGCAGCAGTTCAACCTTTCAGCAGCCTAGTACAGCCTCCAGCAAGCAACGTAGAGTCACCTTGTAAAGCTCGAGGCAGACGAGACCAGCGACAAGAGAGGTGGTGGTGGCAATGGCAGGTATGATCTTGCCCGCAATGAGCTTGCTGCGAAGCCGGTCTGCAGGTGCGATCTTGTAGTTTGTGGCACGCAGGTTGGAGGCTGCCACAATGAAGTCCATGTGGAAGTTTGTGTCATCATCCTTCTCAAACTCCAAGGGTGCCAGCTTCACGTCCTTGAGACATGCCGGGGTGGGCAGCTCCTTCTGCAGGATGGTCAGCCGCTCCTGGTCTGAAAACGCGAGGCCAGAATGCTGTGATGAACACTGCTATGAGGGCGCAGCTTGGAAAAGATGCTTCTTACGCATAAACACAGCAACAGGCCCGAAAGTACTAGAGAGGGCAGTGGAAAAGATGGAAATGAGAAGCAGAGCATACTGTTGGACATTCAGGAACAGTAAGAGCACAGCACAAAAAACGAAAACAGAAATAATGGACAGATGCTTTCAATAGATATATTTAAATACTCTCATGGTATTGTGCACATGCAACATTGTGTTATAAACAAGTTCAAAATATAAAGTGTTCATACGTATCAGATGCAAGACAGCAGCACATTCCAAAGGGAGTCTTGCAGAAATAGATGTTCAGACTAATGCGAGCAGATTTAAGCCTTGCTTGAATCTGCTCGCACACTATGGTTCTTCCTGATAAAGCACATTCAAAAGGGAGTCTTGCAGAAATAGATGTTCAGACGAATGTGAGCAGATTCATGTCTTGTTTATACACACACTATGGTTCTTCCTGATGAACTCTTAGTTATTATGCAGTAGACCTTCAGTAAATGGAAATCTCATAACGAAACTGCTGCTTAAATGAAACAAGTGCTCTAATATGATTGATTTCATACTTTTATTCTGCACCCCGTGCTCCACTCTCAGTAAATGTAACTCCTGTCCAATGAAAGATTTTCCTGGTCCTTTCAGGCTGCATACTAATGAGAGTCTACTATATATACACCTCTTGCTATAGGGTATATACACCCTACTCCTGTAGTATTTTGTGGATAGTCAACTATCATAGCAGCCTGTTTCGTAAAAAGCGTCCACCAGAGAGACGTACCTGTGGGCCCTCCCATGCTTTGCTGGGCCTCGGCATCTGTGACTGCAATGCGCACCCCTTGCCGCGGCTCGAACGGTGGCACCTTGACCAGCTTGAGGACGCGGGCGATCTCCTCCCGGTCGGTGCACTTCGGAAGGCCAAACATGGCAGCCCGCAGGTTGGCTGCAGCCACTATGTAGTCCATGTGCAGAGTCTGCATCGCCAATGCACAGTTGCATGTGAGCACAGTTCCCAAAATGTTTGTGTGTAAAAAACCCATAATAGTACAGTGCTAATGTTCCTGGAAATCTGAACCTAATAAAGCTACAGTAATACTTCTTACAGTTTTAATATCTGTATCAAGAACTACCGTATTTACTCGCATAATAGGCGCACTTTTTCAGAAAATCCGGCTCGAAGTTAAGGGTGCGCCAATTACGCGGGGTAAAATTTTCGAAAATTTTTTCAACTCTGTTCTCGCGCTTTAAATCTGCACACTTGTCAAGTAAAAGGAGACTTTATCGTTTACCAATTAATTCAGTATAAAACAAACATACCAACGTACCTTTTAATGAACAAGCGAGAGCCGTCAACTGCACACACACACGTAAAATTTATTTACACAAAAGTCGTAGCTGTTCCTCCTTTTTCCTATTCGGAGTCAGAGTCGGAGATCGCACATTCATCCTCGCCGAGCGGGGATTCGTTTTCGGTGTCCGAATCATCCGCACCCCACAACATATCCTCACTCGCATCTAGTGCGTTTGAGATACCCGTCTTCTTGAAGCTTTTCCTGACGACTTCGCCGGAGATCGCCTGCCACGCTTCCACGATCCAAGCGCACAGCATTTCCACAGGCGGCCTCTTAATCTTACCACCTGGAGTGAGCCGATGTTGTCCTCTAGCCATCCAGGTGGTGTACAGCCTTCGAACATTGTCCTTGAAAGGTTTATTCAAGGACACGTCCAAAGGCTGCAGTATCGATGTGAGGAGAGGCCGCCCGGAATCACTGCCAGATCTGTGCGCACCTCCTTTAGCTCATCTCGTATGCGGTATACTAGGTGCCCACGAAAACTGTCCAGGACAAGCATGGAC
Source organism: Rhipicephalus annulatus (assembly GCA_013436015.1). NCBI lineage: Eukaryota > Metazoa > Arthropoda > Arachnida > Ixodida > Ixodidae > Rhipicephalus > Rhipicephalus annulatus. The sequence goes on from WOVY01011956.1 coordinate 48,021, forward strand.
GGCAACAACAGACCACCCGGCCGCCGACCCCAGACTGTTTTCACCCAATCCACCATGAGTTCCGCGCTCATCCAGCCTTTTTCCTGGACTCTGACGTAGATGCCTTGAGGGAATTTTACCTTTGGGAGCGTCTTACGTTTAAAAATAACGTAAGGCGGTAGCTTACGCCCATCCGATGTCACCGCCAGCATTACGGTGCATCGTTGTTTATCAGCGCCAGACGTTCTGACGATGACGCTCCGTGCACCTTTCTCTTCCACTGTCGTGTTCCACGGCATATCAAAGCAAAGGGGGGTCTGATCAGCGTTGCCGATCTGGGACAAAATGAAGTCTTTCTGCTGTCGGAGCTTTATAACAAAACTGTGGAAGCCCACCACTTTGTCCTCATATGCTGCGGGCAAGCGCTGGCACAAGGTGGTCTGCCTTTGCAGTGCGAGGCTATGGCGCCGCATGAAACGAGTTGTCCATCCGGAGCTGGCTTCGAACTCTTTGCTTCGATGCCCTGCGCTCGGGCTATTCTGCGCGCCTCAGTCTGCACAATATCCAACGACACAGCACAGCCGTCTTGTCGTAGCTCCCGTATATGCCGGACCAGTAGCTCTTCGACGTTCGGATACCTGCCGGTCTTGGCACCGCGGAAAGCCCGCCGTGTCTTCTTCGTCGCCTTAAGTTTTTCTTCTTGGTCCCTCCAGTACCGAATACTGGTTTCTCCAACGCCGAAATGCCTGCTTGCAGCCCGGTTGCCGTGCTCCAGCGCGTACTGCACTGCCTTCAGTTTAAACCCAGCCGTGTAGCTCGCGTATTTCCCCATGGTGGAACCAAAGTTCAATACACGACCACAACATACGCACACCGCTTGCAAAATGGCGTTTCTTTCTTTTCTCTGATGGTGGTGATGGCGATCGAGCCCCCGGCGTTGTACACGTGACTGACCTCCAAAAAGCGCGGCGATTTGGAGGGTATCAGTAATTGATGGAACAGCCGTTTTTTTTTTTTCGCTCATGGACGCTTTTTTTTTTTCAAGTTTTATTTCGACAAACACAAACCAGGTCGTTGCACTTCGAACTTTTTTTATTTGCTCGTCGATTTGCCTTCTTTTTTCCTTCAGGGTACGGACACCTGAGTTCCAACTGTACCGCTGGGGGGTAGTATCGTTTCTGATCACGGCCAAGTTCGAGGTGCGCCTATTATGCGCGGAATTAAAAAAAAAATCGAATTTTCCGTGACCAAACTAGGGGTGCGCCTATTATGCGAGTGCGCCGATTATGCGAGTAAATACGGTATTTACCATATTTCAAAGTTTCATGTCAGAGAATAAAATATTTTACAAGTAGCCTTTTCTCTTAATTTCTAGCATTTTGTAGGCTGAGCACTTGCAATTATGTGGCATGCTATAGTTGCGGAGGGTACTCCGCATGTTAGATTCTGATCACCTACGAATCGAGCTAATGAAATGTGGACACTATGGCAGGAAATCAAGCCCACACCCTTCCAGTTAGTTGAATGCCGTAGCTGCCAAACTACCATAACTACCATTACAAGTACAGATCGAAAAAGCAACCTAAAGCTAACTAATCCCCAGAATATAAAGTGTGCTGTTGACTATCCTGCGTATCCAAGGTAAAGCATGCAAAGCATTTGCTTGCACAATAAATTAGTTCCAGATTGGTAGTTAAACAATCTTTACCTTCACTAACTTTGCACACTATTTTGAAAAGTGCCTCTATTTTTGTGAGTGGATGTTACAATGTTTTTTTGTAACAAACTAAAATACAACCTTCCGCGAGTGCACGAGGTCTACAGAGAACTATCGCAGCTGACTAAGAGTTACACATGGAGCTTGGAGCACACGGTGGTACTTGCCTCATTGGGATCAAACTCAATGGGCGTGGGACAACGCTTGGGACCAGACCAAAACAGGGCACCCGAACTTGTAGTCTGAAAGAAGGAAACAACAATTTTTTTAGGCTGACAAATACCCACTTAACGGGCAACAATGCAAGAAAAATTGACAAAAGCAGGCCACGTTAAGTGTAACCTGTACGCCAACATCAACGCACCTTTCATGACACCACCAGAGCTAGTTAAATGACTTCACGCAGCAATCCTAGTGCCAGCTAATCGCAGCCAAGACCACAACTCACTTCCTCTGTCCCAGACTTCTACGCGAGACCAAAGTTCGCAACTTGAGGGGAAAAAAAACACTCACCTGATCCTCAGGGAAGTTGTACAGCAACTGCCGGATCTGGTTGTTGTACTGGTCCTGGAAACGCAGCCTCGCCCACGCCACACAGTCAGCGAACGATGTCGGCCGCTCGTCCACCAGCATTTGCTTGACCCCTTCAAGCACCTCGAGCTGCAAGGCGACAACACCTCTCAAACACCGTAGTGCACAGAGGTGTAGCAATGTGCCGCATCCACAAAAACAACTTGGCATGTGATTGCAAGTTACAGGAAGTCTTCCTTACTTTCAAGAATGTTTGAAAAATAATGGGCTATTGCATTCATATCTAGCATGACAGTTTCTTTCCTAGCAATAGAAAGCAACCAGTCCCTTGTAGCTGCTGGCCCTCATGGTTAGCCAATTTTCACCCCCCCCCCCCCCAAACCTTCAGCTGCCTTGCCTACCACTGCATACTATCCCGTAGTAACTGGAGTGTCTAGGCAACCATCATTTCCAAAACCCAAGCTTATTACTAGTTCTTACTGTACTACATAAATAAATAAAATGATGCAACAAGACATACCGGCTGGTTTCCTGGGAGCTTTAGAGTCTTCTCCATGAACCTCGGATCTCTAAAGATGGCCATGAGAAATAAAATGACAGTGTTAATAATACTACAGAGTTCGGTGGTCTCTGTACAATGGAATGCACCTAATGAAAAAAATGTACTAATACAATTTTATGACGACTGGAAGGTGCTATTGGCTCAGTCTAGCCAATCGGTTCACACAGAAAACAGGATTATGTGTTTTGTGGAATGGTCGAAACTTATAGCCTCCCAGCATTGTTGATGATTGATATGTGGGGTTTAACGTCCCAAAACCACTATATGATTATGAGAGACGCCATAGTGGAGGGCTCCGGAAATTTAGACCACCTGGGGTTCTTTAACGTGCACCCAAATCTGAGCACACGGGCCTACAACATTTCCGCCTCCATCTGAAATGCAGCCGCCACAGCCGGGATTCGAACCCGCGCCCTGCGGGTCAGCAGCCGAGTACCTTAGCCACTAGACCACCGCGGCGGGGCATCCCAGCATCGCTGTCCAAATACTCCAATCATTAGGCTTTTGTCCAGAATGAACCAGCTGATCAAGCCCAATGACCTGTTGGCATAAAACTTTCTGGCAAGCGATATAGCCTGCTACAGCAGTTGGGCCTAATTGAGCGAAGTTTATTTACAGAAACTGTGCGGCAAGCACAGTTTCCAGCTTGCTGCTTTCTGTGCCAGCAAAAGCAACACTTTGCACCTGAATAATGCAAACTTCCTTCATGGCTGCCATTTTCTGAGGCACATGTTTACGGAGAGGCGCACCCTTTGGAAACAAAAAAAATCGCAAAAAAGTCGATTTTTCGAAAACCACATATATGGGGAGTAGGTCTTATAAACTATCCGTTTTGTAAATATCAATGTTTCATTCATTTCAGAAGTACGTCACATAAATTATATAACATGCCGCGGCAGCCGGCGAGTGGCCAGCGAGCGCAGTAAATACCCCACTTCGCATGTCTGCCATTTCCCAACCACGCGGCCCAGCACCGCCATCCTGGTCTTGTTTTGCTCGAGAATTCTTGCTCTTTTTTTTTTTTCACCATTCGAGGCACAGCAGCAGCGGCGTGGCTGAAGCAGAAATCGCTCATGATTGGGGGGCTCACGAAGTTTTGAAGCCTGCCGCGATTGGAGGAAGCACGCGCCTCTTGAGGGAGTGGGCGATGACGCAGCTTCTATTGGCTGCTGCACACAATGACGCACCTGTTCTTCCGGCTCGCCATTTGCTCCGGCGCCAACCTTGCAAGCGGCGGTGTTCTCTGGCCGTGCTTTGTGTGTCCCGTTCTTTCGCAGTCTTTACGAGACAATTTTTCGCTGTGTTCACGGGATGCCGATTGCTGTTCTGTCACTAATGGACTCTGCACGCGTTGTGTTCAAGAAAGCGTCCGATGAAGCTCGTACGCATGACAAGCTCGTTCACACGACAATGTGTGGGAGACAGTCTCATCGATACTGAGCAGCTTCTCCTTCATCTCAAGACGACGGACGACTGCATTGATGCTAATCGCGACGTCGAGACTGCTACACCATCAGCGCAACACTCCGTCACAAGCCAGTCTGGTGTGGCGTTTCGTGCTCAAGTGCGCCTGATGTGTTGCGCTCACTAACTGCAGCGATTACGGCCCCCGAACAGTGCGACCGCGTTGTCAACTGTGCATACTCCAACACGTTTTCGGACGTGTGAGGAGCTAGCCGCAGAGCATAGCGAACGTATTGCTGTGCAACCAAAGCTCGGCACTATGTTGGCAACCAACGGGCAGCGGAGAAAGGCCCTTCCCGCGTGAAAAAGGCTCAAGAACGGCTCCAACACAGACAGGAAAAGCGGGAAAGGAAAATAGTAAAGAACGTGTCTAGCTACATTGCAGGGTTATTTTAGACCAAAATATGTGTGAAACTTTTGAAGTCTGTTTTTTCAGAACGACTTTTTTGGCCAGTGAGGCTGTTTAGTCTGATGATATTTCTGCAACCGTTCATCTCATTTTTATCAGATGTACCGTAATTACTCGAATCTAACGCGCACCTTTTTTCCGGTTAAGTGAGTTCATAAACCGCATGCGCGTTAGAATCGAGTACGAAAAAAAAAAAAAAAATGAATGCGGTAAAAAGATGCATCGGCATTTCCAAAATGGCCGCCCCCTACGTGCGTCGACATGGCTATTCTAGAACACTGTAGCATGGCGCGTCGGCCATTTCTGCCTATGTGTTTCCCATGTGTGGCACTTCGTTCGTGTGCTGAGGAGTTCGTCGTCTTGTAGTGCATTAGCATCGACGGCATGGAAGGGCCGACTCCAAAAACTCGAGTGCACCACGATGCCGCTTTTAAAAGAAAAGTCATCGCGTGTGCAGAAACTGACGGAAATCGGGCCACATCGCGGTCGTTCGGAGTTCCTGAAACGTGCGTGCGGGACTGGCGGAAACAAAAGCAGAAGATTGTCGACAGCAAAGCTCCACGCAAAGGCTTTAGTGGACCCCAGCAGCGTCAGTTTCCGCAAATTGAAGAGCTGCTCGGCGAGTATGTGCTTGAGCAGCCAGCGGCCCGTGACGACAGAACTGCTCCAAGTGCGGGCTATGCAGTTAGCCTTAGAAAAAGGGCTAATGCTGAGCCAGTTTAAAGCGAGGAGGTGCTGGCTAAATAACTTTATGAAGAGAAAAGGCTTTTCCCTCCGAAGGCTAACGGTCATATGCGAAAAGTTTACGGAGGAGTACGGTGAAAAGCTTTACAGTTTTCAGAGGTTCGTCCTAAACTTGCAGCACAACAACAGCTACCTGCTTGGGCAAATCGGGAATGCCGATCAGACGCCTCTTTACATCGACATGCCTGGCACCACAACTGTCGACAAGAAGGGGGCAAAGCTAGTTCGCGTGCTGACATCGGTCCACGGTAAAACTACAGTGACGGCAATGCTCTGTTACACGTCAGATGGGCACATGCTTCCCCCGTACCTCATATTTAAATGAAAGGCGCTCCCGAAAGGAGTTGTTTTTTCGGGTGGCGTGATCGTGCGGGCCAACGAGAAAAATGGGTGCGCGTTGCAATCGATGACTTACTCTTTTTTATCGTCGTGAAAACTGGGTGCACGTTACAATGAAGACGCGGTAGAATCGAGTAAATACGGTATTTTATTATGTACTCTAATAAATATCCCACACTGACAGCCATTTAAAAAAATTATTGCATCTGTAATTTGTGATGAATGGTTAAAAATTCATTGATAAATGCTCAATGACAAAAAAAAAAAAAACCACCAAATCCAGTGTTCTGCTAAATCTTTTCAGCAAAAAAGTAAAAAAAAAAGGGCTCTGTTCTAGTGTAATGCACCTGTCCAGGAATCATCTCAGTGAATTTCACAGTGCTAGCAGATTCATTAAATTCACCAGAGCCCGACTGAAAAACCTATGCAGACTACAGTATAACCTCGTTACAATAGACCTTCATAAAGAATGTTAAATCTATGTCTTGTTACAACAAACTTTAATGTGATTACGTAAAAAGTCAGTTGTAACAATAGAGAACGCTAACGGGCTTCTTGGACTTCTTGCCGCCATCGCATGTCTCTTCAGCAAAACAAACAGTCTTTCTTGGCTCTAACTTTATATATATATATACCGTATTTACTCGCATAATCGGCGCACTCGCATAATAGGCGTACCCCTAGTTTGGTCGCGGAAAATTCGATTTTTTTTAATTCCGCGCATAATAGGCGCACCCCGAACTTGGCCGTGATCAGAAACGATTCTACCCCCCAGCGGTACAGTTGGAACGCGGTCCCCGTACCCCGAAGAAAAAAAGAAGGCAAATCGACGAGCAAATAAAAGAAATTCGAAGTGCAACGACCTAACTAACGTGTTTGTCGAAATAAAACTTGAAAAAAAAAAAAAGCGTCCATGAGCAAAAAAAAGGGCTCTTCCATCAATTACTGATACCCCCCAAATCGCCGCGCTTTTTGGAGGTCACGTGTACAACGCCGGGGGGCTCGATCGCCATCACCACCACCAGAGAAAAAGAAAGAAACGCCATTTTGCAAGCGGTGTGCGTATGTTGTGGTCGAGTATTGAAGTTTGGTTCCACCATGGGGAAATACGCGAGCTACACGGCTGAGTTTAAACTGAAGGCAGTGCAGTACGCGCTGGACCTAAACCTAAACGCACGAAATTTTGTGGTTATTCAAAATGCTTTATTATTAGCCTACTCTGAAAATTTCATTAGGATATCTCAACAAACACGAAAGTTGCCTTTCCATGATAATTGATTGATATGTGGGGTTTAACGTCCCAAAACCACTATATGATTATGAGAGACGCCGTAGTGGAGGGCTCCGGAAATTTAGACCACCTGGGGTTCTTTAACGTGCACCCAAATCTGAGCACACGGGCCTACAACATTTCCGCCTCCATCGGAAATGCAGCCGCCGCAGCCGGGATTCGAACCCGCGCCCTGCGGGTTAGCAGCCGAGTACCTTAGCCACTAGAGCCTTTCCATGATAGCCTTCCCCCTTAATGTACTAAAGTAGTGAAAAATTGTAGTACAAACTTTCAATGTGTAGCAAAAAACCAAATGCTGAGATTTGACGTAGAAAAAAAAGTATGAAACTAATGTAAGTCATCAGACTTCCTTTCAAAGGTTTCTCTCTCCCACACTTGCAAACCTAATTGTAAAGCAGTGCGAGTGACTAAAATTGTAAAAGAAGGAGAAAGCACCTCCAAAATACAGTGACAGGCACAGTGGAATCATACTCACTTTAAATACTGGACAGAATTCTCCGCACATTGCCTGAACAAGCCTTCGAACTCGTCACGAGCCCACTGAAAAGAAAAGCACAACCATTTTAAAAACACGCCTTCATAGGATGCCAACACTATCAACTCCTAGTACAATATATTGTGCCAGAAAAACACACTTGGACGCACGAAATTACAATGGTTTGTTCTCCCAGTTTGCAGTAAAAGTGAAATTGTGGCTTGGGCAGCAGCAGCGGCACAGGAAAGGCGCGTCCTAAAACTACATTTCTACGTTTACAGTGTTTCCTGCCTGGCGAGGTTTTGGGCAGCCGTCTCGACACGTGCGAAGGAGTAGCCGGTGACCGGCTGCGCAGGACGTTGCGTGGAACTCTCAGTCCGCGTCAACTGTATTAGGAATCTCGGATCGCGAACGTACACGTGTCTGTAAGGCTGTCATCAGCAAGCCGAGCGCAGAGGACACCACACGTGACGAAGACGCCCCCCTGCCTTCTAGCAGCTTTAAAAGGAAGTTCCACTGACGCCGTCTTCACTTGGGCAGCAGCAGCGGCACAGGAAAGGCGCGTCCTAAAACTACATTTCTACGTTTACAGTGTTTCCTGCCTGGCGAGGTTTTGGGCAGCCGTCTCGACACGTGCGAAGGAGTAGCCGGTGACCGGCTGCGCAGGACGTTGCGTGGAACTCTCAGTCCGCGTCAACTGTATTAGGAATCTCGGATCGCGAACGTACACGTGTCTGTAAGGCTGTCAGCAAGCCGAGCGCAGAGGACACCACACGTGACGAAGACGCCCCCCTGCCTTCTAGCAGCTTTAAAAGGAAGTTCCACTGACGCCGTCTTCACTTGGGCAGCAGCAGCGGCACAGGAAAGGCGCGTCCTAAAACTACATTTCTACGTTTACAGGTTTGTGAATCGTATCACGTTCTTATTATTTCTTAAGACACTACACACTTAACTGTGTCCTATACTGTTGCCCAAGAATTTGTCACCATGAGCACTGTTGCTAATGTACCTTGCTTTGATTGTGGCTTGTGTGTTGGTTCTGATAATGATTGCATGGTGTGCAGCGAATGCCTCAGTTCTTATCACATAGGAACTTGCTCAGGCATAAGTGAAAGAACATTTAGAGCGAAATCCGATGCAACAAAAAAACAGTGGCGTTGTCCCACATGCAGAGGAGCACGGGCAAAGAAGGTTGACGATCATCCCAGTGTCTTAGCCATTGCAGAGTTAACAGAGACAGTGAAAAACCTGAAGGATACTATTGCCCATATCGAGGCCAGTGTCCAAATGCTGTCTGACAAATATGATGGAGTACTTGCAGCCATTAAGGAACAGGATAACAAGTTGTCAGATATGAAACGGAAAGTTGATTCCGCAGAATCAAGCTCGAACACTAAACAAATTCTAGACATAAAAGGTGAACTGAACGAACTAGAGCGGCATAACAGAAGGCTGAATCTCGAGTTTCATGGAATTCGTAAGACTGAGCACGAGAACTTATTGGATAAGGTCAACGCAATTGCTGCATCAATTGCGATGCCCGCTCTGACAGGAACTGATGTTACCGCGATACACCGCCTTCCCTCTAAGGCGGAAAGGACCCCGGGCATCATTGTACGTTTCTCACAACAGTCAGTTCGAGACAGCTGGCTACATAGTCGTAAGAAGCTCAGGGATACCAAATCCGAAGTGATGATTCAAGAAAACTTAACCAAACAAACGCGAACTCTACTTCGGGAGGCAAAACAATGGGCGCGAGAGAATGACGTCCGTTTTGTGTGGTGTGCGAACGGTAAAGTTCTAATGAGACGCAGAGATAGTTTTCCTGCCGTTCTGGTGAAGAGAAAGGAAGATTTCTCTAAATTGGCTTGAAAAATCAGAATCGTTCATAACTTTACTTTTTAGGAATCATGTTCATTTTACCATCAGATCTACATAAATACATTGGAGACAACTATATGCCTGGCATAAAAATTTTTCAGCTAAACTGTCAGTCCGCGAGAAACAAATATGCATCGCTAAATTCCTTGTTTTCAGAGCTTCATTTCCGCTTTGACATCATCATGCTGACTGAAACTTGGTACACAAATGATGATAACCCATTTTCTATGCCTGGTTATAATGTTTTCTGTGTTAATCGCACGCACAGTAGAGGGGGTGGTGTCTGCTTACTTGTAAAAGAAACCTTTGATTGTCAACTCTTAACAGAATTTTGTTATTCAGAGCCTGATTGTGAAATGCTGACAGCTGTCCTAAGCAATTACGTCATCTCAGTTATGTACCGTCCTCCATCTGGAAGTATTACAACTTTCACGGCTCGTTTGGAGAGCCTATTTCACCACGCTATGCTCAATAACCATGTAACTGTTTGCGGCGGCGATATTAATATTGACATGCTGTCTAATGGAACTTCACAGCATGAGATGACGTGTTTGTTTGATAGCTTTGGATTGGCTAACATGATTAATATGCCAACAAGAGTTACTGCCTGTTCATCTACATTAATTGATGTCTTTCTCACGAGCATTAGTTCTGAGGATACTAAAGCTGGGACCATTTCATGCGACATTAGCGATCACCTTCCCATATTTTTAGCTATTAGGCAACGAATAAAAAAGAAACGACTTTCCATACCAGTGCGTTCTATAACATCCAAAAATCTTGAAAATTTTCGTCAGGAACTAATTAATACATCCTGGAACGATGTTCTCGCAAATGACAACCCGAACATTGCTGTCAATACATTCATAGAAAAATTCAAGGAGGTATATGACCATAACTTCCCTCGAATTACCCACCGCCCATCTAAAAAAATTAGGAAGCCATGGATCACACGGGACCTGTTGCATCAAATCAATGAAAAGAATGTAATGTATAATGCATTTCTCGTCTCTCGTGACCCACAGCTACTTAGTACCTTCAAAAAATTTCGTAATCGTCTAAATAAGGACATCCGAAAGGCTAGACAAAACTACTTTCATAACATTTTTATGCAATCAGCTGGAAATTCTGCTTCCACTTGGAAAAACATCAATAAAGTGTTAGGAACACCCACCTCAAATAGCGTAATTACGGAAATTACAATTAATGGTTGTGTTATTAATGGTAGTAACTTATCCAATACATTTAACGATTATCTAGTAAACTTAGCTTTTCCAGAAACATCTCTTGATGCGACATCATACGTTTCCAATAACTGCTCAAGTACTATGTTTGTGAGACCTACATGTGAAAGCGAGGTATATAAAACAATCATGCGGCTTAGAAATAGTAACTGCTGTGATTGTTTTGATTTTCAAATCAAACCAATTAAACACACCGCCGAAATAATTGCCTAACCATTTTCTGAAATCATTAACCTTTGTTTGAGAAAAGGAATTTTTCCTGCAATACTTCAAACTGCTAAAGTGTGCATCTTGTACAAAAAGGGAGATAAGAATAATTTAGCAAACTATAGACCCATCTCAATTTTGCCAGTATTCTCTAAAATAATAGAAAAAATTCTTCACTCCCAGCTGGCAGAATTCAGTAACAAACATAATATATTATGTGACGCACAATACGGTTTCAGGAAACATAGATCGACTGAGCTTGCCCTCCTTGATCAGAAAGAGTTCATTCTAAATAGCATAGAATGTAAACAACTAGTACTCGGTGTCTTTATCGATTTCAGTAAGGCCTTCGACTCTCTGAACAGACTATTACTTTTACGTAAGCTGGATTTATACGGTGTACGAGGTGTTGCTTTAGACTTGCTCGACTCATATCTAAGCGAAAGGAAACAATACGTGTGCATAAACAATTTTTCTTCGGTGACTAAACCAAATTCCCTTGGAGTGCCTCAGGGCAGTATTTTAGGTGCATTCCTGTTTAATTTGTATATAAATGATATTGTAAACATAGACCCTTCAGCAAAATTTGTTATTTATGCGGACGATACAAGCGTATTTTTTGCACATAACGATACTGACCAGTTGATTCAAAAAGGAAATAATATATTAGAGAAGATATATAAATGGGCATGTTCCAATGGACTATTAATAAATGCGGAAAAAACCAAAGCGGTTATATTTCGAGCAAAAGGCAAGCAGGTACAAGTAAGTTCTCCGCTCTATCTTAATAACAGTCTGATTTAAATAGTTGACAATGTCAAAACATTAGGTATCGTATTTTCAAACAACATGCTATGGGATGCACAAGTAGAGCAGGTGGCAACAAAAACGGCACGTGTACTTGGTATAATTTATCGCAACAATTATCTACTTCCATTAAAAACAATACTTATTATTTATCATTCCTTATTTATGTCCTATGTAAACTATTGCTTTATAGTATGGGGTGACAACACAAACAAATATTGAGAAGCTTACTAGACTTCAAACTAGATTTCTGAAAATTATTGCTAAGAAAGAACCATATCAATCAGTTATATACATGCAACAAAAATATAAACTAATCAGTTTTCAAAATCTTTACAGTTACAACGTTTGTAGGACTATAAAAAAAGAGCTGAAGCAAAAAACTGTACTATCTGACTTAGCCAACCTGCAACCTTCGGAAAATAAATATGATACCCGTAAGCATAACCTCTGGTTAATACCACGATCACGCACAAAGTACGGTGACCAAATGGTACGCAGTGTTATTCCCAGAATGTTGAATTATTTAAGCAGCAATGACGTAAATATAGAAACCATGACCACAAAAAATATTGCATCTCTGTTCTTATAAATTGTATTATGATGAAATCTACCCTTTTGTATCCGTTTGACCTCTTATGTATTTTTCAACACATGTATACACAGCCTCTTCAAGCTACTGATGTTTTGTTCTTCTATTCGTAGGAACTGTTGTATCCTGTTTACGTTCAGATTATGTAATTATTTTATTCCCAATAGCATGGGAATTTCTGTACATTATGCTTTTGTTCTCATTTGTATGCCACTGCTTGTGACCCATTTATTTTTAGGTAGCGGGAGCTAGTCAAGCTGTTTTAGTACAGCTTTTACTCCCGCCATCCTTCATGTTGTACTAGACATGAAAATAAAGATTCAATTCAATTCAATTCAATTCAATGGCCCTAGCTACAGGAAACAATTTAGATTAAGCTCTTTGGGGAAGCCATGAAGAGATAGAAGCTGCAAAGATATTTTTACGGAAACTATTTTTTTTTGCTCTTCTATGAAATATTAAAATGCTAGGTGTAGTCCGCGTCCACAGGCATGGTTATACATTGCAGAGGCAATAGCTGTCAGCCTTTTTGCCCAGTAACCAGCCTTCCTGCTGTGCATTGTGGAGCACAGCCCCACCGCATGAGCCACATACTCCAAGCAGCCTCCACTACACAATCACCACATGTTCTGGAAATGGATCCTCGCACCATTATTTCAGATTCGTTCAGATAGTCTTGTCGACATGATCAAAGAAAGGAGGTCACTGACCTGCAGCGTGTGCTCGATAGCATTTGGGAAGTTCTTGAGTGTGCAGATGGGTATGGACTTTTCAGGTGGATCCTGGGATGATGAGTACGACTCTGTCAGGTGAGGAATCACCACCTGCACGTTGCCCTTGGTACCCAGCGTGCCAGACTCCAGCAGGGGCTTCCGGTAGTAGACACACCGCCGGTCCATGTAGATACCTGCACATTGCGTGTCTCAGAACTACTAAGAACTACACAATTACAAATGAAGAGCACAGGAAAAGCAAGCGGAAAAGGTGTCTGTTCACAACACAAATAAAGTAGACCCAATAAACGGAACCTTAAGGGACAGGGAAAATATGTTCGATTTAACAGGAGTTCCGTTTACCGAGAGGTGAACATGGGTAAAAATGCAAGCCTGAAACCAAGCATTGCAGAGGCAATAGTTCTGTTTAAGTAGTAGTTTTGTCTAATAGATTTCCGTTTACCGAGAGTCTACTGTACTTATTCTGTGCATGCAAGCTTTCAGATGAATGGTGTTTCCTGCACTCGAGTGCAGCATTTTTACTCTGTGGTTCATGTCTTTGGTAAGGATGCAATGTAAAGTGTGTGGTGGTGCTATGATCGAACTCCGCTACAACGAACACCGCTTCAACGAAATTTTCGCTACGCTACAACAAAAAATTCACGATTCCCCGTCAGTAGTCCATAGGAGTCAATGTATAAATATTGTCGCCACAACGAACACTTTTTCTTCGATCGTCCCGCTTCAACGAAATTTTATGATGCAATTCGAGGTTCAGATATTTATTCCTAAGCAGTAAACCCAACCTTTAACACTTCTATTCATGTTTAGAGCCTGAAAATGCGTCAACAAAGTCTAAAACACGCATTGGCACCACCAGAAACCGCCACTGTTCAGCAAGAATATGTGCCGCCATTGCTCGATAGTGATGGCAACGAGACTGCCATGCTTTTGTTTTGCCACTGGCTTGCTTTGACGATCCGAAGCTGAAGCTTAGTTCATGGTTTTCTTCTCACAGCTGCTGGGTGCAACTGCGGCACGATGCCTTTTCCGATTCCGATGCTTCACATTTCGTCAGTGTGGTAACTAATCAGAGCGCATTATCAACAAAATCAGCTAGCCAGGAGTGATGTATGATAAGAATGGCATACAATAATGCAGAAATCGCCATGGCTTCGCTATGTGTGGGTGAGAACGTCGTCGTGACGCTGCTGGGAAAGAATAGAAAGCAGCGGACATATTTTTGAATTTTTAGAATAAACGTTTTTTTTTGTTTGCTAGCTCAAATCAGATATATTTTTGGCTGCTTGGGGCACGTGACAAAACCTAGGCATTCGATTGGCGAAGTGGCGTTTCCGGCGTCTGCTTCACCATCGTGACGCGCAGACATGCACCATTTTGTCATGGTGCTGTCGACTACCTGCTGCAGTAAAGAATTCGTGAAGCCGGTGTGGCAATCGTTCGTTCGCCGTGAACTTCAGAAAGAGCCCCACTATGGCTCAGTGCAACGAGGATAATGAACTCGCGGTGGTCTATGGCGGTCGTCGAGTCAACGGTGTAGGCCTTGGTCACATACGAGCCCGTCGGTTACCGAAAACATCACTGAAAGCGGCCGTGTATTGCAGTCTCAACAGTTAGAGGACGGCAAGTTAAAAGCAGAAGTGAAGCTACGAGAGATATCAATCTTTGCAGCGGTGGAACGAAGCGCAGTCTCGCTTGTGCCTCGCTTGTGCGTGAACTGCGTGACGGGTCATTAGAGTGGAGTACGCCGCACGTCAACGAACAAGGGAAAATCAATGTTCGCGGTGAACGGGCTCGCCACCTGAGCAATAGAGGCTACTGGGAACAGGTAGACTGCTTTTAACACAACGATGTTCACAGGGAAAGGTAGACTGCTTTTAACACAACGATGTTCACAACAATGTCGCGGTCGCCACTCTAAAATGCGGCAGTCTTACGTGAAAAGGAAAGTAACACGATCGGCAGTCATGTAGCGTGAAAATTATGAGCAAGTGCACAAATTCGGTTTGAGACATTTGCGTGTAACTCATTCTGGACAAGCCGGAAAACATTGCAGTGTCATTCGGCGGATCGCGGATGACGCGTGCATGTTAGTCACCGTGAGCTCGTCTGCTGACAAGGTGGTGACAATAAAAAACAACACGCTCATGCAAACAATCAGTCCGATTACATGCCCAGTGCACATTAACTAGCTAAAAGTATGTATGCCATAATTTTTTTCTCGAAACTGTGAAATAAAGTTTTCAACAGTATTTTTTTCAAAACACAGATTTTTGACCACTTCCCTTGTTTGCTTGTTCTGTAAAAGTGGACCTAGGACAGCTAGAGCCGTCATTTTTGCACAATGCACCTAAATTTGCACAAAAAACAACGCTGACAGCAGATTTTTATGTGCGGCTCCATCTTTTTACCATTTTATTATAAAATTTTTTGTTCTTGGTTACATGCAGTGAACTTTATTGTGCTGTAATTTGAGAAGTACTTCAATTTTCCGTCAGCTTGCAGCGTTGCACTCCTTAGGCTTTCTAGTATCCATATATATGTTAATGGCTATGTAATTCTACGTGCACACATTTTTACAATTAAAAATGTTAGCCTTATTTGTTTTTCTCGATTTTTTTCAAAATGGCAAACCCTGCATGACAATTCCTGCAATATATCGGAAACTATTACAGATAGCAGAGTAATTCTTTTTGCAGAATGAATGAAGCTATATGTTTGGAGCACACAACATAGGAAGCAAATTTTAATATCTCTTAATGCAAGTTTTTGAAATTAGTCTCTTGTGTGACCACACCATGGCCACATTCAGACCTATGAAGTTTAGTGTACTGTAATGTAAGAAATAATGACCCAATCAAAAAAGTGCTTTCTATGTTGTGTGTCTTATACTTTCTAGTGTTACTCCCTATGTCAGTTGTAAACTTCTGACAGGTGGTTATTTTTCTATTGTGCTGAGAACAATAGAGATTATCTTGATTCTTTATTGAACTAATGAAGCTACAAAAAAAAATACCTACACCTTTAAAATCAGGAGAACAAACTGAGTAAGCACATAACTCTCATCATATTCGGTTAAAAAATAAAGGAGACATCTCACAGACCCATGTCCCCCCTTAACACCATCATCATCATCATGGTAAGCGAGGTAGCGCCAGCAGTGAAGTTATCTGGGTGGTTGTAGTGAACGGTTGTCTTCCGCAGTGGGTCCATAGATGGATAGCACCGCTGGTCGTTTTCTGTGGGCCCTCTTGGCCATAGAATTTCCTAAAATTGACTGTAGGGGACTCTGCATCGTTCAGTGACCATGGGAATTATGGGTAGTACACGGATTTGCCCAGGCTTTGTACTTGCGGGCAGCAAATTGTACTTGTTGCTTCGTTTATTGCCGTGCTTCAGTTTTGTTTCGAAGGAAAGAACAAACCTTTTTAAACCGTGACCAGATTTGTAAAGGTAAGCCTAAAAGAATACGGTGGTGAAGCACAACCGCTGAACATTTGCCGATTTTTGTTTAGAGAGGAAACGGCTCCAGGCCGCACAAACACACACGGAGCCAGAAGTAAGAAAATTAGACAAATCTGTGTACTAACCATCATTCCCATGCTCACTGAAGCGCCGTGCGTTACAGCTTCCATAGACATTAGCGCCAGAGTTCCCTCTAGTGTATATTTAGGAAACTATGCTCGTGGAGAGTCTAGCATTGGTGGTGCCACCTTCGCGTGAGTGTGTTATGTTTGAGTGCATTGAAATATTGTGAGGTTGTGTTTAGCATTTTGATTACAAGTTATTTATTCATTTGGCAGGTGATATCTTCGTTGTAAAAGCAGTTAAAAATAAACGTGGTTGGTTTGCTTCAACAGAGTCTGCTGTGTCCATTCGCTCCGAGAGTATTGCCTCAGATCTTACAAGTGGCCCGCCTATACCTATCAGACAGACCGAGTAATAAGCAGGAATTTTCTCGGCCATTAATACTAGTCAACACTGCATTGAAGAAGACCTAGAAGTAGTGGATGCAGAGCGCTGTTAAAGCCGAAAAAATTCCCCTATCAAAAGCATTGCTCCTAACTACCACCTTAGGAATACGCTTGCCTGCAACAATGGAACCAGCCAGTACTTCATAAATTATGCACAATTGATCATATCTTTGCCCTTCAACTGCTAAGGAAATAAACCTGTGCACATGATTACGAGGCATGCTTAGTGAAGGGCTCAGAATTTGACCACTTGGTGCTCTTAAATATGTATCAACACTGTGCAGTACACACGCCTCTTGCATTCTGAACCCATTGAAATGCAACTGCCACGGCCAGGATCAAACCCACAAGCCTTCAGTCAGTGCTGAGCACCATATCAAATAGAATCCTGTAGTGGACAAGTGCACAGTTGCCCGCAGCATGCTAAAGAGTCTCTGTTGCTAAGCCCAACATGATGAACTTCGCTCCATTCGGCGCCAATGGTAGCAAGTTTAAACAAAGTTCAAAATCACAGGTGTGCAAATATTCGAAACTTCAAATATTTTGGACAAGTAAAGGAGCTTAGCAAATTGTATGAAATACCAAGCTATTCCAAATGAATATAGGAATACCGGAGAACTTCGGTAATTGAAATCAACTATGCATCACATAGCTGTGCTATACAGTATCTCACAAAATATGATGCACAAATAGACAAACAAGCTTCATTCACACGAACCAGAAAATGAAAATGTAACTTCCTTACAGATGACTCATTTAAAGGACAAGAACTGCTCCCTCGGTGCACGTCTCTGATATAAAGGGGTTCTACAGTTTAGCAAAAATATTTTGGGAGCACATGCAGGATTTAGTGTTCCAAAGCACGGGCTTGGGCAGATGCAAACAAACAAGCAACCACCAGCAAATGCGATGGACTCTCGTATATTCTCCCCACTGTTTCCAGTGCCAGTCCAATGATAGAGGAAAAAGCACTTCTACTAAGTGGGTTTTTCACTAAACACTCAAGTAAATTGTCAAAACACAATGCTTCTTTGCAACAAAACTTGCTGATCTCAAAGTCCTCATGCAAGCAATAATAAACAAGGTTGCAACGAAGCACGCCATGCACCTATGTTGAACTGGAACCATTAAAAACTCTCAATATTAGAAATATAGTTTCCCTGGCTTCAAAGAAGAACAGATATTTTACAGAACATTTCTGAAGCCTTAGCACTGCAGGTAAGCTGAATTGAAAGGCCATGCACTTATTAGAAGTGACATTTTCCAGGAATAGATACCTGCATTTACTCGCATTGACGCCAATTAGGGGGGAGGGTTCATTATTTGGGTGCAAAAAAATCAAAAGTGTCATATCAGCGAAAATTTCGATTCACAGTACTCAAAAACTCTGTCCAACTACTGCTGGTTTTCAATTCAGGGGCAGGACTATGGAGCCTCTATTCAATTGATTATGTGGGCGTACCAAACCACTATACGATTATGAGAGACGCCGTAGTGGAGAGCTCCGGAAATTTCGACCACCTGGGGTTGTTTAACGTGCACCCAGATCTGAGCACACAGGACTACGAAATTTACACCTCCATCAGAAACGCAGCTGCCGCAGCGGGTATTCGATCTCGCGACCTGCGGGTCAGCAAAGAGCTTCTATTCGAGGGCTTCGCTCTTCACAAAGAAAAACTGGCCTTGTTGCGGCCTGCAAAATACGCAACGTACCTTTTTTGTAGCCATAAGCTCTACACGCTCTATTAGTACAGTCGCGCCACACGTGCCAAGACACCTGCCGCACACAAGCAGAGGCCGTAAACGAGTACTGTATGCACTCTCCACACAGCTGTGCTGCATGTTCCAGCACGTGTGGCACGGCTGTGCAGATAGCGCGTGCACAACCTAACGCGCATGGTCAACCAACCTGACCGGCCATTTTGCTAGTGTACTGGTTGTTTGAAAAAAAAAAAAAAAAACGCAGCGTCGGATAGCTGCGCACGCACGCCTCAGGTTCCTGTAGCACCATTGGTGTGGTTCCACTTAATTTTTGCTTCGCTTTTCCACAGCCGTGCTTGCAAGGTACTATAAGCTGACGGTTTCTTTTGCGCTTGACAGATGGCGCTCTGCAGCGTATGGCACGACTTAAAATTCGATCGATGTCCATGCTCGCACAGCTCGCAGCTGTAGAGCACAGTTGTTAAAATATGTTAACTTTTATTGCGTCGCTATTTTGTGACAATGCCATGGTTTACGTTGTTTTGATTGTCAATGGCACTGGCTATCATGCTGATGAAATGCAAATACATTCAGAAATAATTTTTCTTTAGTCAAGGACCAAGGTAGGGGGTAGATTCATTATGCAAGTGGATTCATTACGTGAGTAAATACGGTAATTGGCACATTGACTAAAGTAGCAGTTACAGATACCCCGCAAAAGGAAACTTTCAAGAATACGCAACCAATTTCCTTGCACCGAATTTTAAAGGTCTATTCATTCAGACCCCCCCCCCCCCCCCCATTTACATATGGGGTCCCTTGTTGCCTTATACAATTCAATATTTCATCCAAAATCTTACTCTTCGATATGCATGCAACTCTGATAAAAAAAAAAAAGAAACTTCCAAAACAGTTCTTATAAACAGTTAAAAAATCAGTTCCCTGCTGTATATCACTGCCATCCCTGAACTAACTGCAGCATAAATGCACTGCTGCGGGATGAATAACAAGCCAGACCACCGTATTTACTCGCGTAATCCTCGCACTCGCATAACTCTCGCACACCCCCCCCCCCATCGCCCAACAAAAATATGATCTTTGTTTACTCCCGTGATTCTCGCACTCATAATTCTCGCACCCTCCACATCACAAAAAAAAAAAAAAAATCGCACCTCCGCAAATTGTCACTATAACGTCTGCTCGTTCCAGCCCCTGATGATAGCGCGTGCCATCTCCAAAGCACAGAGCGTACTATCATCATCATCATCATCAGCCTGTCTACGTCCACTGCAGGACAAAGGCCTCTCTCATGTTCCGCCAGTTAACCCGGTCCTGTGCTTGCTGTTGCCAATTTATACCCGCAAACTTCTTAATCTCATCTGCCCACCTAACCTTCTGTCTCCCCCTACCCCGCTTCCCTTCTCTGGGAATCCAGTTGGTGACCCTTAATGACCAGCGGTTATCCTGTCTACGTGCTACATGCCCGGCCCATGTCCATTTCCTCTTCTTTATTGCAGCTATGATATCCTCAACTCCCGTTTGTCCCCTAATCCACTCTGCTCTCTTCTTGTCTCTTAAGGTTACACCTACCATTTTTCTTTCCATTGCTCGCTGCGTCGTCCTCAATTTAAGTTGAACCCTCTTTGTGAGTCTCCAGGTTTCTGCTCCGTAGCTAAGTACCGGCAAGATACAGCTGTTATATACCTTCCTCTTGAGAAACAGTGGCAATCTACTTGTCATAATTTGAGAGTGCCTGCCGAATGTGCTCCACCCCATTCTTATTCTTCTAGTTACTTCAATCTCGTGGTTAGGCTCTGCGGTTATTACCTGCCCTAAGTAGACATAGTCTTTTACAACTTCAAGTGCACTATTACCTATCGCGAAGCGCTGCTACTTTCCGAGGTTGTTGTACATTACTTTCGTTTTCTGCAGATTAATTTTAAGACCCACCTTTCTGCTCTCCTTGTCTAACTCCGTAATCATGAGTTGCAATTCGTCCCCTGAGTTACTCAGCAATGCAATGTCATCGGCGAAGCGCAGGTTACTGAGGTACTCTCCATTAACTCTTATCCCTAACTGTTCCCATTCTAGGCTTCTGAAAACGTCCCGTAAGCACGCAGTGAATAGCATTGGGGAGATTGTGTCCCCCTGCCTTACACCCTTCTTTATTAGTATTCTGTTGCTTTCTTTATGAAGCACTATGGTAGCAGTTGATCCCCTGTAGATTTCTTCCAGAATGTTTATATATATTTCATCTACGCCCTGATTCCGCAGTGTCTGCATGACGGCTGATATTTCTACTGAATCAAACGCCTTCTCGTAATCTATGAAGGCTATGTATAGTGGTTGGTTATACTCTGAGCATTTCCCTATTACCTGATTGATAGTATGAATGTGGTCAATTGTTGAGTAGCCTGTTCTAAATCCTGCTTGTTCCTTTGGTTGATTGAATTCTAATGTTTTCTTTAATCTGCTAGCAATTACCTTTGTAAATAGCTTGTATACTACAGAGAGCAAGCTGATCGGCCTGTAATTCTTCAAGTCCTTGTCATCTCCTTTCTTATGTATTAAGATGATGTTAGCGTTCTTCCAAGACTCTGGTACTTTTCCCGTCAGGAGACACCTCGTAAATAGAGTGGCTAGTTTTTCTAACACAATCTGTCCTCCATCTTTCAGCAGATCTGATGTTACTTGATCCTCACCAGCAGCTTTGCCTCTTTGCATGCTCTCCATAGCTTTTCTGACTTCTTATATCATTACTGGTGGGGTGTCATCTAGGTTACTGCTAGTTCTTATAGTATTAAGGTCATGGTTGTCTCGGCTACTGTACAGATCTCTGTAAAACTCCTCCGCTATTTTAACTATCCTATCCATATTGGTAGTTATTTTGCCTTCTTTGTCCCTTAGTGCATACATCCGCCTTTTGCCTATCCCAAGTTTCCTTTTCACTGCTTTGACGCTTCCTCTGTTTTTCAGAGCGTGCTCAATTCTCTCCATGTTATACCTTCTTACATCGCATACCTTACGTCTATTAATCAACTTCGAAAGCTCTGCCAGTTCTATTTTGTCTGTTGTACTTGACACTTTCATGATTTGACGCTTCTTAATTAGGTTCTTCGTTTCCTGGGAAAGCCTGCCGGTGTCCTGTTTAGCTACCCTGCCTCCAACTTCCACTGCACACTCCGTGATGATACTCGTCAGATTATCATTCATTGTATCTACGCTAAGGTTGGTTTCCTCGCTAAGAGCAGAGTACCTGTTCTGCAGTGACACTCTGAATTCCTGTACTTTCCCTCTCAGTGCTAGCTCATTGATTGGCCTCTTGCGTATCAGTTTCTGTCGTTCCTTCTTAAAGTCTAGGCGGATTCGAGCCCGTACCATTCTATGGTCACTGCATCTTACCTTGCCAACCACTTCCACATCCTGCACGACTCCTGGGTGTGCAGTCATTATAAAGTCTATTTCGTTCTTATTTACGCCATTAGGGCTCCTCCATGTCCACTTGCGGTTTTCTCGTTTTCGGTAGAAGGTATTCAAAATACGCAGATTATTGCGTTCTGCGAATTCTACTAGTAGCTCTCCTCTGGCGTTTCTAGTGCCGATGCCATAATCTCCTACTGCCTGGTCTCCAGCCTGCTTCTTCCCTACCTTTGCATTAAAGTCGCCCATTACTATAGTATACTGTGTTTTCACCTTACTCATTGCCGATTCCACGTCTTCATAGAAGCTTTCAACTGAAGCGTCATCATGGCTGGATGTAGGCGCGTAAGCCTGTACTACCTTCATTTTGTATCTTTTATTCAGTTTAATTACAATGCCTACCACCCTTTCATTAATGCTATAGTAATCGTCTATGTTGCCAGCTATGTTTCTGTGAATTAGGAACCCTACTCCCAGTTCTCTTCTGTCTGCCAAGCCCCGATAGCAAATGACGTGCCCATTCTGTAGCACAGTATAGGCCTCATCTGTCCTCCTAACCTCACTCAGCCCTATTATATCCCATTTAATGCCTTCTAGCTCTTCGAATAATACAGCTAGACTGCCCTCACTAGATAACGTTCTAACGTTAAACGTTGCTAAGTTCAAGTTCCAATGGTGGCCTGTCCGTATCCAAAGATTCCTAGCACCCTCTGCTGCTTTGCAGATCTGACCGCCGCCGTGGTCAGTTGCTCCGCAGCTGGTGGGGACTGAGGGCCGTGAGTTAATTGACGAATTGCACAGTGATTCAATGCAATTCAATCAAAGCCAAAGTGGCAAGTGGGCGTCACGAAGTGTTTTATATGTTGTGTTTGTAATGTTACGTTATGGGGCGATACGGAAACTACACAGCTGCTTTCAAGGTGAAAGTGATTGATCATGCACTAAACAATGGCAACAGGGCCGCTGGTAGGCCCTTTAGAGTCTACGAGTTTTGTGTTAACTGCTGGTGCCCACAGATGACAGACACCAAGACACGGGCCTTCCGTGTGCATATGACTGGGATTGATGGCAAACTATTCTTCAGAAGGCAACTGCGGACGATTCTGTTGCATGGCCATAAGCCCTATACAGAGGTTCTACACTTACCTTTTGTGGGCTCTGGTTGAGCGACGAACGCTACCGCTACGCCCACAAGCTTAGCGTACAATATTCCAATTCTCCACTATTTGCTTGGACCTTTTGTGTCTCAAATAAATCTTGCCTTGTGTTGAACCTGTTCTTTTATATTGTTTAGGTAAGTTTTAATTAGCACTTCTCAAAGCTTGCTGTTAGTTGCTGGCGTGAGAATCCCGATTTGCGGTCACTTTTTGCTCTGTACGTTTTCGTGGAAAGTTTTCCCCACGTAATTATCGCAACCCCCCACTTGCATCGGTTTTCTGCTAAAAAAAAAAGTGAGAGGATTATGCGAGCAAATACGGTACTCGGAGTGCAGACCTCACTGCAGTTGTGTCCCTGCAATGCAAAAGGCAACACTCACGTGTGTCCACATTGTCCAATGCATTGGCCACACCATCCAGGG
Organism: Rhipicephalus annulatus; assembly: GCA_013436015.1. Lineage (NCBI taxonomy): Eukaryota > Metazoa > Arthropoda > Arachnida > Ixodida > Ixodidae > Rhipicephalus > Rhipicephalus annulatus. The sequence goes on from WOVY01011956.1 coordinate 71,671, forward strand.
CTTCAAAGAAGTCGTCCGTGTAAACGTGCTCGGTGTCCGCGCCGACCCTGTTTTCGTGTGCGACAATCTTGACGTCTGGGTTCATCTTCTTCACAGCACCTGCAGCTGTGCCTGCCTTCATACGCTGAGCAAACCGAAAAAGGAGAGGGAGAAGGTGCTGTCAAGAAACATGAAGGCAAAGCAAGGACACCTGCGCGTAAAACTGTACGAGAGAATCTTAAAGGAATTTCACACCCACGAAGCTGTGAAATACATCCAGTCAGCGAAGGCTGCACTACTGGTAAACTCTATATATCGCTTGCGGGACCCTTATCCGATGAGTACTCCCATGGTTGCTCAGATCTTCCCCTCACTTGAGGGTGTAGAAAAGCTTCATAGGGCTTGCTGTATTGTAATTAACCGAGATACGTTGGGATTATGCAAGACTACTATAGAAAAAAAAGTTATTGGCTGGAGCATCTTTGACCAACTCACTCTTGACTAATGGTTCAAGCACATCTGAGGTGAAGACCTCTTCATGTTCAAGCCAGCAAAGCCAGAATGTTCATTTTACGCCCCTAAAGAAAATTCTTCAAACGACATCAATCACTGTCCATAAACTCAATAGTAATTTTCCAACTCGTGCATCGAAATCAAGCTTCTACGAGGCCTAATACTAATTAGCTGTTCACCTTAAATGTAGAGGACTCTGCACATGCCCCATCTAAAGAAGCTGCGTAGAAAATTGTGCACAATATGTGCGAAAGCCACTGGTGCAATCATGCTCCAGAGTCATTTGAGAAAAATGCAGACACAAACAAATCTGCAAATTTCATGTGAACGCGCAATGCAATGAGTATTTACTCACCTACTTCAGAGGCACATGCCCCGCGAAAAAAAGGAGCAAGGTCTCTCAGAATCGGTGGGCCAAACGAAAATTTCAGGTTTGAATGAATTATCAAGTTTCTACTGTATTGTGAATAGACAGCTGTAACAATGAAGCCATGCATACGCACACTTCGTGTTACTGAAGCACAGGCAATACACTACCACGAGCCTGTATACAGGATGCACTTAATGACCTAGTTTCAAGCTTTGATATGATAAAGCCTAATAGAAGCCAATACAAAAGAGGCCCACAATGCACAAAAAACAATAACAAAAAGCACTCACGCCAACATCCCATGGGCGAAACAAGAACTGCCTGTTGAGATTTGACCGCTCAATGACATCCATGTCCGTAATGTAGATGCAACCATCTTCGGCTCCCAAGCCCATCATGGCGAAGTTCTTGAGGAGCTCGCAGCCGATGGCACCAGCACCAACCTGTATTGGTTGTGGTTTGCTCAACAAAAATAACATTGGGCAAAAAATCCAGAAACTGTACTGGGACAGTTACATGACCTGTTCCCTTTCAAATCGCCATCACAATGCCCGTCATAATACAGTGCTTTCTCGTCTTTTCAAAACATACGTGTCTGATGTCCAGCGCTGCGAACACTACTGATGGAGTCATTCCTCAAGAAAAGGCGGGGAGAAAATGGCAGTCCGGTGACCAACTCCAATACTTAAGTTCGACTGTGTGGATTCTAGCTGTTTCACGTCGAACAGCGTGAAATGACTATGGGAAATGCTCCAGAAATAGTGACTGCCTAGAATTCTCCACAAGCACCACGCGCCCTCAGCATTCCGCTTCCACAGAAATGTGGCAACCATAGCCGAAATTTGATCTTGGAACCTACAGAAGAGCCCTTGTGCATTTACGACTACGGCAATAGGTAAAAGATTAACGAATGGTGTAGAGAAACTGAGCTCTCACCAGGAAGTATTTCTGGGCTCCCAGCTTCTGCTGCACCTCAGCCCCGAAAACGCAAGCCTGCGCACCGTACCGGCTGTTCGCCTGCAAGGAAATGTGCCCATTTGCAGACAACAGTCTTCCACGTCTTTTAAAAGGGGGGTTTAATTATAACTGAAGAGACCCACCAGCGAAGTGGCACTCTCTTCTGAAACCGTCCCCGACTGCGGCAGGCACTCCAGTGCATCAAAGTAGAACCACTGCTGGATCGGGTTGAACTTTCCACTGCATGCCTAAACACACACACATAAAAAAAGTGTTATACCCTATTTCCTCAACTGTAACGCGACGACTAAAGCAAAGGGTCACTTTTCATAACATCTAAAAAGGACAAAAAAAAAAAAGGAAGAAAGTGTTTCGATATCAGATTGTAACACGAGTCAACGCTAAGTGGGCAGACTGGTCTTAGACATTTTTTTGTTTATTTCTTCAGTGATCGAACTGCACAGGATTATTCAGTTTTTTTCTGCTGATTTCAAACATTTAATTAGTTTTGCTGTCACTCATCTTGTTCCTGAGATAACTTAAGTACACCCCTATTGCTTAAGGCCGCCATAGAAAACGAAGTGCTCAATTAAAAGTGTTTTAATATATGCCAATATAGATTAATGACTACAGATTTAAAGTATGCAAAAGTTTTTTTCTTTATAGGCCTTTCTTGGTTATTTTACAGCAAAATGAACTATCCATTTTCAAAAGCAGTTGGAATTGTTACAATTTTGATGAGTAATTAAAAAGGCTTGTGCTCTAAATTCTGCTCTCATACTTGCATTCTGCACACATACAGGTTTATATTGCAGAAAGAATTCTTGTTGTACCTGCCTCAGCTGCAGAGATATTGAGGCCTCAAAATTGAACAGTCGCAAGTTTACTTTTTTGAGCAAAATGAAAAAAACTGAAAACGCACAGCTTCTTCAAAAAGCAACAATCATGGTGTGCATGTTCTGCAATCTTAATGAAAGGTGCTCATAAATTCGGTCCCCCCCCCCCCCTTTTTTTTGCAGGTTCTGCATGTTAACAGCAACAAAAATCTGGACAGCTAGAATGACCTTACAAAAAAAATTACCACTTCCTGGTGTGTGAAGATTTGCAGAGATAGAAAAATACTTGAAGAAACGAAATATGGCAATTTTAAAAAATGAATCTTTTACCACTTTTTGATCCCAAAAACCAGTCTGCCCCGTTAAGCAGCAAAAATGCAGCAAAAAGAAACATTGTCGCATTCAAGTACATACTTTGACTACCGTAAATAATAAACAATACATCTCTGGGCGAGCCACTAAAAAAGACAACAAAGGTAGGTCATTGACCTTTTCAATTTCACACTGAAATCCTTATGCTAGTCAATGCCCCCTTCCCTTTGTTTTTTTACTACATTGCAATGATAAATGTTTCCGACAATCATTATTTGCCTGGCTTCCTCAAACACAATGAAATGAACCTTTACTAAAAGAATTATGCAGGTACGTTGTACAGATGCTGTCAAAACTAGATGTAGAGGATATGGCAAAAATCCAGTGAGTATCACTGCCGATATTTTTTTTCTTATTTTCCTGCTCATTATGAGTTGTCTTGCCGCCAAGGTGCTTTTTTTGGAGCAAAAAATTTATAACTTAGTTTTACAAACTGCAGCCCCAATTGCAGAATTGGGAAAAAAAAAATTCTTGAAATAGTAGAGAACATACACTTCCAGCAAACAAATTCCAGGTTTTCATAGGTGAAGGGAAAAAGCTATATTTGAACATGGCAGTGTGGATCAAAAAAGTAGCAATGTTAAGGGGAGACACTGGTCTTAAAATGTTTATTTTTTTAATTTTGAGTATTTACAGCTGAAATTCTCGTTAATATGCATTTTTCACTGCTGAAAACAAATATGCAATTAGTGTTCAGCTGTCCCTTCCAGGTTTTAAAGTATTGACTGTTTCATAAACTTACATTCTGCCCACTGTTTAGTCTGCTTTCTGATAGAGGATTGCTGCAAGTTAGATATGACAGTGTTCTGTAAAGAACAAAGAGTGCAAGCAAACCATCCTTTATCTTTAGCTTCTATGGTTCAAAAGTTATGACCTCAACAAGTAGACTAGTCAGAAATCTGAAACCATTGCTTAGTTATACTACCAATTAAATCACTGTTCTCAATGAAATCCCCATAATCTTTTTGGTCTTGTTGCACTCATCAATGTACAAGCTTTCGAATTCTGCAAAAATTATCAAAATCCAACCACTAGATCAAAAGATACTGTGGGCAATGAAAAATGTTTTGAGAAAACGAGAAGTTTAGGGAGACGGTGAGCATGTATATTCAACAGGCAATGGTATAAATCAGTGCAGTAATGATGCTAGAAGCCACCAGGGGTGTAATTGTCATCATTCTTCGTGCGCTTTCTTTTCATGGCACGCCAGATGTTTCCATGCATACAGCGTTTTGACGGTGCTCGCGCAGTTGTCAGTAACGTGCGCAGCAGCCTTCTACGAGGCAGGAATCATTCCCACTTTCATGTAATCTTTATATGTCTTTGCATCTGTCAAACAGCGGAAAAAAAAAAAACAAAACAACAAAAAAAAAAAACAATTCAACGCAGTTTGTCTGTTTGCTGTGCCGCGAGAACCACGAGCCTGTTGATCTCGGAACGGGCCATGCACCGCATCCCTCCTACTCTCTGAGAGCTCCATACAAATTTCAGTTCCCCGCCCTCATCATACGTAAGCACAAGTTTCTTGGCAATGCCATATTCCAGATCTTTTCAGAAATGCTGCCAGGCCCGCCACACACACCGCACTTCATACACTGAAGCAGTTCATTCATTATCGCTAAACTTGCGATGGTGAATGGCGTTCCACTGGTCGCAGTCCCTTCAGAGTCGAAAAACAGACCACCTGCGTTGCAAGGCTGACGTCGACGAAAGGTCTCTTTGAATGTCACTCACACAACAAGCAAGGGCCCCTTTTTCAGCGTCAGAAACCAGGAAAGTGCTGATGCGCAGGTCTCTCGTATGATTGTTGGTCCTGGCTACCACATCCGTGATCGCGGGAGCCGCGTTCGTGATAGCGTTGGCACAACCAGCTTTTTCAGTGTTCTCGGCAGCAGAGGGTTTCACCTATGATGCATGCTCTCAGACATCGTTTTCGCTTTTTTTCAAAACGCATGAGCAGTATGGAACTTTCGATAATTGCGCAGCTGTCGCTTAGGCCCCGTCACAAAATGGGGGATTGCGCACCGCTGTTCAGCAGACGAATCCTTAGACATCCAATAGTGAACCAGGAACTGCCCAACATTATAATAGTAACGCTGTAATGATGTGTGAGTATTTGGTTTTTCTTTATTCGCGATAGCTTCGTTGTTGCTAGACAAAAGACTTCTGCTAGGAACAGACAAAAGAATACGGCTTGCAAATGAGACCAAAATGGCTGCGCTACTTGGCGTGGTTCTTAGACACGGCGGCGTCGAATATGACTGTTCTTGAGGTGGTTTCACGAGAGGAAATGGTGACGAAACTGACCGAGACCAAGTTACTTGACAAATATGCATTACAGGGCAATAGCATTTTCGGAACACCTTCTTCAGACCCTATCATTATTAAAAGAAATACTTCAAAAAATCGATTCTTCGGAAATTTTTCGGCCTTTGATACCCATGTCTCCTTTTCAGGGCATAGTCACTCCTCATAGACGAAGATCTAGAAGCGAGAAGAATTTGATGTGAGAAGAATCGATTAAACTGTGCAGAAATTTTAGGTGTTCAACATGGCGACGCTCCGTAAGTGTAGCGAGACCTATCTGGAGAAGAAAATTCGTTGGGAAAAAATCCCCATCTTTTTTGAACATAGAAGTGTGGCAGCTTGGGCTAGTTGGTATTCGAACAGATTCGAGCATTTTGACGTCACATTTCTTATGGGGGTTCCATACCAGACTACAATATTTGAAAATGGGGTGCATAAGAGTTTTGTGCGTAAGCAGTTTGGTTTCCTGAGGAGCAAGACGGAGATGTAAATAACCCACACTCTTGAGGGCTTTGTTACATGTGAGATCAATATGTTTGGACCATGATAAATTATGTGTCAGAAGGATACCAAGGTACTTAAATTCGGAGATCCTTGACAAACTAACATTGTTGATTCCTTAGCCAAAAGTCAACAGGCATGAACGTCTGGTAAATGACAATGATTGTCTTGGAGAAGTTCATACTAATTTGCCAAGATTTGGACCAGCTACAAAAATAAGAAAATGACATTAATTCACCATGGCTAGAGAAATACTTGCCAAGACGTTCCTTTTTGTATGGAGTGCAACATCATTTTTTTATCATGATGTAAAAGATTGCCCTCACCTTCATGATCTCCTGCGCAGCGATGCCTCCAATGACTGCTTGCATGGGGCAGAGTGAGCCACTGGAGACGTGGGCCAGACTGGAGAGCAGCTTCTCATCGACACTCTCCAGCGCTTTGGCTGAAGAGGCATTCTTCTCTTTTGCTAGGGCCACCACCTCAGCTGCATCCTCCTGCAGATATCAACCACCCAAGCCAAGCACGTGCATTTAAACATAGCCAATTCTGTCGATACTTCAGCAAAACATACGTGCCACCAATTGGGCTTGAAGCATGCTAAATTAACGAATTTGCACCGGGAAAGAAAAGGGGAGGGGGACCATGAGAAGGATTCGGTAGGTAATGTGCAAGAGGAAAGGGGGGGGGGGGGGTTGAGCAGGGCAGTCGCAATGACCTGCTAGAGAGCAGGCTGGGTATTGGGCAATAGGCGTAACTTGCAGAAAACAGTCACTGACTGTATATGAGGACTCTGCGGGAACCACTGAAAGGTCAGAGTAATAGAGTAAAAAAATAAGGGGGACAAACAAAACAAAATGTGCTACAGTGGAAATCCGCTACATCGAATGCCGCTGCAACAAAATTTTCGCTACAACAAAATTAACGGCTCCCTGTCAGCACTCAATAGGAGTCTATGCATACCGTAATTACTGGAATCTAACGTGCACCTTTTTTTCGGTTAAGCCAGTTCATAAATTGCATGCACGTTAGAATCTAGTACGAAAGAAAAAAATGAATACGGTCATTCTATTGCCATCGGCATTTCCAAAATGACCACCCCCTACGTGCGTTGGCATGTCGCGTCGGACATTTCTGCCTATGTTTCCCATGTGTGGCCCTTCGTACGTGTGCTGAAAAGTTCGTCATCTTGTAGTGCATTAGCATCGACGGCATGGAAGGGCCGACTCCAAAAACTCGAGTGCATTACGATGCCGCTTTTAAAAGAAAAGTCATAGCGTGTGCAGAAACGGACGGAAATCGAGCCGCATCACGGTCGTTCGGAGTTCCCTAAAACGTGTGTAGGGGACTGGCGAAAACAAAAGCAGAAGATTGTCGACAGCAAAGCTTCACGCAAAGGCTCCAGTGGATCACAGAAAAGTCGGTTTCCGCAAATTGAAGAGCTGCTCGGCGAGTATGTGCTTGAGCAGCGAGTGGCACAGCAGCCCGTGACGACAGAACTGCTCCAAGTGCGGGCTATGCAGTTAGCCTTAGAAAAAGTGCTAATGCGGAGCCAGTTTAAAGCGAGCAGGTTCTAGCTAACTAACTTTATGAAGAGGAAAGGCTTTTTTTCTCTGAAGGCGAAAGGGCATATGCGAAAAGTTTCCGGAGGAGTACGATGAAAAGCTACCTGCCAACCCTGGTCATCACTTCAAATGTGAAATTCTGCTCTTAGTACATGATGCTCTCAATCTAAAAGAAAATCTTAAGGGTAGCAAGAACTACTACACGGTAGAACACTCAATTATGAGCTGTGTGAACAGACAAAACAGAAATGCAGCTTTCACAAAAAATTGTGTCCCACTAACTTATGATTGAATGTCCACAGGGCATACAACCAAGTTTGCTAGCACGGGCTTGGGCACCAAGCACGGGCTTGGGCAGATACAGCAAACAAGAAACATCCGCCAGCAAACTGCAATGGAATGACATATGCTTTCCCTAACATTCCTCGTGCCAGTCCATTTAGAGATAAAAAAGTACCTCCACTAAGTGGGTTTTGACTAAACGCTCGAGCTGAACAGTCTTCTACCTATTGCCAGAACACTAAAGCGTTGTTTCTACAAAAGAACTTGCTTGCAAACACTGACACGCAACGACAGTTTTCTCTATAAGTTAAAATTAGAGCCTCATTATAAGAAACTTGCACATCTTACACAAAATAAGTTCGTGACACCCAAATATTCATTATAAATATATATTCCTAATACAGTATCCATTGCAAGACTATCCTTCATTTACTTCGTTATAACCAATATATTGTTATATCCAGGTTTCTCATATGAAGCTTTGAGTGTAATAAAAGAGTTTTGCGAGTCATCATTGGCTTTCCTATAGCCTGCAAGTCAACACTGGCAATGCAGACAGTTCACAGTAAACAATCGCGGGCTTTATGCGAGAGATGCAAGTAGTACAAAGAATGCTTTGTCGACATGGTGGTCCCACTAATTTGAAGACTGTACCTTGTTCCAAGGTCGCGGTAACCGGGAGTGCTTTGCCTCGAAGGCGTGAAGTGCTTGAAAGCCCAAGTGCAACTGATCTTGGCGGTCCATCTTTGCAAAGTCCGAGATGACGTACTCTGGCTCTGCGAGGGCATCCTTTAGCGACTTCTGCAAGGGCACCATGAAGCGAAAGTGAACTATGTGAACTACACGGCGATACAAAATGCACATAAATAAAGTACTGGCAGTGCTGCGGATGAGGGCATTCAATAGAAAAACCAATTAGCTTTATTATCTGGAATGTGACAACTTTGATAGCTGTAAGCATGTTCTGTAAAATGTGCATGCCCATCCTGTCAAATATAGAAGTAAAAGACAGTTAAGCCACACTAAGAGAAAGCTTTTATTAACGTACAACCACAGTACATTTAGTGCACACTTTACCAAAAATTAGAGCTTGCCGAAGCTGCAATGCAGGGCTCTCGCGAACTTCAGAACATGATAGAAACTCAAGAATACACCTGTGCTGGCAAGACAAATGGCACCACTCACAAACTTAATGTCCTTAGGCATCTTGACTTGTGTTGCGATTCCACCTCTGAGGTAGTCTCCAAATTGTGTCGTGTCGCCCACGCTAAATGTGTAGGGACCTTGTGAGAGAGAAAGCATACATAAACAAAAAACGGTGCTTTGTCAAGCAAACAGCACAAGTACAACCATTAGCCCCGAAGGAAGCTTTGCAGATAACACAAAAACTGAACTCACCGAGCACCTTGACTTTCATGGGTGGGCAGTTGTTGATCTCTGTCATGCCGCCAACTTCTGTGAAAGTCACGTAGTCCCCATCTTCAAGTCCGTGCCGGGTTTCATCCAGGCAAGTCACTACTGCGTCCTTGTCCTAGGGCACAAACGCCATAGTGAACCATTTAAATAATTTCTTTCACAGTGTGAATGTAATGCGAAGAGTTGTTTCAAGAAGTAAAGACATTTTCACACTTCACATGCTCCTTGCATGTACAGTCGCCGACCGTTTATTAGGACATGCCCATTTATTCGGACATCTTCATGGCACCACCACTATCCTCATTAATCTTAATGTGAACTCCCGAACGAAAATTTGGACGCCCCACTGTGCGCCATTCGATTATTCGGACTCCGTATGACTGACCCGATTCGTCTCCGTATGCCATCACACGCTGACAGCGACGTTAATACGTTTGCTAGGTTGCCAGCACTGATATGCTGCACTAGCTATGGATGGATGTCGGGCCAGTGTCAAAATGCAAGCAGAAATTGCCATTGCCGATCTCGAAGGCTATGTGTAGTGACGCGTTTTTTATTTTTATTTTAGCCAGTCGAGCAGCCAATCCAAGCCACCTACAGAGTTTGTTTGCTGTGGCGTTTGGCGTGTGTCAGCAGAGCAGCGTCAGTCAGCTTCTTGTTCTGCGTTCTCGCTCTCATGCGTGTTCCGTGGCGTGCTGAAATGGCTCAGACGCCACCCGTTGCTGCGCCGTCAGGAGTGAAGAAACGCGGCCAACGTGGGAGCTACAAGACACTTATGATGACGAAGAAAGCGGAGATAATTCGCCAGGTAGAAGGTGGTCGACCTCAGTCTGAAGTGGCTTGGGAATTTTCTATTTCCTAGCAAACAGTCTCGGAAGCGCGCGTGTGTGCAGACTAGACAGTTTTTTCGGGCGATAGGGCCTATAGAAGTGCTTTTCGAGTGAATCCCCCTTTTCGAACTACCGATTATTCGAACTTTTCGGCGGTTCCCGTCGTATCTGAATAAACGGTCGGCGACTGTATTGCAGACGACGCTTAGCAAAAAGCAATGGTTGAACATAATCTCCTGTACTTACTCTCCCAATGACTCCGCTCCAATTTCGTCAAGAAAGATAGATTTCAGCTCTTATAATGATCCCATTGAAGTCTGCTTTAGCTTTGCACGAAGGAAGAAAAGCAATTGGTGTGCAAGTATATATGGTACTATATAGAAGAAGTACGGTTACGCTAATTTGAAAATATGGCATTTCAGAAACTGCACCTCAAAAATGCTTTACATGGAATAGACAGAGATTGCCTCCATTGTTTCAACGAGCAGAGACCACACATACTGTAGAGGTTGTGGGCATAGCTAACACATCACAAGCTGTCCACTGAAGTCACTTTGCTGTTTTGCTTATTTGGTGAAAGAAAATTAAAGTCTTCAAGACTGGTTAGGTTCATGAGGCCGCTCAACACTAATGTTCCAAAGCACGGGCTAGCGCAGATACCAAAGGAACCCTGATATCTGCTTGCAAAATGCGATGGTATGTCATTTTCTTTTCCACTCTTTCCACAGCACAAGTCCACTATACAAGGAAATGCACCTCTACTGAAGTGGGTTGTTCACTACGGCGGGAGATGCCACAAGCCAGATTGATAACACAAAGGTTTATTTAATTTCAAGAAGATTCCGAACAGTCTTCCTCTAAGCAGATAACACTACACTCGGTGTATTGTCAGTTACTATTCACTAAAATACTACCATTGCTAACAGCTTCCATGGTAGTTGACCAGTTGTCTTCGTGCCACACACTACGAAATGAAAGCCTTCAGAGAACATAGATCAAGCATTACACTCAAACCTCATTATAACAGTCACATCTGCCACAAAAATATCCGTTATATACAAAAATTTGTTATAAACTATTATTTGTAACACTATGGCAAAGCTATTGGCTGCTTCTTTATAACTAATAATTCGTTTATATATATAAAGTTTTCAGTGTACTACTTTTAAAGACCAAGCACTAAACAAACCTTGCTGATGGAAGCAACCATGACTGACACAGGCTGTTCTCCATTGGTGTCAACCACACGGAACGTCTCGCCGAAGTCGCAGAAGATCTGCCTGCAAGGCAGTGGCATGGAAACGAGAACAAGCAAAATTTTCATGTTTCAGTTCAAACTCGTGCAAATTTCTTTTACAGAGAAAATACAAATGAAGAATTGATTTACCCAAAGAGACCTCTGGTGTCGGCTACGATGAGGGCAATGTTGTGAGCGCGCGTGAAATAAGAGATAGACAGCTGCTCCGCCAGCGGAGTGTCCGTCAACACCACCACCTGTCAAAAGACACCACGCATTTCTTTTGCTTTCCGAGAGCCTTTACATGCATCGTTAATTGAATATGAAGCAAGATACCATCCAACAGCTTTCAGCTCAGTTAAAGGGGTGCCGACACAAACTTTGGCCTCGCGTTTTTCTGCTGCTGCAATGTGTTTCTGGAGGCCTGTTGGTTAACACGACACATCGTTTGCTGCAGCACGTGACAGAATTATAGGCCCCTCATTATCGACCAGTTTTAGTTTTAACTTGAAAGAGGTCTCAAAACAAGAAGCTGCTGGGTACAGCTATCGCCGCCTAGCATGTGCAGCTCTTTACCACGTCAGCACACAAAACTGTCATTTCCACACAGTCCATATCAAGAATTATTTTAGAATAGGAAACGAGACTACAGTGTCGTCAAACAACACTTTCAAAGTGTGCGCCACAGTCACGCACTTGCGCCCAGCCGCCGAGAAGTATATGCTGCGGGAACAAACGCGCAAAAGAAAAATGGAGGCTACGACGTCATCACTCGTTTTCTTGACTGCAGTGTGGTGACATAAGGGAAGTAGGGGGTCCCAAAAAGGTCCCCTTTGAGGGTGTCAGCGGCACGATAGAGTCCAGAGTTGCTCACTTCAGGTGAGTGTAACGTCCCCTCTAGTTCATGGCATAGCCACCAGATGCTGCGGTTTGTGAAAAACTTTGTTAATTTATTATTTCCCTCTAGTTTTTTCCCCCTAAAATAAAGGCAGTGTATATCAATTCGAACACCCAATCTTTCAATTTGTCGAAATCTTTGTGACAAAAATTTTGTTCAGCATCTCTTCAAGAAATTGAAGCAACTATTCAAAACTTCAACACTAGGACTACTTTTTACCATGGTTTACATGACATCTATTTCTGTTTAGTGAGTGTAGGTGCATGTTAACAACCTGCGAACTTTCATTATATTAAAGAATGCATAATGCAGAAAAAGAAAGCAATTTAGTCTAGTGGGCTAGCTTACGCCCCAACATGATCATGCACACATTATTTTCCCTAGGCACCAAGCAGGGAAGGCACACTCACGCTGAACCGTTTTAGAACGTCCTCGGTGAGGGGCTGCGTGTGGGCTGCAACTGTGACGTACGTGTTCAGCTCCGTGAGGGCTTGGAGGCATGCCTCGGCACGGTTTTTACCAAGGCAACTCTCGTTCAGGTAGAACTGAAAACGCGAAGCATCACCGTGAGCATTCAAACTGCGTGGTGACCGAAAACGAAGTATGAACTCCCTAAATGGGCATTATCGTGTATTGTGGCAATATTAGAAGGAGTCACAAGGTCTGCATTGAGCTCGATGCGGCCTTCTAATTTCTGAATATTTGTTGCAGCAAAACTAGTGGCCAACAGTGCCAAATGTTACCACGTCCACCCCAGACGAAGGACCTCTGCCAATGATGTACCAGCTGTACTGTATTGCACAGACATTTCATTTCACGTCTGAATTTTCATTTCATTGCTTCACCTAACTCTTTGTAGTCTTCGGCAGCATTTTCCATTTCCTTGTATCCATTCAGTCATTCCAAGAGACCCCCGATTAAAAGTGCTGGACTGATTCTTTTCGTAATATTCGTTACCCAGGTCTATCATTTTCTTTTGATATCAGCAAAGATGTGGGCCGACTTGTTCATTCCCTGAACCATTGTGCTTTTTTTGCTATCCCTAAGTGTCATGCTTACTTCTCAGCAACAGTTCCCAATAGACCCAATTTTTGCCCTACAAGTAGGAAGTGGCGAAAATGCAATAGATGTGCCATTCCCGATTTTTCAACAGCTATCAGTTACCACCAAAGAATTGGTGTACAGTCCTCCAGAATTGACCCACTTGTTACATTATCACACACACGAATCCAGTAACCCTCACTTTTACCTGGAGACTGGGTCAACAACCGGTAGCGGTAGCCAAAATTCCTAAAAGGCACAACAAAATTAAAAACATACCTACTTTATCTTTCAATTGCACTTCTAAAGTGTCTGAAAATAGCACGACTGGGTACTTTTTGTATTAAAGCTGGAGACGTGTACGAATGGCAAGGGGGTACACGTCACCTCGTTCAAGCAAGACTACGTAGTGCACAAATGGGTTGGGACAATACTACAGTTGGCATAATATAAATCAAAAGCAAATTATGCAAGTTTATGCTAACAACTATGCCTGAACAGGCGGTTCTTAGACAAAAGCAACTGCGTCGAAAGAGAACGCAACAGACCTGTGAGGAGAGGTCGGCGGTGGTGCACACACCCTGGTCATGGATGGTGACCGACTTGACGCCACTCAAGATGATGTTCTTGGCAATCTCCACTCCCAGGCCTCGCATGCCCGATATGAGCACGTCTGACCGGGCCATCCGGAGCATGGCCTCATGTCCAAGGACATACCTGCAAGGTGCGAAGCCCGACTGCAACGTTTCTGCCCCCGAAATCCAGTCGAACTTTGGTTAGGTATTACAAAGGCTACGACATTGTGGGGACACTGCATAAAGCTCTTAGTTTTAGGGAAAGCAATTTAGCTCTGCAAAGCGAGTACCACAAACCCTATCCAATATTGTGAAGGAAATAAGTAACTTTAGGGGTTCGTTTTACTTGCTAGACAATATTAATGAGAGCTAACACAATGATGCAAGGAGTACAGCGGGATGTTAGAAGTAATTGAATTGTATATGTGAAGAAACAAAAGTGGACGAAAAGATGACTTGCCACTAGCAGGATTTGAGCCTGCGACCTTCGAAAGTGTCAGATGCTCTATTTTGAGCTACCCTCATCCCTATTTTTGAGCTACATTCATCCCCCCCCCCCCCTACTATATAGGGTCAATGCCACCTCACTTTCATGGAGAGTGTGAAACCCGCTTTTGCCTGTTGGCCTCACGTAGCACGTGATCTTGTTATGACCTGGAAGCCGACCAATAATCCCTCGGATACCACCTCAAGGCATCGACTGTCAGAACAAGACCCTCGCTAAAAATGAAGGAAAGAAGATTAAATTTATGCGCTCGTTTTGTTATACACAATTTTAATTAGAAACTGATGCCAAGGAAAGTATGGGAGATATAAAGAAATAATTGTATATAAAAATATTTGCTACATGCTACGTGATGCCAACAAGAGGTGCTGACTGACGCTCCCATGGTTAAATGCACACATAGTGGATGGGTGGATGACCCCCATTGTAGCTCAGCGGTAGAGCATCGAATGCATTATTCGAACGTCACAGGTTCGGATCCTGCAGGGTGGCAAGTTATTTTTTCGCTCATGTTTCTATGCATTGACATTACAATTATTTCTATCAACATCTATACTTTCCTAGGCATCGTTGTCTGTTCTCAACATCCAGATTTTCCGTTCACCTACTTACGGCTGAACGTCACAGTGTAAAACACTACAGCAGCCAGTGTTGGCAAGACTGCTAAGTGCTTAACTGTTACATGACATGTTATTTTCTTTTCGGAGAGCGTTGCTAGCGGTACGAATGTTGGCCTAATGCACCCAGTGTTGGCAAGAGTGCCAAAGTGCTCAACTGTTACATGACATATGTAATTTTCTTTTCCAACAGCGCTGCTAGTGATACGAATGTTGGCCTAATAACAGCAGTTGGGGTTTTACATCGCAAAATCGCAATGAATTACGAGGGACACTGTAATACAGTGCTCCAGAAATTTTGAACAACTGTGGTACTTCAATGTGCATCTAAATCTACGTACACAGGCCTCTAGCCTTTCCACCTCCATCAAAATGTGGCTGCCACGACTGGTAATCGATAGTACAATGTATGGGTTAGCAGCTGAGCACCGAAACACTGCAGTAGGAAGAAGGTTGGCCTGTTTACCATAGTAATTTCCATATGTCTCATCCTTAGTAGCCATTCAACAACTTATAGCACCTCTGAAATCTTGAAAGATGCTGCACTAGACTCTCATGCATCACACTTACAGCTGTCTTGAGTAGAGACTCTCATCGATGTCAGCAGTGCTTTGGGCTGTGGAGCCATTTTGGGCCATTTCCCCCTGAAGAGACAAAGCAATGTAAGAAAACAGACACACACACCAGCTACTAACAAATGGTTTAACCTTCCCATGCGGTGCTGCACAACACTCCTCTAAATGCTAATGAGATGCATTGAGTGGAACTTGCAAACTGGCATGTCACTGAATTTATATGCGTACTAAAAAAAAAAAAAAAAAAAACTTCAGGTAATTGCGTCCATTTCGTGGCTCGGTATGCATTAGTAGTTTTAACATATTTGAATGAAATGTATCGCTAATTATTTTATTTCAAGGGCAAACAGCACATCGAAGCTCGAAGGAACATCACTACTATGACGTGTTTGGTATGGCGCGTACCACCACGAGTGACTAAACTCTAGTAATTACATCGACGATCCACGGGTTTTTATACGGACGCATGAAGACGCTCACTCTTAATGGCCAGTCCTCATTACCCCTCGTTGCATGATTTCATAAAATTACCAAACTTGAATCACAAAGAAAAGATAGGCGTAAAGAAAGAGCGTGATTCAACGTGTGCTCATCAGTCGGCATGTTAGAAAACTGTTGTGAGCCGGTTTTGTTGGTAGCGTGGAAAAAGGGAAATGAGTCGTTTCATTACATTGATTGATATGTGGGGTTTAACGTCCCAAAACCACTCTATGATTATGAGAGACGCCGTAGTGGAGGGCTCCGGAAATTTAGACCACCTGGGGTTCTTTAACGTTTCATTACATGTCCTGTACATACCAGCATGACCACGAACTATCAGAGGAGAAGGATGCATTCCTGTGTAATTTTTTTCCCCCCGTTTGTTTTTTATATCACAATATTTTGCACCTTTTACAATATCAAAAATAGCCACAGCTGCCATGTGGAAAAAGTACAGCTTACATTTGCATTAAGAAAGTTTTTTCTAGGTCATAAAAATTCGGAATTAAGAGTACGCCATAAAAGCTGAATTAACAAGTAAAAAAAGATCACTAATTCTCCTCCTGGTAAATACACTGAAATAATGAAGTTTCAGGAATATTCATAACCTCAAAACGAAAAGGAAAGAAATAAATATAAGAACTTTAAACAACGTCAGATACGGAACGGTATGAATTGACCACTCCCCTCAACTGCCATAACTGACAACAAAGGGTAGTTCTGTCTAAAAAAAAAAATCGCTGTATCGGGCAGCAGTAAACCTTTGCATGTCGATGTAAACCACGACGATCGGCAGCTGCACAAATAAATCAATTAGCGACTACACCAGCAGCAACCAGAATTCCATGGACGACACACCGATTGGCTTTGTCGGTTCAATCGCGGAGAGTCGCGAGCCGGCGATAGATAAAAACTGGCACAACGAGAGCGTCGGGTCAGCCACCCTTCTCAACGAGCGCTGCATTTCGAAACCGGAGGCACAACAAGAGGAAGCTCGCCAAACGCAACGCGAAAACCACCTACGTGAAGAACAAACCGAGCGTCGCCCGCCGTGTCCTCCGGGGATGAATGGACAAAAACTGGGAACCAACACCGATCAGATACAAAAGTTCGTCGACTCCCGAAGGCACCCAAGCATCGCCTAGTCACCGCTGGCCCCGGCGGCCAGCGTCTGCGAAAACTGTAGAGCCGCCAGTTGCGTATTCGCAAGCCGAGCGCTCGCTAACGTTTCTCGGCACTAACGGTCTACTCCATTGGAGCCGGGACGGCCAGCCGCGCGAGCTCTTTGCTTTGTCACTTTACATTCCTTTCTATATAGCTGGCCGCTATTTCGAAAACTCCCATCAGCTGACAGGCGCGCGCGGGTACGAAACCAAGCGGCGCCCGAGCGACGGCTGTGTGCGTGACCTCGGCAGAAGCCGACGCTCCACCACAACTCGGACACGTCACTGCCGGCAACAGGCGCCGAAACAACGCGGAGCAAGTTAAATGGAAACAAAAAATTTTCCGGAGTGGCGCCGTCTCGAAACGAGACCGCAAATCGGTCAACTCCGCCACTAAAACGGGAAGAAAAAACAAATATAAAAGGCCACGCGTCAACCGGCACCTAACGCCAACCGGGCTTTCGCTTCCCGGTGTTCTGCCACAACGGCGAGGCTTACGTGCACGACCCACCTGCCGAGACCGCGGGCTCCGCTGCAGCACGGTGCGGCGGCGACTCGACGACGGGCTCCGCTGGGTACGCCGCGCTCGACACCCGTGCGACGTGGTCGCTCTCGCGGGTGTGACGACGCCTCCGCTGGCCTCCGGTCGACGAAACGCGGTCCCCATGGCGACGTCTAGATAAACATTTTTCTCTCTCGTCTTTTCCTCAAGTTCTGGCAATCGTGCAACGCCGGCACGCGATACTGCGCCTCTACACCCTTTGCGAAGAGAGCCACCACCGGGTGGGTGTCCAAACGCGAGGTTAAATTCTGCCGGCACGAGAGGCGTGTTGAGCCAACACCAGTTAAGCACGTGCACGTGAGATGGGGGCAGCCGGTTGTTTCGAGGCATCGCTGGCTCTTACTGACGGCGGGACGGAACAGCCACTCACTTTCCACAGCATTTGGAGACTTAATTTGCTAGAGCGGTTTAGTAGTCTACGGCAAGGCTACTCAACAGTGTTTATTAAATTGTGACCTGAAAGGATCTGTGAAAGAGAGAAAAATAATAACAGTGTTGTGTCTTTGAAGCGCGAAAGCAAACGAACCAGTGCTTGGTACAGGAGACAATTTTACAATCGCAACTTAATAAAACTCGTGCGTCCCGTTCGAATATCTCAGAAAACTTGTCATTTCGACTTTTTTCGACACACCGATTCTTGCAGAAACAGTTTTACGAAAAAAGAAAAAAAAGTAAAATTTTTCTGATGCTAAAAACTTGCTTTAAAAAAAAGCTAAAACAGGTTACCAACCAGCTTGTAGCATATGCAACGAACGGTACACGATATCCCAGTGTTGCAACAATTCGTCATTCACGATAACTACGTAAGCAGCATCGAATGGCACTATATGAACCGTTCTAAACATTATAGACGCTTGCAAACGGTATGGCCCCTTTTTCAAGTACCAACATCTAGTGACAAATGCAAAGAGCACGGAAATGAGGTCCGTCACAAAGCCGCAAACAATATCCAGCAGGACACACCGACAACGGAAATTAGGCACGAAAAACTACTTCCACCAAAATGAATTGGCAACTCGAGTAAAGCTTTTGCACACATCGGCTATACCGTGGCCGGAAAATCAAATGGTCATCCTTCCAGCCTCGCTCTCGCAAAGGCATCTCCGGTAAGATGCGAGTGCTTCAAGGTCAGGCGGCGAAGTGAGCTTTACAGGAGACGTTCAAGAAACCTCCGAGTACTGCGGTTCAACGCTGTGAACACGAAAACATTTGAATTCACGAGTACTCGGCGCTTCCATCTTTAGAAATGTTGATAATTGATATGTGGGGTTTAACGTCCCAAAAACCACAATGTGATTACGAGAAACGCCATAGTGGAGGGCTCCGGAAATTTCGACCACCTGGGGTTCTTTAACGTGCACCGAAATCTGAGGGCCTAAGCAATTTTGCTTCTATCGAAAATGCAGCCGCCGCAGCAGGATTCGATCCCGCGACCTCTTTAAAAAGGTTACCACCAATTTACAGAAAGGTATACATTTCGGAATCCACGATTATCAGATTGCATTACAGCGTCTAATATAATTCCGGAAGTTATAGTCATTTAGGGAAATGAGATGTGGCCCACAAAAACCTTCAGTAGGCGGGGGAACGCAAACCCCGCCCCCTAAAAGAAAGGGGAGAAAGAAGCACTATTTTCAAAATAATGGCGACGTTGATAATGCCAACATGACGCATCTAGGGATCACATGTTACTCACTCTAGGCGTTCGATTAGGGCTACAGCTGAACCTGGAAATTGATTGGCGTAAATAAGTGCAAGACTCAAACGCACGATCTCCTGAAACACAAGAGTGAAGACGCGTTCTGTTTTCAATTTTTTGAGTGTTCGTGTGAACGCAGAACTTCGCTTATCCGGCGTAACAAAATGCCGACCAAAGTACGGTTCATGCAGACATCCAGACACTCCCCCTCGCTGCCGGAGCTATTTCTGGAACGTATCAAATGCACTACTACCGCGCCACAAACAGAAGAACTAACGGCGTTGGTCCGGCAGAGTACCGCTACACATTGATTTAGCCATGGCGTTGCGAATTCGTAGTATATTTCGACGCCAATATTACAACTGCATGAAAGAAGACTTCAGCGTGTTCTTGGGAAGTCTTTTGACAATCAGTGACTGACCAAATGGTGCCACAAACGCTACGGCGAAGATTTTTTTTTTTATTTGCGGCATTCGGGAACGACATATATTAAAGCTTCGCCGACGCAGAACAGCTTGGCTCGCAGCCTGAATGGCACTCGCGTTGCACGAGCTGCACACATAAAAAATAAATGCACGCGCCAGTTAAGAGCTGGAGTGTGCCACACGACAGGTGCGAAGCTTTGCACGCCAGGCCTGGAAACAGTGCAAGAACTTGACGCAACAGAACGCTAACTGCACGGAGCGCAAAACGCCGGCTACTCATTCCGCCTATTTAGTGGTAAGAAAAAACAGAGCGCGTGCATGGAAAACAAGTTCGCCTTACCGCGAACACTGCAAAGACGAAGTTTTCACGTGCGGAGCAAACAATTAGGTTGCGTAAGGTCCGGATACTCGAATGGCAATCTCGAAACTTGACTGCTCAGTGGTGTTAGGCCTAACCGCGTGCGAAAGAGAAATTTCGTAGCGAGCCGAAAACGGTCGCAATGAGCGACAAATGCTACTCGCGGCAAAGATAGATACTTACAACTGCTTTTCCAGGTGCGGCGTTGCCAGAACTATCCTCGGTCCTGCGTTTTTTTGCCGGAGGGCTCTTGGCGTTTTCAGAAACAGTGTCCTGTGCACAAGACATCTAAATCTTTAAGAGCACGGCACATGAATACAGCATAGGATCAGTTTTTTCCCCGTAGCTTGCACTGTGCACGCTCGCTCCCCGACACGATGTGCGCGCTTTCGCTGCACCTATAACAGTCTTGCGACTGCTACAGCAGCAAAAGCAAGGCGCCGACGAGACAGGAGTGGAGTCTTCTCAGTGAAGATGGCCGACGCGCATACAATAGGAAGTAAAAAAAGGCGCGTTTCCGAAGTGATGAGCAACGTGCGAGCAGCACGTGACATTTGTACGCGAACTGAACAATATTGAGATAACAACTTAAGTTATTTTAACTTATTCTTTCTGCTGAACACAAATACGTTTAAATTATTACAACTAATGTTCTAAGTTGTGTTGTAATTTGACCACCAAGAAAACAATTAGCGCTTAGGTTTTAAATACAACTCTCAGAGGCTATGCTTTTGTGTACTGTAAACTTCAAAAATATACGTCAAGCCTGCCATCTTTTTTATTATCACAAGACACGTGTGAACTCGTTCAATTCGAGTCAGCTTTAGCGCAAACGTCAGGCAAAGTGCGTTCCGATCCAAACCAATCCAAAAGACGTAAACAAAAACTTGTGCTTTTTACAATGTTTTGAAAGTTTCAATCCTTTCGCCACTTTCGCGTTTACATTAATTGGCTTATCTTATGAATCAATGACGCACGTTCACCAAAAGTTGGAGCAAAAATCTGTGCTCATGGAAAGCACTACAAGAACTGTTCGCACTGTTTGTCGGACGGAACACGTCTACATGGACGTTTCACTGCAAGTTGATACTCGATGCCTATCAAATATATTATTTGTCGCAGTAGGCAGCGCCTTTGCTATAGTTGCATCGGGGGTACACTTTAATAGAGGCCGCTGAAGCGCGAATAAGCGACAGACAAATGCTTTTTTTTTCATTTTTAAATAAAGCTTGCTCTGTAACAAGTGAATTGAGGCGAAGCAATCGGTACTTTCGTTTCAAAAGGCACGCGTGTTAGCTTCGCTAAACTAGTTTCATTTATTGGCGCGTGTAGTTTCACCGACAAAAGGTAGCTAATTGCACGTCGTTCACGACTCTTTTACTGTGCATTTTCTTAAAAGATTTCAGCTCTTCTTTTGACGAGGACAGGACAGAGAAGTGCATATATTCCGGTTGTACCAAACAGGACTATTTGTTGGGCAAGAATAGAGTTACCTTTGCTCAGTAATGTCGTCCACTTTTCTTCCACGTGCATGTTAACATAACGTCATCACCAAGATCTTGTGTTAAAATACTCCAGTAAATTAATAAACGTGCATCTGAATCTTTTCATTGTACCTTTCTAGTAATTATCTACTAAAGGTGCTTTTTACATGCGGCTTCCTAGTTTAATGCACTAAGCCGGGAACGTGTATGGTCGAGCGCTTAGACGTTTTCTGTAAGCTTATAAAGTCATTGCAAACTTTGATATGCGAGTGTGGTTGGCTACATTTAAACGCAAATTGCGTCGTAGTGTATAGGGTTCGAATGGCTCAAACTCTGCGCAATTACATTCAACACAACTGTCCTATGCACATAATGAGTAACTTGTTTCGTTCAACACTGTTATTGTGGCCCTGAAGTCGACATTGCGACTCGTTTTATGTTCCAACTAATGTGCGGTTCCCTTTATCTCACTCCCCTTTTGGCTTATTTGTACTATTAGTGCCTTGCCTCTATGTGAATTAGCAGCATGCTATCAAAATCACTTTTCCTACCTAAAGATAAGCATGCGACTGTTCTTAATTTGCAGCCGTTTTGAAGAGCCCGGCGAAGAAGTTGATGCAGCAATGTTCAAGTTTATTATACAGCAAGCCTTGAGGACATCGTTTGGTGAAGTAAAGCCAAAGAGCCAATCGCAAGATTTTTTTTACGCAACACCCACGCCTTACCTTGCAGGTCGGTGCATCCGTTCATGTCGACGTTCTGAAGTTCAGGGAGACAGATCTGCGCGCTTACTTGCGAGTTTTGTCCAGGTAATGTTAAAAGCCTGCGATCTTGGCACTGTTTCCTTGGCATGATGCAGCACCAAGCAGTACTAAACTTTTCAACTGTGTGATGTGAAAGCCGTGCACACGCTGGCATGCTTTCGTTTTTTTTGTATCCGAGGGAATAAAATGAGCAGAGCATGTAATTTCGTTATTCCTTTAGCCATGGAGGCAATTTCTTGCCTTGAATTGTGTAGGATGTTAGGCATACATTTTCAGATCATGCAATTACTTTGTTCAGTTTTCCTAAGGAACGTCAGAACAGAGTTTGTGTACTGCTTCCATACAGTTAAAGCTCCATATATTTTTGCCATCTCTGATGCATCAGTTGTCACAATACTTCTTGGTTTTCAATATCCTGCAGCAACCTGGTCAGGCTCTGGAGCTCTCTCACACTGACCTCCAGCTACAACGGAAGGCCGTGTTCCTTTCGAGTGTACAAGGTATTTAGATGCTACAGCTCTGGCAATATCCAAGTGTATTTCTTCAATGTGTGCCGTTTTTCCTCTGTTTCTAAGGTGTCCCCTAGCCCGGCCTCGCTGGCCGTGTCAAGTTTACACTATCAGCATCTACCAGCTGCAGGAGAAACTGCTGCCGAATAAGTGCTCGAGCTCGTTGTTTGCTTCATATTCCTTCACGTACTGACAGCTGCACCTTTTAAGTAAAGGGACACTTGCGTCTTCTGTCACCACAATGGCTAAGCTATTGGTCAAAGCCTGGCAACCGATTGTTCTTCGAAAAAGATTCTCCACAGTTCGGACTGACCCTAAGTGGCAGTGGTGCATTTTGTCTGTCAAAAAAAATTATGCCTGAGAATCATCTTAACGAGAGACTTCGAATAAACTTTGCCATTCATCTTCATTGAAACTACCGTTTCAGGCGTCAATGTTTTTTCCATTCTCTCTCTCTCTCTCTTTTTTCAACTCCACAAAGGTCGAAACTTTTAATCCAAGTTGTTTTCTCAGCTCTTTAGTCAACAAAATTTCCTTTCACCTTGTAATTTAGTCCGGAGTTCAAGTCATGTTACACAGACTTCCAAGACTTGAAACTGTTAATGGTAGTTTACACCTATTCATTAGAAATGCCACAGTTTTTTCGAATACTTTACGTTACACTGTGACAGTGTAGTGTTTATTCAGGTTATGTAGTGTACATTTATTTATTGATTGAAAACATCGCCACTCATAACAGCTGTACACAAGTTTGAGGTGTGACATGTCGTGACTACCTCAAGTAGAGCTTCTGAACAGCTTAAAAAAGAAAAGATCAAGCCGAAAAAGATATATTTTAAAAATTAGCAGCTCTAAACTAACCTTCTTCCAAGCCTCAAAAACACATTTGTAAGGGCAAAGTGCCTTCCCTGGAATATACATTACCTAAGTCATTTTTAACTCTGACAAAGCACTCACTAATATTGCCATGCATGTTTCTTGTTAGAAGTTTGTTGAATTCAATTTACACCCACAAAGATTGTCAGCAGTCCTCAGCGCAGGCCATGCCTCGGTGTTCGAGAAGCTTTCTGATTGTAGGTCGTTTTGTTAAGATCGTGAGCAGGAGGCGAACAGTCCAGAGCTTACGCGGCTGTCGTCGATAACACTTCGATAGCTCATGTATAGAAACTAACGTGCTTTACTGTATGTCAGTTCTATCGACAAGTGGCGCTCTGTTTGCCGATATCAGGGTGCAGCATGCATCACTTGCTGTTTGTTTCCCAGCCACAAGTTTGTCCAAATTGAGAGTTTCCACTTGAAGCGAGCCACCTACTGCCCTTGTCTATTTCACGACCCCGTGACAACATTAAAAAAACAGGGTTAAGATTGCGTGCAGGAGGCCCTATGCTCGCCTAGGAATTTAGGTGAAGTGTATGTACCTTTTTCTTTACGAACATGAGAGCTACAATAATTATTTTACTATCATTGTAATCATGAGCCACTCCTCTTCTTCCCGAACCAGATTTAGCTCTGAAGACTGTAATGCTAGCTTCCTGTAAATTTTTTGCTTCAGGCACTTAATAATCACTTGATAATAGCTACTAGATGCCGCATTGCAGAGGAGTATATTTCCTAATACGTTATCAAGATACTGGCAAAAACCAATGACTCTGGATACTGTGGTTTCTGAGAAAAAGGAACATAAGTACAAAAAAAGCATGTTCTGAGATAATCGCATTCACAGTTGAAAATCTGAATTATTTCAAAAGTTCAGTGAGATAACGGCAAATTGACAAACTCGTTCAATAGGTACCAGCTAGATACTAATCACTAATATAATTTTTTTCTTTTTGTGTTGAAATGTTTTGCCTGGAGAGCCTCATTTGTCGCCTGCTCTGCAGCCGTGTAAGCACAGAGCTGTCGATGCAATTCAAGGGTGCGTAGGGCCTGGACTGTGCAGTGCCCAGGCGAAATTCCAAAATACATTCACACGGGCTATATTGCCATCATTAAAAGTTAACACAGCATCAAGAGTGCATATTTACAGTGGTTGGTGCCAGTGGAAAAACATTTTTTTGAGTGAGCCCCCACACGACAATCCAACGAGGAAAAAATTTTTTTTGGGTGAGCCCCCACACGAAAATCCAACGACTCATTATGGTTTTGAGTTTTCCCATTTAGCAGGTAATTCTGGATGAGCTCGTTCCAGATAATTTGGCTTAACAGCCTCAATAAGAGATGCTGGAACGTGTTCTTAATGAACGAATGGTTTACCTTTCAAAAGGGCTTTGTTGAAATTACTCAAGGTTGTGGCGTCCTTTGAGCAAAGGCCGGAAGATTAATTGGTATCCTTTGATGCCATGTGAAAATATGTGGACCGAACAGCTTTTATCATGTCCTCCAAGTTGGCTCTATTTCGTTTAATGGCCCAATAATAATGGTTTTGGTGCTTGCTAATCATTACACCACTAAGACGCCCCTGACCAGATATAGATTTCTTTACATAAAGCTTGATGCTTTTGCTTTCTTTCATTTTCGCAGTTCTGGGCCTATTCTTTTCTGAATGTGCCAAATAGACTCCAGCTTGCAAACTGTAACCTTCCCCATATGCCTATGATTAAGCTTGTGCGAATCGTGAACTTTAGGCTCGAAGCGAATAGTGATTTTGGTCGAATAATTTCGAATAGTACATATGACATATGAAGAAAAACAGGCATATTTATTATGACCCAACTAACCTGCACAATATTTTTTTAAAAATTGAAATAATGCAAATGCCACTTTCTTTTTCCGTTCAAAAGAAGTCGAAAAAACTTAGTAGTAGCAGAATTTGACTTTGGCAGGATGCAAGTCATAACCCTTATAATATGAAACATTTTAAAGTTTATTATACTCGGAGCATATAAGCCGTCATAACAAGCCTTTAAGCTTAATAAAATGAATTGATTTGAGGGTAATATTTTTATTTAAAGGGGTCATGCGACACTTTTTCAAGGAGCCATGGAATGGATTCACTGAAGAAGCTTATTGCTTGATGAATTCACCGCCTGAAAAAATTTTAGAATCTTTCGAGTACGTGCGGAGCTGCAAAGATTTGTCGCACGCTGCAAGTGAATTCTCTCTTCTCGTCCCAACGAAAAAGCTGGAAACTAAGCCGGGAGGGATAGCACAAGGAAAGAAAATACGTCACACGTGCTTTCTGAGCTTGTCGAGTCATTTGCCGAGACAAGACAGCAATTTTCCACTGACTTTGAGACTTTGTTGTGAATGCGCTGCCGCGTGCTGCACTATAATGTTTGGCTTGCATGTTTTTGGTAGCCTCGACTATCGATCGGCAGCGTTTTCTTGCAATGCTCGAAAATTGTTTCAGCGCCCCTTTAAATTTGAAGAAGGGCTTCACGGCAAAGCGAATTTCTCCTAACTAGATGCTTTCACGTTTTAGCACCCCTACACCGCAGGGAAACCATCTTTACAGGCGGTACATTCGGAATTGTATGCATTTATTCGTTCCTTGCGAATACTTCGAAATTTTCAATAATTTAAATTTGAATCGAAGCATTTGAATATTCGCACAAGCCTAGCTATCATGCTTGAACTGCAAGGAATCCCTTGCTACGTAAGAATGGAGGGCATGGAAAGTCGCCGCCTAAATTTTGTTGAAATAAGTCATTTTTAGAGAAAAAAATACACTAAGACAAACAAACGACTTATTCTATTTCAGAAAAGGCTGCAGATTTCAAATATTGCAAAAAAAAAAAGATTTATTTTTCAATATTTTTGCTTACCGTGTCCCCTTGACTGTTGATGCATTGCTCACTGCTATGAGCAAGCCTCTTTTTGAAAAAAAAAAAAGAAAGTTGTTTTACTAACCTAGTGCTCTACTTCGAAACTCCATGCACTGGCCAAAAATATAGAATTTGCCTGAGAATTTTCGCATCTCTGTCTTCTATCTGTAGAATTTGTTTTCTCGCCAAGACCCAGGGATGGTTTTTAGGAGCCCTTAATAAACCCTGAAAGGATAACTCTCTCACCTGGTCACTTTGAAATGTTACACCAAAAAAGTTTTGAGGTGGTGAAATCATCAATTAGACATTAAATTATGACACACATAAGAGACAGTCAAAAAGATTTCGCATTCAGTCCTATATATTACAAAAATAAAATATGTACAAAAGGAGGCAGTGCTATTCCTTCTCCACGATCTCTATGCTGGGTGTCACTTGAACACCTGATCTACGACATCTATGAAAGCTTGAACCAAGGCCCACTCTGAGACCAGATCCAAAGGTGGGGTTCTCGTCCTGCATGTGCTTGGAGAGCCCTGACCGCCTCGCCGCAGATGTCTCTGCACTTCGGCCTTGATAGCAGCCTGGAATGAAGAGATAGTGTGACGGGAGTTGAGTTTTATCTTACTCAAACCTCTGTTAAATTGCCACATTGTAGCAAAAGTAAAGTTGCTGTGTAAATTTGTTCGAGCAAATTCTCTTGCTACTCAGTTGCCTTGTATGCTACAGAAAGAAAAAAAAACTAATTAGCTAAAGTTGACACATTTAAACAGCAATGAAGGAGAAAGAAAACTGATTGAGAGACCCGTTTTTCTATAAGGCGCAGCCATGCGAACCCAATGAAATCGTTGGGAGAGTTATTCGTAGCATTATTAAAGCTTAAAAATTGTATTAGTTGAAGCGTAGAGCCAATAACTTAATAAAAACAACAATTGCTGGGGTATTGTGAGTCAAAACCGTCAGGTGATAATGAGGTCCACCATGGTGAAGGACGGATTAATTTTGACAAACTGGGTGTCACTGGGTTTATAAGCACACAAGATTATCTCTGAATTTTGCCCCAATCGAAATGCAGCAGTCATTCTTGTAAATCGAACCCATAGCCCAGAGATTAGCATTGTGACACCTCATGTGCTAAGATTAGTGCTCTGACACAAAACCATGACTGGCATCCAACGAGGGCTATTGTTCCTCGCCCCTTCTGCTCTGTTGTCAAGCTGCTCTCGATATAGTTTTGGCTCCTTACACCGGGATTGCTTTTCTTTTGCATGAGAGGGACACACTCAAAGCACCACCCTCACTGCATGCAGGTCCCCTGATTTGAAAACTGTGCATTCAGCATCACTGAAGCTTGGTTGTCTCCCCTGCAGTGGGGCGCTAGTTTCGTGCTGCTATTTTAGGTGGGCATGTTGAAGTGATGCTGAAATTGGTCACAATTAACGATGCTAGCTCTCATTATAAGATATATTTGATCACTTATGATTCAATTTCGCGTGACCAAACACAAGGCTACAACTTAGAACAAAAATTTTGCTGTCAAGGGTCCTTTAAAGAAAAACACAGGTTTGAATGATCACAAATCAACTTTTTTACTATGATCTCGCAATCCTTTTTAGGTCAAGAAATAAAGTTGTAGAACTATCTTCATGCCTTTAGATTTTACTAGTGAAGATGTTCTGCAGGCTTGTACTACAACAGTGAACATCTCCAAATTTACAATACTTTGAAATCGCTTGACATCTTGCATTACGACTGCCACATGCTCAGGAAATTACAAATCATTGCAAAACTTGTGCATTTCTTAATACCCATCAAATATATGCACTCAAGCCATTTTCGACATCTTTTATTTCCTGTTCACTCCCAAGGTTACTCCCTCAATTTTTTGCAATTCTACACTTGTCTGTTCATGCTCATTTTAACTATTACTGTACAACCACACTGTTCAGCTGCTGTAACACAGTCAAACCAACAGTGACCCACTGTGAAAACCCCTAATATCGCATTTGAAACTAATCGACAAAACTGAGGGCTACAACAAAACTTGAGACTGCACAGACCACTCTTGTCAGGAAAGCCACGAGCAGAAAATAAGTCACGCGGCCTACCGTCACCACTCACCAAGGTCCAGAAGAAAGCAGAGTGGGTCAGGGGACACATGGGCGGGCATCTCACCCAAAATCAATAAATCGGCATGGGTGGGACACATATAGCGTAGTTAAAACAACTTGAAGGGCCCCTCATCAGGTCTGAGCATTTTGAGCTGACAAGCACAATGAATATACATATCAGGTGTTCAAAATCACATCTGCCAAAATTTGCAATGCTGCGGACCACCAACATAGGTCAAACTTCAAGCTGAACGCCATGTGACCTTTGTCTTGTGACCCCGAGTACCAAGATGTATGACAAAAAATGGCCCTACGTAGTTTTCTTTGGCATGGCTTCTCTACATAGACATTTGTGCTCTGATGTTGTCCAGAATAGTATGCGACAGTGTGAGAATTATTTATGGCGACATGCGCAATTTGTTTAATCTGTGGCTTTCATCGGATAAGGTTACGAAGTTTGTGGGGATAATGTGACTGCAGTAGGCACAAGATGGGGTTAATTGGCAAAAAATTATTTTTCTGTAGATTTATAACATTGTTCTGTTAATACTAGATTATTTTGCAATTCACCCTCATATTTTTTTCCATGCTTTCTTTATTGTTGGTCTCCCTACTGTCTTCGGACTATGAAACCCTAGCCTGTAAAACGTCTCCTTCATTTTATGTATTGCTGCTTTGTTACTAATAGACTTCGAACTTTGAACTTCAAACGTGGGAGACGCCTTTGCCCTGTAGTGGGCGTAGTCACTTTTTGATGATTACGACTTACCATCTCTCCACTGTATGTCCTGGATAAAAGCTGCTTGTCATGGAGGGACACCTGTGGGTGCAGCCGGTACAACAGGGCCTGTCCGAGAGTTATTGACAGGCTCATCTCCAGGATGGCAAATTCCATGTTCCTGGGTGTAGCGATAACACAGCTTTCAAGTGCAGCTATATCAAGGGTTTACATCTATGCAAAGCTTGTGGCTCCCTATTTCAGGCACTTCTTTGCAAGTTGTGAAATTGTTACAATAGTACCCCTCTCATACCCAGTTCGGAGACCACCAAAACTGTGACTATGTACTCGCAAGGTTTCAGACGGGAATGCTGCAAGATAGACACCTGAGAAGGGGATTCACAGATAAGTGTCTGTAGATTTGCTGCTGAGTTCTGATTCGAGGAACATTACATGTAGGAAAATGTATACCTTTAAATCCGGAGAAAGCGCCCTTCTCCTTTTATAGGCCAATGACCGAAAAGTCCCCCCCCCCCCCCCATCCTCTTTAGCCATTTTCACTGATTTTCTTCGCCCGATGAAGGCAAATAAAAGCAGTGAATGCATGTGTGCACAATAAGCCACTTTAGAAAAAGCACGCGTGCCTCTTACACCATCATCTTTACCTTGGATTTATGACCCGTCCCCCTCCCAATCTTATCTAATCATCTTTCACTGCAGTAGGGGCGCTTGCTAGGTATTTCAGGGTAAGCCAGGTTTTACCGTACAGATAAACTTTCAACATCAGGATTTGCACACTGAGACATCACATAATCTAGCTTCTTCCCAAATGGTGTATCCTGTAAAATTTTACATCAGTTTGCACATCGCGCTTAAAGGGTACTGACACAAAAACTTTAGCCTCGCATTTTTCTGCTACAATATGTTGCTGGGGGCCTGTTACTTATGACAAGACACATTGTTTACTGCAGCACGTGACAGATAATCGGCTAGAGGCCCCTCATTATCGACCAGTTCCAGTTTCGGTTTGAGAGAGCTCCAAAAACGAGGAGCCACCGGTTGCAACTATCGCAACCTAGTGGTTGCAGCTCTTGACCACATCAGCCCACAGAAATGTGACTCACTTTCGCACGGTCTGCATAAAGAATTACTTTCGAATAGGAAACGGGACTGCAGTCTCGCCAAACACAAAACTTTCTAAGCGTGTGCCACGGTTGCACACTTGCAATTAGTCGCTGAGAAGTATTGACTGCGAGAACAAACGTGGCAAAAGAAAAATGGCGGCTATGACGTCATGATAACTTGTTTTATTGGCTGCAGCGTGGTGACATGAGGGAAGCAGGGAGCCCCCAAAGAGTCCCCTTCGAGGGTGTCAATGACACGATGTAGTCGAGGGCTCATGCAAACTTCAAAATAATTAAAAATACCTTTCAAGCTATATTTGCTGTTCATATTTTACAGATGATATACAAATGTTCACGGGAATTGACCCTGCAGGCTATCTCAGCAGCGAAATTTTGTGTCAGTATCCTTTTAAGACCTTGCAGGACCGTAACACATTAGTTTCAAGATGCATCACGAAGTGTCGGAAAAAGCTGCGGGGCTAATGATACGCAGTACTTCCACTTAGAAAGGCATCCATTACCTTTGTTGGCGAAGGCTTCCAGCAGGCAATGGCTGTCGGTCAACCTGCATCGGCAAAGACGTCAGAACGAGTTTTGTCGGGTGACATTCATGCACACATGCTTCCACCTACAAAACCCATTATGGGTGCTACAAATTAATTTTATTTATTTATTTTTAATTTCATGAAACAGAAAAATACATGAAGATAGACATATAATTTCGAATTCGGAGGTCCTGAAGTAAAATATGTCTGGGGGGGCCTCCTAACAAGAAATAAACGGGAGTTACAAGAAACTCGGCAAACAGTGAGTCATATATACTATGTAGCAGAAAAATTTGCAGTTTTCACATAATGCTAAACCTTGTAGTGGAATAAAGAAAGGGAATCGACCCCTAGGAGAGGCCATTTTCGTTTGGCATGACTGTATGAAGTCAACAGATCACAAAACCAAGAAAAGCATAGAAGACAGCACTTATTTTTAACTGAAGTGTATTAATTCTGGGGCAAAGAGAAAGTGGATGAAAACCTACAGGCCATTGGTGAGACACAACTTCTACATTACAAGAGTGGTACGCTACCAATCGTGATACACTGATGACAATTTCGCATTATTTTCTCGCATAGTTATGCATGTGTAATCCTTGGAGCAATAGCTAGCACCGTTTAAGGCCATCGCAATGAATGTGGAATGTTCCATTTGCCCGAATAGCCGAGCAAACAGAGCAGACAAAATGTGCACAGCTAATTGTATCTAGCAGACAATCAGAGACAAATAGACTAAAAATCAGACCAAGTCTTTCCAATACCAATTAATGAACAGTTACAACCATTTATACAACATATATGAACCTACGAAACTCTAAAAAAGTTATCTCTTTAAACTGAAAACCTTGAAGAAATATCTGTGAATGGCACCGCTGGAAAACTTCATGAGACACTAGGTTGTGCTGAACAGTGCACAATCTATAAGCACTTCATCACGTGCCTTGGTAAGTGACTTGAGGCACAGCTGAGCAGCTGACATTAGGGTTCCAAAATTCAGCTTCTCATCTTGCTCCACAGAGGGCGACTGAAACGACAGATTTGCTATTGGCTGCCACTCTTCAATGTCCAAGGCCTGGGGAAAAAAAGAAACATTAATTCAGCTCCTGTGCCACAACACAAATAAAAACTTAGAACAAGAAAGCAGGCTACCCTCAAGCTATCTGCTAAAAGGTGAACATTTAGCAGATATTTATCTAGTTAGGGACATTTAAACTAAAGAGAACTTAAATCAAAATTAATTTATAGTCCCAACATTTTGGAGCCCAACAGGCTCCTTCTTCAGAAATGAACTGCTGTCATGATTAGCATTGCTAATAAGCACCATTCATGCTTTCACAGGTGTGCATGGCAGTGTCAACAATGTTATAAGCAAGCATGTGGACTTCTTCATACAAAGAGCATAATATTAATACTATAGAGTAATACACTAGAATACACAGGAGGAAACTTTGGTGCTTGTTTATGGAAGCTGTAACATAGGGCACTTCAGCAAGCGTAGGAATGATGGGTAGCACACGAATTGACTTGGAGCTGCCTTGTTATGAAAGAAAAATCAGCAAATGGTCAGCAGTTGCACTTCACCACCTTAACCTTTTAGGCTCACCATTTCAAAGCGGGTCATGAAGTTCACAACAGTTTGTTCTTTCATTCGAAACAAAATCAAAACACAGCAATAAACAAAGCCGCTAGTGCGTTCGAGGACCGCAAGCACTAAGACTAGGCAAACCCATGCATTACCCATCATTCCCGTGGTTGCTGAACGATCACAGCCCCAGAGTCCCCTCTAGTTAAAGCGTCAACTTGATGCATGTCGCGTTTTTTGCATCAACGTGTAGATATCAGTCTCCTAATAGCAATACGGTACTAATAATGCAACATAGAAATGAATAATATGTGTAATACCGATTAGTAAGACAATATAGAATCCAATTCAAAACGGGTGCAAAGCCCGCCAATTCTCAGCGCTGCCAAGTGGTCACCTCCCGCGGTCTTGCCCCATCGAATCACGTGGCCACACGAAATGGTGATGCAACCTTCAATGGACATTTCGTCTGCTTGGCGCGCATGTGTATAAACACATTTTCGACCCCCCCCCCCCCCTGTCGTTGCCGCCGTCATCAGCGTCCACAAGCGATGATGAAAAAACTCATGACTATGAAATCGTGGCAATACGAGACGTGACAAATCATTTTCAGTTCGATCCTCTTCAGAGCAGCGATTCTGAAATCAATGTGGGACCGAGCAGCAACGAGGCAGCTGGAGACACACGCCTAGGCCACGCTGGCTGGTAAGGCATATGAACGCTACGTGTGTGTAACTTGTTCGCGATGGCCGTAGCTTCAAATTATCAGATTAGCGATTACAACTCAACAGCAAATCATCCGAAGCAGCATAATAAAAATGCTGGATTTACACAAACCCGCTGCATGAAGCAAGTGAAACAAGGCAAGTGAGGC
This sequence comes from Rhipicephalus annulatus, assembly GCA_013436015.1. Classification (NCBI taxonomy): domain Eukaryota; kingdom Metazoa; phylum Arthropoda; class Arachnida; order Ixodida; family Ixodidae; genus Rhipicephalus; species Rhipicephalus annulatus. Next base: position 105,212 of record WOVY01011956.1, read on the forward strand.
CACTGCTAAGCAGCTCGGCCTCGCCACCAGACGGTGCCACATGTAGGCACCGCGATGACTACACTAAAATTGTTGACGCCAACACTGCTCGCTCAGTGTCACTCGGTTCCTGAGGCGTGGCCACAAAGCTTGCTGAACATGTCAAAATACTGTCGATGTCTCATGCCTGGGAACACGCCGACGAGCATTGGACGCTGTTTGCGCTCGAAATAGAAAAACTTCTACATGATGAACGCGATTCGTACTTCGCTAAAAAAAAAAAAAGCTCGTGAGTACCAAGCAATCGAATGAACGCTACATCTCGAGTTTGAAATTCAGTGTCACTGCTCCTTTAATTTTATGAAAGTCTATGTATGATCAATACCACATGACTCGCACATCCACGTTAGCATAGTTTACAGACTGCAAGTGATTATTATAGCGTTATAAATGTCTTCATGCGCCTATTTTAATCTAAAACATTTAGTGCGAGTGATTCATACAAAAATACTACAAACAAGAAAAGCACTAAAGTGTTTGTTACCTGATCAGATAATGCTTCAGGTACACTTGGACTGTACTGTTTACAGCAGCATAAGCAGATGAACACCAACTCCAGGAGCCTTTGAAGAAAGAGAACAAAATAACTTTGCAACATTTCTTTTTAAAGGAAACGTCATCCACGTGTACAACCCAAAAATGAAAGTTAAGGAAGCTTCATGAACTTACAAAGAGAATAAGTAGTGTATGCACAAAGCTTTAAGTACTAGCTTTAAGGAAACCCACTCTAGAGCAAGTGTGTTTGCCATAAGAAAGAAGAAAGCCTCAACTCGCAGTATCCTCGTAGTTGCAGGAGCGAAAGAATCATCTATTAGAGTTCCTCGCATTCATAAACTCTGCTACCACCTCCTCCGCTTATTGCAAAGACATAATGCCCACCCGCTTCGTGAAAAACTTGTTTAAAGAAACGGGCTAATGGGCGACACCTTGCGAGCTAATGAGGTGACACTTCAACAAGAAAATTATTCTTGCATCCAGATATCAACTTTCCTCCTTGGCAGCTTGTATCGCCTTCAGTCACCTTTGACATCAAAGGAATAAAAAAAATCTGCGATACACTACCCTGAAGCGAAATTTCTCACGTGTAAGCAAATGTACAATTATTGAGAATATTGCACATTTGTTTTCACTGACAGATCTACAATAAATGAAAGCTCTACTACAGCTTTTCACAAACTGGCATATGAAAGAGAACGAGATTTTAGACTTTCTTGAAAGGCATCGTCTACAGTAGCGAAGCTTGTTGCAATTAATATTCAAAATTCATTGTTGAAAGCAAGCAAAAGCACAACTGGGTAACATATTGTAACTCCATAGGAGCACCACAAAAAATTAAGGAATTTCATTTTCATATAGGTGATAGCATAATATATGAAATCCTAAAAACCAATATCATCACTCCTCTGGCCTGTCACGAGATTTGTTTCCAGTGACTGAGTAATGTAGGAGTCGTGGGAAATGAAATTTCAGACAAATCGGCCACTGCAGCGCCCGAAAAAAAAATTCACTTGACTCTAGTGCCCGTTTCCTTCTCAAAAGCAAGAATGTTAGTGATGGCAACTGGGAGACGCGGAATGGGAGGCTGCGTTCGTACGACCCCTGTGGACGCGCAACTAAATCTGTGTTTCTAGAGTTTTTTCTTTAAGTGTTCATGAACTGTTGCTCGCATCGGTTCCGAGAAGTCATCAGGATCCTACCGATACCATATTTGACCACAGTGAGTGAGTTTTTGTCAAGTTAGGAACGATTTCTTTTCCTGTGGAGCGGTGCCCTCTTTAACCCTAACGAGTGGCTCGGGAGACCGCGCTTTTGCTGGGCTTGGTCTCGCCTGCGGCCGGCCCTTCGGAGGCCCGGTGCGCGGAATTATTTGCTCACGATGAAGTATGAAGTGCACGGAGAGGATATTTAAGAAGAAGAGTTCACTCAAGATAAAGGTTGGCAGTCCGCTGGGGCCAGAAGAGCTGGCGCCAAAACACGCACTGCTGACTCTAACGCGCCATCGTCGCAGCCGGGCGCACGCCGCGGCAAATCGAGAGGCGCTGCGCTGAAGTCCAAAGTAATACGCGCGGGGAAGATGCCCTCCCTTCCTCAAGATGACATCAAGATTGTGATCCGGCCGAGAGGTGGACTCAATATCTCGAAAATTGGCGCAGCTACGGTGGCTGACGCAATACTAGTTGCCGCTGGCATAAGCCAGGAAGATTTGTGCCAGGATACTCTATGCCCGAATCTGCAGCAAAATATTATGGTTGCCAGTACTCCCAAGCGCGAAAATGCAGACCGATACGTTCGGATGAAGCAAATACTCATTTCAGGCAAGGTGCACGAGCTAAGTGCCTATGAGACTGCCCCACACTCCACTTGCAAAGGGGTGATTCGCAACGCCCCACTTCAAGACGGCCCCGACGTCATCGATGCGAAGATTGTCAACACAAATAATCCACTCGCCTTAGCAGCCAAGAGAATAGCCCAAACTGGCACGGTCATCATCGCTTTCGACGGGTATCGTGTACCAAACTTTGTCAGGTATGGACCAGTGCTGATGCAGTGCTCACTCTACCGCAAGCAAATCAACGTGTGTTAAGCGTGCGGCAGTCTTGGTCATCGCGCTGACGTGTGCCCCACTCCCGGTGACACGATTTGCCGAGGCTGTGGTGCCGCAAGCCCTGACAAGCAACATGTGTGTACTCCCAAGTGCAAACTCTGTGGTGGCCAGCATCTCACGGCTAGCAAAGACTGTGCTCAAAGGTTCAAGATCCCGTACATTGTGCGCCGTCGTCGCAGTGAGCGTGCCAGAATGGCTGGTGCTGCGTCACCGTCCCCGCAACGTCACCTCGACACTGCGGACGAGTTCCAGTCTTCGTCACCCACCATGGATTCTCAGCGCAGAGGACGCCCCCGTTCCAGGGGACGCTCGGGAGGCCGCCCCGGATCCAGGCGCCGTGGTGCCTCCAAGGGATGTTCCGGCTCGCGCTCCAGGTCGACAGAACGTGCCCGGGGAAGTTCCACTTCTCAGCCTCGCTCCAACTCAAAGCCGGGGCACGTTTCGTCGGGGCCGACCAGGTCCCGCTCCCGCACGCCCACCACCTCTAACAGCAAGAAGCCGACGCTCTCCTGGGCCGACAAAGCCCGAGGAAGACGTGAGTCTCCTAGAGGCGACGAATAGAATCGCGGTTCTTTCCACGCGAGTCAGCTCGACGAGATGCGACGAGCTAACGAGCAGCTGAGGAAAGAAAACGCGCAGCTTAAGCAAGAAATGAGCAGGCTAGCAGCGGAGATGGCGGAGATTAGAAAGCTCGCGTCCTCGCCCCCTTCGGCGCAGCCCGCCCCAACCCCGGTCGCCATGGATACCTCTGAGGCACTTCATAGGCCTAGCGGAACTAAGCGCCGAGTGGTTGAGAACACACAAGAGGCGGTAAACTTACTGTCGGAACTCAAGGTTTCCTTTGTAAACATGCAGGCTACCTTAGCGAAAATTCAAGAAGCTGTGGCGCATCCAAAGATGGGATTAGGAGCACTGAGTGAACGTATAAGCAAGTTAGAAGAGGTCGATGCGAGGAGAGACCCCGATCCGACTCCTTTGCAGGTCAACGAAATGTAATAGCGCCACCGACTGAGGGCGCGATCTTCCGGGCTGCTATAGCTGCTCAACCATCCCCTCAGCCTAAACATGGATAGTGTGGACGAAAACTTCGGAATCTGGCAATGGAACTGTGGTGGGTTTACTCACAAAAAGCCCATTCTACAGCAATATTTAAGAACTCTCGATGTTAAGCCCCAAATCATCGCTGTTCAGGAAGTTGCGTCTGGCACCCCCATCAAAATTCCGGGTTACCTAGTAGCGTCATCACATTCAGGAGGTAGGGGAGTTGCCACACTTATCAGCAAAAGGTACAATTACCTATCGCGTGACCTCGGTGCAGTTGCCGATGGCATTGAGTACGTAATGACTGAAATTATAATGAACTCGCCCAAGAAGGGTCTTCGAAGAAATAGCATTTTTATTCTCAACGTATACTGCAGTCCCAGTTATCGCAGGGCGAGAGCAAACTCTCTCCTCAAAAGGGCTGTGAGCATGGCCAGTAGTTACCCCCTTGTAGTTGTAGGGGATTTCAACGCCCCACATAGTGTGTGGGGATACATGTATGATACCCAAAAAAGACGCGAGCTATGGCAGACTGCGACAGAAGCCGACTTAACGCTTATAACTGACAAGGATTTCCCCACTAGGAGAGGTAACTCCATATGTACGAATACCACCCTGGACCTGACTTTTGTGAAGAATATAGATGGGGTCAAATGGGTCAACACGGCTCTAGACCTCGGAAGTGACCACTACATCATCGAGGTATCCTTCGTGATTGCCCGCTTTAGGACGAAAAAATTCAAGGTGGTCGACTGGGACGCTTTTCGCGAAGTCAGAGCTGAGAGAGCACCGACGGCTGGGACAGACTTTGAAGGATGGTACAAAGGAATCAGAGATGATGCCACGGCAGCGACCAAGGAGGTCGTCACTGACCTTGATGTTGAAAACATGGACAGCAGGTTGGCACACCTACTAGAAGCCAAGCAAGCCCTACTCACGAGGTGGAAGGGACAGAAGCATAACAGGAGGCTCCGCAAGAAGGTTTCCGAGGTTAACAGGGCGATCGAGGAGCACTGCAAAACCTTGTGTAAACAACAATGGCATGAGCTCTGTGAGAGCATCGAGGGTCAGCTCAGATCTGGGAAGAGCTGGGGTCTTCTCAAACGCCTTCTCGATCAGGGCAGCACCAGGTCCAGTCAGAGGCGATCCCTCGCGCAAGCCGTCCATCTTGCTACTGACTCTACCCCGGACGAATTGGTTGTCAACAAGCTTATAGACAGGTATCTGTGAGTCGCGGATAGCTCTGCACCCACACAGTTCCCGGACTACGCGGGGTGCGACGTGCCGGAGTTGGACCAGAACTATACTGTGGCCGAGATACGGCAGGCTCTCTTTTCTCTAAATGCCAAATCCGCCCCTGGCCCTGATGGCATAACGAATAAGATGCTCAAGAACCTTGATGATGACTCCATCGAATTCCTCACGGAAAAGATTAATGAGGTGTGGCGCAGTGGGGAGGTTCCCGCACAATGGAAGCCGGCCTACATAGTTCTAATCCTGAAACCTGGTAAAGCACCAGGAATAGATAATCTAAGACCGATTTCCTTAACTTCCTGCGTCGGTAAGGTCGCAGAGCACGCCCTTCTGAACCGACTCAAGGTGCACCTCGAGACCAATGACATGTACACCCACAATATGATTGGTTTCAGAGCTGGTCTCTCGACACAGGATGCCATGAAGCTGATAAAGCATCATATCATCGACCGGAGCACAGGAGATACCAGAGCCGTCCTTGGATTAGACCTGGAAAAGGCTTTCGAAAACGTTTCTCACGAATTCATTCTCCAGTCTATTGCCAGCCTAGGGCTAGGGAAGCGGGTCTACGACTTCGTGAGATCCTTTCTTTACCAGAGAACTACCAAGCTCAAGATCGAAGGGTACTTCTCACGAGAGATCAACCTCGGTTCACGCGGCACGCCTCAGGGCTCAGTTATTTCACCAACACTATTTAACATCGTGATGATCGGGCTCTCCAAGGAACTCGCGAAGATTCAAGGAATCAATCACACCATCTACGCAGATGATATAACCATCTGGTGCAGCGGCGGGAGCGACGGTCAAGTTGAGGAAGCCATGCAGCACGCAATCGACGTGACCGAACGTTTCCTCCGTCCCACCGGTCTCAAGTGCTCCCCATCGAAATCTGAACTTCTGCTCTACAAGAAAAGACCCCGAGGCGGCGGCCACCGTGACTGGAAACCTGCGTCTCAAAGTGAAATACGGCTTTTCACTAGTGACGGGTCCCCAGTGCCAATAGTGGATTCGCTCCGAATATTGGGAATGTATATCGAGTCCAACGGCGCTAACAGAGCTGCACTGAGACAAATCACTACCAAGACGGAAAGTGCTCTCGGCCTCATCCGGAGGATCACCAACAGACACCGCGGAATCAAGGAAGACAATCTCATCTGCATCATACATGCGTTTGTGCTCTGCCACCTTTCGTACTCGGCGGCCATGTATAATTGGCATGTTGCAGAAAGAAGTAAGCTCAATTTCCTCATAAGAAAGGTTTTCAAGCTCGCGCTAGGCTTGCCTATAAGCACTGGCACTGAAAACCTTTTCAAGCTCGGTGTGCACAATACACTCGAAGAGATAATCGAGGCGCAAGAGCGCTCACAGCTGCTCAGGCTTTCCGGAACCAAATCGGGCCGCAAGATACTCGATGATTTGGGCCTCAACTCTATTGACCAGTGCCCCGATTCCATGCAGATTCCCAGAAACATCAGGTCTCAGCTGCGCATCGCACCCATTCCCCGCAATATGCACCCTGCGCACAACGTCGGTCGGCGTAGGGCCAGGGGTAGAGCTCTGCTCGAGCATGTCCGTAGCAACCCCACCGATGCAAGCTTTGTGGATGCTGCGCCATATGTCCAACAAGAGGCATTCGCTGTTTCCATCGTCGACTCAAATTCCAGGCTCACTTGCTCCGCCACAGTACGAACATCGAAGCCCGTGATAGCCGAACAGGTTGCAATCGCGCTGGCTATGCTAGATAGTCGCAGAGAGTCAATATACAGCGACTCCAAGGCGGCTATCAAAGCCTACGAAACCGGGATGGTAGCCCCTCAGGCTTTCCACATTCTCCAAAGCGTCAAGAGTATCACGCCCCATTCTCTCACTTGGTTTCCCGCTCAACTGGGGTCGATTGAGGGCCCTACCTCTAACCCGAACGAGGGCGCACACGAGGCCGCGCGAGGACTCACTGACCGCGCTGCCTCCACAGTCCCTCTGCCTCGCTGGGAACCCTTACCTACGTTCAACGAAATAACAAAGCACTTCTATCTGTCAAGAAGGGTATTCCCTCTCCCACACCCGGCCTTGTGCAGGGCGCAGGCATTCACCCTAAGACTATTGCAAGCCAGTGCGTATCCTAACCCTGTGGTTCTTCATGCCATTTACCCTGAACGGTATCCAAGTGCGGATTGCCCCGCTTGTGGACTGTTAGCCACATTCAATCATGTGTTGTGGGAATGTGAAGCCATCGGCCCCGCCCTCAGCGAGGACAGGTGGGCTGCGCTTTTACGCAGCCCCGAACTTAAAGGATCAAACCCTGGCCGTCCAGAGTGCCCGTGAACGGGCCGCCAAGCTCGGCTTGACGGTCCCAACGTGGAATTAGCCGGGTGGCGCGGAGTCTCCCCTGCGTCTTCTCAGGTCAAAAATAAAGTTTTAATCAATCAATCAATCAGAATGTTGGTTCTAAACTGTGCCAAAAATAATGGAAGGACGCTTGGTTTGATGAACATAAATTGTCTTCACTCTTATATCAAATAGATCCATTTCTTCGATTTACAGCCAATCAAAAGATTGATCGACCATTTGACTCGCTCCTGCATCATATACGATTAGGTGTTACATACACACTTGACTTCTTATGCTGTATAAAAAGTCTTTGCACTGCGACCACAGTTGATGTATCCGTGACGTCACGCCAGCCGAAGCCGCCGTTATCACCACTGCTTCTTCTCCTTCCCTTCCCCTTAACCCCTCTCGCACAACGCTACATTAACCCGCGCTATCGCAATAAAGCTTTTGTCTTGGCCCAGCCACGGCCCTGGCGTGTTCGTTTCAGTGGCGACGAGGATGGGATGAAAGCGGTGCGGCAACTCCGTCCGTCATGACTGCCGCACCCACGGGAGGATACGCCAGCCCGCCGCAGTTCGACGAGGCGAGCGACAAGTGGCCCGCGTACCAGGTTCGGCTGGAAGCCTTCTTTGAGGGAAATGGCATCACGGAAGACAACAAGAAGCGGGCCCTGCTGGTGACTGCACTGTCCACCCACACCGTCGACGTACTGAGCGGACGTTGTGCTCCGGATAAGGTGAATGAACTTTCGTACCCACAAGTGATAGCCTTGCTTAAGCAGCACTTCTCGCCGCAACCGAACGAGATAGCACAGTCTTATAAGTTCTTCACCCGCAATCAGCTGCCCGGCGAACCGGTCAAGGATTTTGTCGTGGCGATTCGACAGATAGCGGACACCTGCAATTTTGGTGCTTCGTTGGACAGAATGCTACGAGATCGCATCGTGTGTGGTCTGCACAACGTCGGAGTGCGTCGGCAGCTACTCGCGAAACCACAGCTGACGAGGAGCGAAGCGGAAGAAATTGCGATATCTACCGAAATGGCCGAGGCCAACGCGCAAGAGATAGTAAGCCCCACCGCTGAGGCAAGTGTGCATGCGCTGGGAGGCCAGTCCTATCGCCCACGAAGCCGGCCACAGATTGTTGGGTGCTACCGCTGCGGAGCAAAAGGGCACGGACCCGAGGATTGCCGCTTCCGCTCGGCGTCATGCTTCAAGTGTAAACAACGAGGTCATATCGCTCGAGCCTGTTGCCGCCGTGAGAGTGGGTTCGGGGTGGTACCACCAGAACGCCAAGTACACGCCTTGTCGCGGGAGGAAGACACTGGCACGGACGGTATGTTCGCGCTGGAGGCAGCGGACAGTCACATCGGCCACGTCGGCATTACGCAACCCATCGTGCGCACCTTGGATTGTGGTGGGGTTCCAGTGAACATGCAGGTCGACACAGGCTCGCCGGTTTCGGTCATCACGTGGCCCACATATGAGCGGAACAAAACAGTGTGGCCGAAGCTGCGTGGTTCGCCATTGAAACTCACCTGCTTCCTGGGACGGCTTCCAGTGCGGGGACAACTTCAGCTCAAGGTTTCGTGCGGAAACAAGTCGACGGCTGGATCTTTGCAAGTCCTTGGTTGCTCCGGCCCAAACCTCTGCGGACGCGACCTGATTCAAGCGTTCCACATGCTCGAGGCACCGGTAATGAACGTGAACACGTCAGGTGAGCAACTGCCGTTACTCGGTGCTGACGACGTTAACGTGGACCGGTTGCTAGCAGAATTCGCTGATGTGTTCGCGCCAGGTTTAGGGCTCATAAAAGGGCCACCGGTACACTTCGAGACGCGAGAAAACGTGGTGCCGAAGTTTTGGAAAGCACGCGAAGTTCCGTATGCTTTTCGGCCAAAGGTCGACGCGGAACTGGACCGCCTTTCGGGCGCGGGTATTATTGTACCGGTGCCTCATGCGGAGTGGGCGGCGCCAGTGGTACCGGTAGTGAAACGGAATGGCTGCATCCGCCTTTGCGGCGATTTTAAGCTAACGGTCAACAAAGCTTGTCGCACTGAGCAATATCCGTTGCCACGGGTGGAGGATATCCTGGCTACATTAAATGGCGGTGAAGTTTTTACCACGATAGACTTACGGGAGGCATACAACCAGCTTCCGTTGGATGAGGAAGCCATGCAACTCACGACCATAAACACGCATAAGGGACTGTTCAGCTTTACTCGCCTGCCTTTTGGAGTGGCGTCCGCGCCGGCCGTGTTCCAACGGCGTATGGAGACCATTTTGCAGGGACTTCCGGGTGTTCAGGTCTACCTAGACGACGTCATCGTGGCAGAGAAACGCAATGACTGCACCACCCTGCACGAAGTATTCAAGCGTTTCCGGGAATACGGCGTGCGCCTGAACGCAGACAAGTGCAAGTTCCGCCAACTAGAGGTGGATTTTTTGGGGCATCGAATCAGCGCTCGAGGTCTTCAACCAAAGACGGAAAACATAGACGCCATCCTTAAGGTTCAGGCACCACGGAATTCCGCAGAATTAAGGTCCTACCTCGGCATGGTAACGTACTACCACAAGTTTCTTCCCAATGCATCGACCGCCATGGCACCCCTATATCAACTACTCCGGAAGGAAGCTAAGTGGAAGTGGGATACCGCTCAACAGCAGTCATTCAGCAGTGTGAAAGACCTTCTGAAATCCGCAGACTTTCTGGCGCATTTTGACCCACACAAGCCGCTAGTCCTGGAATGCGATGCCTCCCCGGACGGAATAGGCGCAGTGCTTTCACACGATGTCGGGGGCGGGGTACTTCGGCCCATAGGGTTCCGCTCTCGGTTATTGACTGGAGCTGAGAAAAATTACTCGCAGCTGGAGCGTGAAGCCTTGGCACTTGTGTTTGGTGCGTCGAAATTCCGACAATACTTGCTCGGCAATACTTTCACATTGATGACGGACCATAAGCCGCTTGTTGCACTTTTTCACCCAGACAGGCCAGTGCCCGTGATGGCCGCTGCGCGAATCCAGCGGTGGGCCCTGCTGCTGAGCGCCTACGATTACGTCATCAAACACCAGCCCGGGAAAGACAACATTCCAGCCGATGCCCTCAGCCGACTCCCCACGTCAGCAACTTCCCAGCCAGAGACGCAGGAAGAAACTGTGGACGGTGAGTATGTCCTGCTCACGGAGACCCTCAATGATGGTGTCATGTCTGCGAAGCAACTGGGCACTCTCACGGAGCTTGATGACGATTTAGCAAAGGTGCAAAAATGGGTGCAGGAGGGATGGCCAAGAAATTTGGGGCCTAAGGACCAGCACTTGATGCCATACTTCAACCGGAAAGCTGAGATAACAGGGAGTTATGGGCTTCTATACTGGGGCCATCGAGTGATCGTCCCTAAGAGTGCCCGAGCAGTGATGTTACGTCTGCTGCATGATACTCATCAAGGGATTTGCTCAATGAAGCGGCTAGGGCGCTCCTTGATGTGGTACCCCCGGATCGATAATGACATTGAGCACATGGTTAAGTCCTGCACCAGTTGCATCCAAGCTGCCCCTATGCCCCCAAAGAAACCCCCTGTTGCGTGGCCAGAAACGGATGAGCATTGGTCGAGGCTGCATATCGATTTTGCGGGGCCGATCGATGGTCACATGCTACTGATTGTGGTGGATTCACATAGTAAGTGGATAGAAGCGATACCCATGAAGAGTTCCACCACACACGCCACCATAGAGGCTCTGCGCACCTTGTTCAGTACATTCGGGTTGCCCCGGACGCTGGTATACGATAATGGCCCACAGTTTACGAGTTGGGAATTTAACACCTTCACGAAGCTGAATAACATAGTACACCTCCGAACAGCACCGTATCACCCCCAGTCCAATGGGCTCGCGGAGCGGGCGGTTCGTACTGTGAAGTATTCATTGAAGAAGAATGTACAAGGGTCACTGAAAACCCGCCTGGCTAGGATTTTGCACAGGTACCGCAGGACGCCGCAGGCCGGGGGCCGGACACCAGCGCAACTCCTAATGGGCTACGATCTTCGCTCCAGGCTGGACAACGCAGTGTCCATTCCGCCCTCACCAGTTGACCGTCCCCCCCTCGATGGGTGGCAGCCCGGGGAGCCAGTCTGGGTGAGGAACTTCGGGCGAGGCGAGCCGTGGACTCCAGCCAGCATTACATCGACAGACGGAGCCCGCCTGGTGAATGCCGATGGTCCGGAGGGGGAAACCATTAGGCGCCACAGCGACCAGGTGAAGCCACGGGAGTTGGAGCATGACCAGGGAGAAGTCGGTGACTCTCGGTGCCTCGAAACTGCCGGCGGGGCCCTAGCAGGAGGAACACCGAGGCGAGCGCCAACAAGGAGCGAGATCGCCGGGAGCCCCTCAACTCCGGTGTTGCGTCGCTCGGGCCGGCAACGCAAACCCCCAGACCGTTACTCACCGTAGGGGAAGCGGAATGATGTATCCGTGACGTCACGCCAGCCGAAGCCGCCGTTATCACCACTGCTTCTTCTCCTTCCCTTCCCCTTAACCCCTCTCGCACAACGCTACATTAACCCGCGCTATCGCAATAAAGCTTTTGTCTTGGCCCAGCCACGGCCCTGGCGTGTTCGTTTCAACAGTGATCATGGCAATGCGTCAGTGGAGCACATTATTATACAATGTCTGCAGTATGATGAACAAGGAACTCAACTGAGTTATCAAGTGGACCGCCTCGACAGACGACTTACAATGGGCAAAGTGCTCGGATTGTGGCCACATACTCATAAAGGTGCGTAGTGAGCGCTCTTTGCAATTTTGTTAATGAATGCAAATTCAATGAACTCTCCGTAGTTTTTATGCTCTTTGCCATAACATCGACACATTAATGAGCATAATTTATAGACAAGATTTAAGTGCACAAAAATTATCTGCACGGACTTCATTCGCGATGTGATCACACAAAGTGGTCACGCAACGTTATCACGCAGTATGAAACTCTGGAGCTCATTGCAAGAGTATTGGTAAGCTCGCTTGGGAATACGGTAATGTAATAGAGTATGCCTCGCCTCACTTTTTTCTCGCTTCTGTCAGCTTGGGTGACGGATCGGCCACGTCGTCAGTCGAAAGCTGCCGCTTTGGCTGGCTCGCCTGCTCCCCAGCTTGAGGTTTGACGGCAGACTGATTCTTGTACTGCGTCAAGGCAACAAACTGTATTAAGTTTTTGAATGCATTGAATGACTGGAGTTTGAATTGAAGACCAGCGACAGCATTTCTGGGGTTACCTCAAGCATATGCTGAAGTAGGGTGGGTCTGCACAGATAGGCAACCGCTGAAGACAGCACACAGCAGATGCTCCTCTGGGAGTGTGTAACAGCAAAAAAGAAAGTTTGTGATCAGTCACCGCTAAGCCTTGGACAAGCATTGTAGATTAAGAAGAGAGTTTTTAATGACATGAGCTCTTGCGGTACTAATTCTTGTATTTTATGGCAGGACATTATGACCGCATATATGGACCTGCCTTACTTTTCATAGTGATTTAATTATGAAAATTTTCCTTTCAGTGCTACCTTATATGGAGATGTGTTTTATGTTCAAAATAATTATAGTTCTGTACTGTACTTTCATCTCAGAAGTTCTCTCCGGTGCTGTGAAGGGTTCAGGGCACCTGAGCCAATATGAAGGGCGATTAGCCTATCCTTCTGTATTCATCTGCGTAGCGTCGTTTCATCAGTGTCTGCACAAATTGGCCAATCAAAGCGATGAGATGTCATCGGCAGAAAGAAAAAAAAGGCAAAAACGGCAGCACCCACCGGAGATGCTACCCTTCGCTTCGAATTTATTGAGCCGTCATCGCACCCTTTGTGACCCGTTAGTTACAAAGTGGACACTTGTCTTTGCTTTAGATTGCAATTTACACTGACAGCCATCTATTGGTGACTAGGTACTATATTGAATTAATTCTGTTATCAGGTTCATGGCACATTAGGCTTAGCAGGCATGGCTATACAAACAACTATTCTCACAAATAATGACAAAATGTACCAGAATGCTTTGTCATCAGAGTGAGATATGGCACAAAGCGATGGATCACTCATGCCAGGGCAGAGGGCAAATAGATACTGCAAGTTTGGGTCGAAGTGGGCGGTTGGGTCTGCACGGGTGCTGAAATGTTGATTTGTAACCGTAGTTACCGGCGGTTACTGATACAGTACTTAAAGGCACGCGGCACAGGTATGAAGCAGAATGAGCACCGTATGTAACACAGTGCTCGGATGTCGTTTAATACGTGCCAAACAAGCGTAAATGTCTCAACCCTGGCAATCGTAAGGTAATTATGCCCGCAATTATGTTCCGCTGCACAAGAGTTGGCTTGCTTACACCCTGTAGCATTAGTGGTGCTGAATGGTATTGGCGAGATAGAGTATAGCTACTGTTCATCATGAAATACAGCTCCACCAATGTAAAAACAAAGCAAGAAGCATCTTTTGAGAAAACCAGAAAAACCAAACAAGGCTTTCAGCTATAAGTGAGCATGTAGATGTAGCCTAAAATGGCACTGTGGTTAAAAATTAGATTACATTAAGCATACAAAAATAACTGTAGATATTAGAAATGCAATAATAAAGAAAATTGCCTCGTTCTACAATATTCTGGTTTCTAGAACCCATGTCCCTGCTGAAGTAGTGAAAGCTGAAATGTTAAGCAAATGGCTTACCATAAGCATCATCAAAGGATTCATTTGGTCACATGGATACATAGTCCGTAGGGAAGCCACTTTACAGATAAGCCAAGATGTTACCAAGGCCTCGTCTATTTGTGTTGGGTTGGAGCGGACTTGCATTAGGCACTGTGAAGGAAAAAAAAAATAAACGTGGAGGTTTGGCACTTGAGAATATGCACTTTCATAGAGAGCACTGTTTGTCATAGTGGGCGGCTTATGTTGTGAAAAATACACAAGTGAAAAGAAGAAAAGGTGACAACAGGGCTGCAGAAAGAGACAGGTGTGTGACCGAGCTAGCCCTGTCACCTTCTAGAAGCTTCGAGCCAAGAAAGTAATATTCACAAGATATTCAATTGCAAAGGGGACGGTGGTTGATATCAAATCTTTTCGAAAAGATTTTGGTGAGTAGTAGCAATAGTTGTAGGGTGCAAGTTGCAAGTAATAAGTGTTACATAGTATGTTACTTTTGAAAAGTTTCCATACTTGTTAGCTCCCATAAGCCTACATAATACACTTTTATGCTTAAAAAGTAATAATAATTGGGATGTAGGCATTATGCACACTTAAAGAAGTACTGACATGATTTGAAGACATAGCGAAATGGATGTTTTCGTTTTTTTGATATGCTGTGTCAACACTCCCCATGCACTAATGTCAAGCAACATGTATAAAATCCCGAGATTATCCTGACGAGTGAAGAAGGTTTCTGAATTTGAGAGCTCTGCATCCTGCACGCAGTGAAATCACAGAAATCACTGACAGCATCACTGGACTACCATTCACTGAACATCGTTTATGTGCGCCACCAGCAGATGGCTGATTTGCCGCTAGTATGTCGCCAGTTGCTGTCTTCCTGTGATGTTACACTGCCATGACACGTAACGGAGAAGACACCCTCGGGATAATGAGACAAAGTGTGCTTTCAACGTAGCGGTAATAACAATATATTCGATGTGTTACCAAGCACCTTAACACTCGTTTCAGGTTTCTCAACACCAGTACGTTTACTTCGAGCGAAAATCCGAAAAATTCTAAAATTCGCATCAGTACTCCTTTAGCATTTAAGAGTGGCTTTGCAGCAGTGCATATTTATCCTGAGCGTACAGTTTCACAGCGTAATGGCCTTAAAATGAAGTGAAAACTCATTTTCAGGCCGGTCACAGAAGAAAAAGTGCATGTATTCGTTCGTAATGAATACTTCGAAATTTCTGAAATCTTAAATTCAACTAGTGCACATAATAATCCGTAAATCTACCTTCAATAAAATCAGCTATCAGTTTGCACCTGCATTCATCTCGCTTTCTGTTGCAATATTTACAATGAATTTAATGTTGAAACACCAACTCGCCAACGTTCTACTCTTTTAAATCTATGATGAAGTGAATTCGAGTACTGTAATACTGCCTGAATATTTGGAGTGTTTGAGTATTCGCACAAACCTAGTACTAATGCAATATAACATGATTCAAAACCCTCTCAATGCTTGTGCTGGACTTGGAACTCGGAAGCAAATGGTTTGCTCTACTGCCGTCTAAAGTCTTGACGACTTTTGTTTCTAGGCTCATCTTGCGTCTTTAATAGATTTGTGATGGAAAACAGGGAAGCACAAACAAAGGTGACATAGAACAGCAGGACAAAAACAAGTATGCACTACAACTTCCTATCTGCAGAAGAAATACGCTAAACTACAACAAAAACACAAGAGGAGAAGGAAGTGCAAGAGGGAAAGGCCAACCCAAATCAAGTGTTGTTCAGAAATGTGATCTCGCAATCTCACAGCAATAAAAAGGGTGAACTGACACAAACACTAGTATCAGTATTCTTCGTTATAAGATAAGGCGGTACTGTGCTTGTTTGCGTCCAGTTCTCTCACGGCTCCTTTGCTTGTGCTTTCAAGTTTTTCTGTAACGAATCTATACCAACTTGACTAACTATCTTCCCTTCTATAACTTCAATAGCTCTTTCATTCACAGTAGAGCACTCACAGCATAAAGCCGGTCAACGTGCAGCGCCATGAAACCCAGAGCGCTGTCGAGAAAGAAGTGACGCTGCCCGTGCAGCATTGCCGTCACCAGCTGAACCATCAGTCGGTACACCGACAGCCAGCCCTCATCGGTGCCCTGGTAGCAAGCCGACAGGAACGGGCTCACCTGGTCCACCACTCCACAGCACTGCAGAACCTCAGCCATCTTGCCCGACAATGCGAGAACAAGTTGTTAAACAGATACTAAGAGAACACCCGGATAAAGAAAGCCCCCTTACCTGTGGTAAAGCCGTGAGTGCGAGAAAGAAATGGCAGATGGCTTGAGATAGGCGACTGTCCTTCATCTTCTGCAAGCAGAAATAGCTTAAAGTGTTTATCACTGAAAAAAAATAGAGAGAGAGAGAGATAGAGAGAGAAGAAGAGAAAGAAGAAGAAGAGAGAGAGAGCACTGGGTAGCATACATGCACTTCATGCCGAAAGTCTGCTACACACTTCGCAATGCACTGCAAGAGTACACCTAACTGGGCTGCTTGGTACTGTACAGATAGGGTGAAGCGGGAAAATTTAACGCTAAGCAATGCACATACTTTCGTTTCCACTGTCTTCAGTTCAGGTCATATTGACGTCATTTCAACTCGACTGTGTACATCAGAGCCAACATAATTTTTAGAGACTACACTCATCATGGTGTGATGTGGTGGTCCTGAGCAACTGTGTACAAGTTGTTATAGTAATTTGATGTTGCGCTTGAATCTGCGAGTATTGCCAATGATTAAGACTCGAAGACACGGTACCGTACAGGGGACAGCCGCTGCAACGTCTCCAGCGTTGTTTGTTCCCATCTTATTCGGAAGTGCATGAAGTTACACAATTGAGTACCAGACTTCTAGCGAGGTACAACGAGCTGCAGTATAAGACGGGCACATTAATTTACCTTGACATTCTACTGGCCATCCATTCAAGGAAAACTTTACGATGCATGAATTTATATGAAGTGAAGAGGACAGAGTACTACTACGACATATTGCAGGCTCAGAGTTGAGGCCTCATAACCAGTGGTCAGCTGGAACCCTCAAAGACGACACATAGGCCATGCAAACAAAACTCAACATTTACTGCTCAGCTCAGGGGCCAGAATGACTGGCCAATATGAAAATGAGTGCGAGTGTACCCAGGCCATTTATCACTCTCTTCTTGTTCTAGGTCTGGCCAGTGCCCTGATATTATATATAACAAGTACAGAAAATTCACACCTATTCGTGCTCATAGAGTCTAACCTGAAGGGAGACCTGGAGAAGGTTTGTCAACTGGGCCACAACCAGGTTCTGCTGGAGGATGGGGACGCAGCCAGCGTTGTTATCAGAAAGTGACAGCAGGTCCTTGAGGAATGTGGTCAATGTCGTGCACACCTGACCAGCAATATGACAGGTGTGTGTATTATCGCTTCTGGGAGAGCAGTTTATTGTAAACGGGACCTTACTCTCACCAATTCATCATATACTGATCGATTCACTGACTGAGTAACAATGCAAATAACTCAAGCATTTATGTAAGTAAGTAATCCAATCAACTAACCAACAAACCACCAAATATGCCCTTACAGCTTCATTCACACACCCAACTTTCAAGTACGTCTAACTTTTCACTGGAAAAACCAAAAGCGTTGTTTGGTGGTTTTCCAGATGTTACCCAACAACACTTTCAGGTTGAATAGAAAGCCCAGCTTAAAATAAACAATGTTGAAATATAGGAGTCTCCAAGCGGAATTTCATGCCTGAAACACAAATGGAAGTGTCATTGAAAAAACACACAAAGGAAGCAGTTTGTTTTTGTGAATCCAAAAATTGAAAGAGAAAGAATGAGAAAGGCTGTAGTATCTACTTTACTGCTGTGAATACTAGAAAGAATAGCAATGAAGAGTTTGATCTTGACAACTATATTGTTAGATTTGTACACTATCCATTCAACTCAGCAGTAGCAAACCCATAAACAACAGAGAACAGTTGCATTGTTTTCACATCAGCTTCTTTTTTCAGCCTCATCGCTGATATCAATTCTGCTTGTTATGAAAGGTCATCTTTACAAACACTCAAATCAAGTAGCACGTCCTCCTACTTTTTCTCTGCTTTTGTTGAATACGTACTTACAACTTTGCATCACTCTATATTTTCAACCATTCTTAAAACATTCTTAAGAAGGAAACATGCATTTAACAAAACTCGACGAAACCTCTGCAACATTGTGGAATGAGTACAAATTCACAAATGCATAGATTACGATATTTTACTTTTTGGAACGCTGGCGGGTATGCTGAAGTCAATACTAGCTGGCACAGCTGCAAATGCAGAACATACCTGTGCTGATAGAGAGCTCGGTAACTTGAGGCCTTCCTCGGCACACTTCCTGCCGTAGAAGGTTAGCAGCGGACATAGTGAAGCCACCCACAAATGCACACTAAACTTGCATTCCTCTGTAAGCAGAAGAAAGGAAGACAGTTGAAGCATAAACTGGCATGCTTCACATATTTTTATCCTTTATCTTTGATGGACAAAATTCTAAGAAACATAAATAAGAAGTAAAGAAAGCATTATCATGCTGAAAATTTTAGTGAACTGGTATTCATTACCCAGCATTTCAACTTTGACACCTAACGGCTGTTAATACGATGCCATGACACTCTGGCTTCGACCCATCTTTTTGCCGCCCTGCCCGACATAGCTTTAAAGCCTGCCCAGCCAATAATTGTAGTACAGTAAAATCCCAAGCAAGCACACCCACTCCTATCCCTATAATTAAGCATAATTCGACAAGATTAGGAGGGGAGGCCCTTGCTCAATGATGGATAAAAATTCAAGGGGGGCAGCGGAAGAGCTGCTAAAAGTGAATGCATACCCATGCTTCTAATTCTGAAGACTCTATTCAATGCGCATGCATTCACTGTTTTCATTTGCCCTTGTTGGGTGAATAAAATAAGTGAATAAAACATTGTAACTGGAGAGTGCGGAGAAGAGATCACATATTTGAAGTCCCCCGAAGAAATAAAGAGGCGCTTGCTCAGGATTTTATGGTAGTCTGACCTTTCTTGGTTGCCATTTGTTGCTTCAGTATCTTCACCATGGTGGCGCCAATGGCACTTAGTACGAGGGCAAACCGCGGGTGAAGCGACGTGGTGCCTTGCTGCAGAATGCCCAGCACGGTGTCTAGGCTGTTCATCCATTCCACTACCGTAGATGTGATGTTGCTGTTGAGAAATGAAAAGAAAATGTAATTATGTCTGAGAACACACCGTTGAATCACCTTAAAATGTTGTTTGTGAAATCTACTCGATTGACAATAATAGCAGGATTATGCAAGCCTCAGTAAACCCACAAATCTAGTGAACGCAGCTTAAAGTGTAGCTTCAAGTTCAAGATAGAGAGAAAACATCTCTAGTGTAAAGCTAGTGAGTGAAGGTGGCAGGGTCCCCTATTCCAGGAACCCTCTGGCCCGGATCGCCCGCCGGGCTCAAGCGACGAGTTGATGCTGGTTAACCAGATCCAGCTGGGAGATCGCAGCTTCCAACGGTTTACTTAGTAGGTCTGGGTTCGCACCTGTTGCCGCTGCTTGTAGCTTTGGGACACTTACTTTGCACTGAAGTAGGAGGTGTGCCGAGTGTCTCCCACATTGCAATGAGGGCAGATGTGTTGATTAATTGATTTTTGGGGCTTAACATCCCGAAACCGCCGTATGATTATGAGAGACGCCGTAGTGGAGGGCTCCAGAAATTTCGACCACCTGGGGTTCTTTAACGTGCACCCAAATCTGAGCACACGGGCCTACAACATTTCCGCCTCCATCGGAAATGCAGCCGCCGCAGCCAAGATTTGAACCCGCAACCTGCGGGTAAGCAGCCGAGTACCTTGGTCATTAGACAACCGCGGCGGGGCGTGAGGGCAGATGTAGCTATCCAACGTCGGCCTCACATAATGCAAAGCTCGAAATTATTTTTCTTTTCTCGCAAACTTTCAAGCTGCGACATTTCACAGAATTGATAGTAATGTATACATCATTTCTAGACTGTGCAACGACCAAGCATCCCAAAACTTTCCTAAATTATTTGCTGCTACCACTGCCAGCAAAACATGGCTATTACTACAATAATGTCGTGCTGCGAGTGCCAAGCTTGAAATGAAACAACACTTTCACCCTTGGAAATGAGGCCTAGCCAATAAACGTCCACTTCTTAGGTTAGCTGCATATTTATTGTTCAAGGGACAAAGTTTGCATCATGATTTTCAGCAAAACTAAACATTCAATAACGAAATTGCATATTAGACTCTTGCTTGACGAGAAAACGATATAGGCGCACAAAATTGATTACATAGTTTCCTTGCCATGTGTTGCAAGGCTGTGGACAAACCAAAAAAGCTGTAAAGAAACACTAGAGAGCGAATGATTTATCTCATTTTAGTAAGTTACCCACCTTTACTACCAAAAGCACTGATTTTGCCCCAAAAAGATGCTGGGCAAATTCAAAAAGAAAATGTGTCACAGAAAAAATGTGGCTGTGACCAATGTCTTGATCTTTCTGCATCAACTCACACAGGTGCCAAAAATCTCAATGGCATTTACTAGCACCAACACAATCACCGACTAATAAAGGAGTTGTCCTCTAAGGAAGACCAGACAATCTACCAGGTGCAAGGAATTTTTGACGAACTAAAGAGGAGAAAAACTGATTGAAATCTATGACATTGCACTGACATTTATGCGCATACTATTTGGTGCAAAATACAAACATTGAACGTTGAACATAATTTCCTCTTTTATCAATAAACCTGTGATAGTTTATAAGCAGGGTTTTTAATGAATTAAGCTGATTCATTCTTTAAGGTCTGCTTAACATAACCAACACAGTTTATGAATACTTTTGTTACAAGCCCGCTTTCAAGAGCGGATGCGGCGAGGCAGATTCGTCAACTGGCCCGCAGTCTCACACTGACTGAGTGGAACACACCAAGCATACGACGTACACGACTGCACGAGCTCGACCCTTCACTACAACTCCGGCCTCCACCCGGCCTACATCGACGTGAAGCTTCGCTTCTCTATCGCCTTTGGCTGGGAGTTGCTTTCACGAAAGCTTATACCACGTTAATCAGAATTACTGACAGTGCGGCGTGCGATGTTTGCGGCACCGACGAAAATATCGAACACCTGCTGTGTCGTTGTCCTCGATTTGCCTCAGAGAGACAAGTACTTGCCAACGCAATGCGGCGACTGGATGATCGGCCTCTTTCTGTGCAGGTGCTATTACAGCAACGTACACATGCCTCAACAGCCCACAAGGCAGTGAAAGCCCTGCTGCGTTTCTTGAGAAAGACAGGCTTGTGTGAACGCCTCTGACATGCGGTAGAGTTCTACACGCTGCAGTGAAATTACTGTCAGTCTCTCCCCCACCCCCTTTTTTCCCTCTCTTCCCTCTTTCTCGTCTTTCTTGTCCCCTTCCTTTATCCCCCAGTGTAGGGTAGCCAACCGGATGTCTTTCTGGTTAACCTCCCTGCCTTCTCCCTTTTTGTTGCTTCCTTCCTTCCTTTGTTACAAGCCACACCTCTTGTAACAACATTTGTCTGTTAAACACTAATTATAATAGTACATATATTTACCACAACAACCATAAAACATTTGTTAAATGTCAGATAATAACTTTCAGTAAGTGAGCAGCTTTGTAGGGCTTTTAGCTGCTGTCACAGAGAGCCCAACAATGGAGCCTCATTTGTTAGGAAATTCTTTAGGCACAACCCAAACAGTTTAGCACTTACCTGCTCCAATGCTTGAGTAGCATGAGATACAGTTCACCAAGCACAATGCTAATTTTGAAATTCGCCGGGACGCCCTGCAAAATGAAGAAAGTCAGAATGACAAATATTTTATAAATTACTATTGTGCTAATGAATTCCAAGTTCACAAAGAATATTCACAAAGAAAAATAATGGAAGACAGCTTTAGTTGCAACAAACCTTTCAGTTGCAAATGTGAGAGCTACAATTGGACATTTTTTGCAACAAGATGTTCAGAACGTTAAAGATACTTTATAAAGAAGGTCACCTGGCTGTAGTAGTTCGCACGCCATAACTCTTACAATGTGGCCATGACGTAAAGAATCCTTCATTATACATGCAATTTAGTAGTACACGTGTCCGACTCCACACTGCTAAAATCAACGATTAACAAGTTTAGGTGTAACAGTATACAGTGAGAGAAAAGAAAACGAGAATTCGGGCGCTGTACGTGCGGTCTTTTGCTGCTTGTTCATCTCTCCTTTCCTTTCATCGTGAGATGTTACACCTATGCCTTCTGCATTAAGACTCCTCCTATGACTTGTACGAATCAATCAGTATTTGTGAAACTGGAGTTATTTCTTGTCCACTTGTATTAGCTGTGTGTTCCAGTTATTTTCGGACTGTAAGGCTGGAAGGTCCAGGGTATAAGGCAGCTCTACCGTTTAAGTATACCAGAACCAATGTTCAGCTCACCTCAGCAACAAGGCTAGAGAACAAGTCCTGCAAAATGGCATTCTTCTCCGCTGGCGCAATTTGCACATGCCGACACTGGAAGTGCAATGAAGGGAAATGCTCAGGCTCAATACGCTGAAGGCAAACGAAGTCTACGCTGTGACAGGAGCTGTTACCTTGGCCAGGATCACGCAGAGGTCACGCCACCCTGACAACAGCACGTAGCCATCAGTGACGGGGTCGAACATCTCAGTGGTATCGGCAATGCTCACGGCCGAGGCATCCAGGCTCATGTTGCCAACTCCGGACTGTTTGGGCAAGCTGCTGGTCACAAGCTGAAAGAAGGTGCCGAGCTATCGGTATAGTGAATCAACTCAAAGGTTTTCGCTCCCCCACTATCATTGGCAATAAAATTGAAACAAACTAGGGAAACTAACTTATGAATGGCACGCACAAGAGGACACATGATGATGGAATAGGCACCTGCAAACTTCGTCTATCACATTGTACTTAGCGCATTCACTCAAGAAACATGCACCACACATGTGCATGAATGTGAGAGTATACTAACGATATGACGAGTTATGAATTAGCCCAACAGCAAGTTTTAATTCATCTGTCAGGTTATTCACACCGGTCAGTCGGTGCGTCAAAGTTTGATGAATCAGCTTAAGTTAGTATATACTCCAAGACTATGTGTACTCCTCTAGTATTAAAGAACCAGGCTTACAACATGAGAGCTTGAACATGAGAGAGAAGTCAAGACACCATGGACAAAAAAAAAAAAAAGGTGACTGAGATGCTCAGTTTTTAAAAGAAGAAATCTTAATAGGTTCGCCAATATTTTTTAACACTATGTGATAAAAACTGGCAGTGTTTTATACGTATGATCCACATGGACAAAAAAAAATACTAGTATCAAACAAATTTCATTAAGATTAATAAGCCAGTACTTTGCCGGATAAAAGTGAGACACACATACACCACTGACTCACGAAAGAACCATCATGCGGTCACATAAGGTGGGCACTTCAGATGAAACACCTGACAAGAGTTGCACAGAGGAGAACTTCTCAAGTAGTGCAAAGGAACACTATGTGCACCTAATTTCCAGCAGGAGAACAGCATCTGCAATCCACCTTTTCCACGATGCCGCAGCGCATGCTCCTTTCCCTAGTGTAAAAGTCGCGAAACGACTCCTAGTCTAGGAGGCCCTCATGCTAGCGATGCTAGTTCCCCCGGGCCCTACCAAACCCAACCAAAATGCGGAAGGGTAGCACAGGAAATTGGATAAGGCAGCGTTCGCCTTATAAGCCTTCATAAGGCTGTGGTATGTCCCCGCAACACTTGCTTCACCGCCCAGAGCCCACACCATTTTGTTGTCCCTTTTTTTTCACTGACGAAATGGTTGAGTAATAATGTTGTCGCTGAATATCCACCCACTTTTCAAGAGGTACATGATATCAAGAAAACCATTCCCATGTATCGTTATCTGCAACAAGCGAAGTGTATGGTAATGTTGTAAAAGACCGCGTTTCAATGTGTTTATCAATAATGTTACTGTAAAAAGCTACAAAAAACACATGATCTCTCGAATCTTAAATCGCTTCTCTAGAAAACCTGAAAAAGACAAGATTACCTAGCACTTTGAATGCAACGAGAAAAATGCTTAAGCTTCCATAAAAAAAATTAAACAAATTTAAATGGCATTGTGACATACCGCCACTTCTGAAGCCGGTGTAAAACATACTTTTTTTAGCTAACATGCAAACTTGGGCAAGATAGGAACCACTTAGCGTTGTTCCAATTGTGATGGGTGATGTGGGAGAAAAAATTTTATGCAGAAGAAAAAGTGGGATGTAGGTGTCGCACCGATGCACAAAGCGTTAACATGAATACGTATCAACCGACTCAGCTCTCTGTTATTCCACTCTTTCAATGATTGTGCTTAGTTTAAGGTTGAGTGCTCAGTTTGAGGCGTGCAAAATGACCTCTTTGCTCGAAGGCTGCAATGCAATGCCACTTTTTTGGGTACAGGCGCCTTCACAAGGTGGCTCGAATGATGTCAGCATAAGATGACTGCAAATGCGACTGCAATGGTCAGACCCAACACGGAAACCGGTCCGCCACGAGTCTGCAGCCAAATCAAGTACTTATATCTAAATCTAACATCCCACAGTGTCTTCAGGACTATCTTTAAGTATTGGTCCATATTCAATTTAATACAGCAGCCGCCATTACTGCACAATCAGTCACACATTGCTGTGCTTGTGGCTCACCTTAGACCAGTCCTTAATTGGGGCTCCGTCCTTTGCTTTGTTGAGGACACTTTTCACATTAGAATCAAGTTCATTTCTGCAAGAGGAAAAATATTCAAGCGACAGTAAAACAGTTAAAGCTCCTCAAGACATGATAAACAAAAAGGACAGAGGCTCTGTAGAAAAATCACCACAATGTATGCGCTCACAGGAAAAGACAACAATTATGTTCAAGTAGTGGTGCTGGACACCTTAGCGAGAGAACACTGACCACATGAAACGTGAAAATACCCGGATTTCATATCGTATAGGATCCAAGTACTGGAACATTTTGCAGTATGGGCTGTTGAACAGTTCATTGAACACGTTTGCCACAGACAGTAACAGATTGACCAATTTAGTTGAATGTGCACATGGACTCTTATCCACATGCTATGCACACATTCTATATATGCAACGTAAGGAGATGTGTTGCATACAACTGTCAAAGTCAATGTCACCTGACAACTGGGGCCAACTCGGCTGCGAAAGGGGCTTACTTTGATCTCTTTAAATACTACTATTGCAACAGTGGCACACACGAGGACTAATGTGGCTTGTCGATGCACTCAAGCGGGGGCTAACTAACAAGCACCTCTTGATTTCGCTCAGGGCGCAGCACTTGAATGGGCACACAAATCACTCTGATGCACTTACATTCTACGAGACCACATCTATCAATAACCATGTCTTCAGGCAGCTGCAGAGGCCCACTGGTTACGGCGCTCAACTTCTGATCAGAAATATGCGGGTTCCTTTCTGGCTACACCGGTCGTTCTATAGAGCCGAAGTACTAGATGCCCACGTACTGTACAATATCAGTGCAACTTGAAGAACCCGCAGCCACAAAAATTATCCACAACAGCACGCCTCATAGCTGTGGAATGTCAAACCCAATTAATAAACCAATTCAGTCATTAGCACCCAGCATAGGTTCAAACGTAACATATTTTACCGGTTATCATTCACATTCTATCAAACGTCAAATCCTGCTACTATTCAAAGCTGTTTCCACTCCTTTGAACCTAAAAAAATATGGCATTTGGACAGGGTTGGTTCCAATTTAAAAAATATTTATATTCTGCAGGTTAGTCATGTGACGATATGTATGGCCATTCTCCTTTATAACATGTGATATATACTGTTTGAGTTCGATTAGAAATTATTCGACCAAAATCACTATTCGCTTTAAATTCACTTTAAACATAAAATTCACTCTTCGCACAAGTCATAGCGATTTTCCTTGCAAGCACCTAAGACCATAGGATGCAATGCCATGGGAATGTAGCAAGCACTGCACAAGGCATATTAATGGGACGCTAAAGGCAAATATTAAGTTGGTTGATTGACTAAATAGCAGTCCAGAAACCTCGTAGTGCTACTTTTGTGCCAAGAAAGTGCTTATTTTGAAATAAAATCACGTTTCAATGGCCCGCATTGCATTATTGCACTTTAAGTCCCCCACCAGGAAGTGGCTCGCTCCATGTCACTGTTGCCGTGCCGAATGTTGCCCACCTTTACTGCACGACCACCGACACTGGTAGCAGCACAGTGAAGGTAGCAGGAGCCACAGCAGCAACAATGGCCATTGAACAATTTCCTGCCTTGGCCTTTGAGATAGCGGGCGTGCATAGAGTTTCCTAAAATTAACTAGGGGGGACTCTGGCGCTGCGATCGTTCAGCGACCTTGAGAGTGATGGGTAGTACATGGATTTGCCTAGTCTTCGTACTTGCGGAGAGCTAATCGCACTTGTGGCTTCATTTATTGCAGTGTTTCTGTTTTGTTTTAAAGGAATGAACAAACATTTTGAACTTTGTGACCCGCTTTGAAATGGTAAGCCTAAAAAATTAAGGTGGTGATGTGCAACTGCCGAATATTTGCCGATATTTGTTCCGTGACAAAACAGCTTCAAGTCACACAAAGCCAAAAGGAACGTAATGTACGAAGACTAGGAAAATCCGTATACTACCCATAATTCCTATGCTCGCTGAAGCGCCGTGCATTGCAGCTCTCATAAACACCAGTGCCAGAGTTCCCTCTAGAGTATATATAGAAAACTCTGTGGTGGTGTTTCTGTTTAGTTCAATTGAGCCCCGCTATATGGCACCACCTATCCAGGCTAACCAGGCGAAAATGGAATTTTGAACCACTTGTGCCATTCAAAATAGTAACTGCAGGTGTTTTTTTTCGAATAAATAAAAAAAAATGGACAAGAAGCATTTTATTATGTCTCTTGATGCACAGATGTTTTTTTTATTGCAGCTGGTTTGATTACTAGCGATCAATTTTAGTCAGATGGGATCATTTCCAAACTATTCAATTCGTGGGGCCAATCGTCTAGTACATTTAGCTAAATTTCTCAGTAAGTAGAGCACTGCTGTTGACAATATTGCCGTTTTAAATGTTGTCATACATTGAGCTTTCACTCTGACATGAATTGTTATTTACCTTTAGTGTCACCTTAATGAGCAAAGTAATCTCAGTAATAAAGTACCGCAGTCAGTGGGCTACTTGGCAGGTGGCACAACCCACACGCATTGCAGGTAAACATTTATTATTTACTTATTGAGGCCTGCAAGTTATGGCAGTGGGAAAAGTGGAAACTACTCACTTGGATTGGTATAGTTCTAAGGCGAGTGTCTTGAAGATGAAAGCCACCAGCCTGGACTGTTCTGTCACCACAGCCTCTCCCATCAGGGGAAAACACACCATGCTCCAGAACGACTTACTAGAAAGAAAGCATGAGAAAAACATTTTTAGCAAATGAAGATAAAACCACTGACCTTCGATACTATATGAAGAGCACATGCATATACATTGAATTTATGGATAAAATAGAATCAATCAACAATGTTGTTTGCCAATACCAGGTGTTGAATCTTATGTTGTAACAAAGTTTCACTAGCAGCATTAAAATGTGGGCTTATTGCTTAGACTCACTGTTGTGGTACAATGAACGCTTGAGACACTGAATGACACAACAGATAGTATAACTTGAAATTATTGTCAGGCACCAAAACATTCAAAGTGGCTGCTTACGCATCCGAAGTTGAGTGGCTACAGAGATATAATAATAATTCTTGGGGTTTAGTATACCAAAACCAAGATATGATCATGATAAACGTCATAGGGGAGGGCTTCGGAAATTTTGACCACATGGAGGTCTGGGCGTCTAAATCCAAGCACATGCGGCTCGAGCATTTGCGCCTTCTTCAAAAATGCAGCTGCCGTGGCTGGGATTCAATTCCGCCACTTGTGGGTCAGCAGTCATGCACCATATCCACTATAAACCACCGCGGCGGGTCAGCCACGGAAACACCATAACTAAGCATGTGATTGGAAGCTCACACAATGTCGTCATTAGCGTGCAGTAGGAACAGCATCTAGTTTTTAAAATCATACTGTAATTAACGATTCAGGGTGCATTCGTGCTTACCAGAACATTTTCTAACCTCTTGAGAGATTCGCCTCTTATTAAACGCAAAAAATACGACAACTGAAAATTCTCGCACTAGTAGCTCTTTCCAAGTTATAACAATAGAAATGCAAGAGCAGCTGATGACAGAATGTGGCAAAAAGTGTGGGCTTGCCTCTTACGCAGCAGCTCCATGGCTCGCAGCTGGTGGCATGCCCACAGGCTATGTATGAACTCCACGCATGAACAGTGAAGGTCTGCTGGACAGTAGTCCTTGCCCTACAGAAAGTGGTGTGTCGCGTCATTACATCACAATGATGGCAGTGAACAGAAGACCCTCGACCAGAGCGCTATGGCAGGCTTGTTCGATATAACAAGTTTTCTAATTAATGGGGGCTAAATTAACAAAGTTTTTAAATGTACAGCTAGATAAAGTGCACTTGGAGGCATCATTATTACCGCCTGACATGCGGGCTTGAATTTTATCTTCAGCAGACTTGTTCACTTGAAAAGCCTTAGATTCTCTAGTCAATAATGGTGAAACTAAATTTGCTCGACAGTAGTATGTTCAGTGAGAATTGAAAAATTTATTCATACATGTTGTTGATTTCAAAACAAATGTGCTGTCTGCTCTATAAAGCAAAAATCCCATCACAACCGACTCCTTTAGGAAAGCTCTAAAAAAGGAATGCTGCTAGAGCAGTAGTACCCACCTCTTGCTTTGTTTTCAAGATCTGTAGAACTTCTCCTAAGCACAACCCCAAACCTGAGGAGCTCTGTAAATAATAAAAAATAAAGAGAATTTCTGTTTTGCAGGGAAATTTTACCACAGTCAATGAAAAAGCAAAATCACACAATTGCCACGATGCATAAATGCAGACGCAGCGCTTCCAAGTGTTCCTGTTAGTCCTACAGGTCCACGACCAATGGGTGGTAGAGACAGGCCCACTTGATGTCACTGGAGAGGGTGACTCACACAGTGTTCTTTCCTCTTTGCAACATTAATGCTTTAGGTAGTAATGACAAACGTTTCCTTCTTAGTATACATCACATTCACATTAGCAAAAGAAAAGTACTTACGGTTCAACCAGAAACCAGCTAGCATGACTGTCATTCACAAGTGAATGACAGGTGCAATATGGTTCTGTGGACAGAGCCAAATTTTTTTGCGGTTTGATAGCGAGTATAGTAAATCCGACCCCATCCACAAACCGAAAAAGTCGTTCAAAAAGCATACCAGTGATGCGTCCCCTAAGGAACCAGAGGAAGGCGCAGACGATGGTGATGATGTCGTAGAGCCCAGGAGCAGCTCAAATAGTCCTGGCTGCGTGCGCGTGCACACAGCCAATAGCTGCAGGAGGGCAACCTTGAGACGCACATCTTCAGTGTCCTTACTAAGTCGTAGCAACAACTGGTCACGGAAACTCTCGGCATCACGCCCCAGGCATGCCAGCAGGGACATCGGGTACAACTGTAAAAGGCACGGGGAACAGAAATGTTGCTTGTTCCACTATTATTTTGAGCAAACCTTATTATAACGAAGTCACTTTAAAAAGAATGTGACAATACATTCACTATACCCGATGCACTATAAGCACATAATTGGTTGCTTATGGATATACCATCCAAAAGCAACTTGAAAAATAAGCAAAGAAAACCATAGCGGAAATTGATTGTCTTTGACTGTAGTATAGTAATTGTATACATCATAATTATTATGCAACATTTAATGACAACAATTATTTTCATGTATGCTTCCCTCTGCCTAATTGTTGGGTTCATTCTGTTGTGTATAAAAAAAAAACAAACAAACAAAAAATCCCCTTTTTTTCATTCTGGCTATGAGCAATGCCATAGTGGAGGGCTCCTTACAATTTCGACCACACAGGGTTCTTTAATATGCACTAGCTTCTAGCATTTCACCTTTGTCAAATTGTGGCCACTGCAGCAGAAATCGAATCCACCCCTTTCATGTGGGCAGCCAAGCACTCCAACCACTCAACCACGGCGGTGGCCTTTGAGGGGGTACATGTTACCTGATGCTTCTTTTCTTTAATTATTAACGAAATTTTATATAAATGCACAGGTATATGTATTTTCTTATGCCAATCTCAAAAATGTAATTTTTTTCTGTGACTCATTTAGTTATTCAAATAATCAGATTTTAATTACTATTAATAGGTGTGACAATAGATGTAAATCAACAGGGCAGAAATTTATACTTAATGGATCCATACAAAGCAGAATTGATAAAGATTGGACTGCTGCAAGCAGTTTTAAAATGCAACAACTATAAGCAATTTAAGAGCTCATCAAAGCTTCATGTTTACATCACAGCTACTAATGAACTAAAACAAAGACAGATAAAAAAAATTATAGACGGAGAAAAAGAAGAATCTGCTTGCAACTGTTCAAGTTTTATGCATTCAGCATGATATAGCAAAAAAATATACCTGTAGCTATTCTAGAGCTTGAGATATTGTTGTACCAAGTAAGCTAAATGAGTAAATATCTTGCTCTGAGAAAATCAAGACAAGTGCAAACACTGATTTATTCACAAACACCCCCAAAAAATATTTACAAGTTATTAGCGTTTCCTAGTTGTAACTGGTTAATATCCTCCTGGCACATAGCCAGAAGCAGCAGCTGTGTTTTGTGAAAAAAGTGCCTTTATAGCTTCAACTTCGGCTATAATTCTGCTAGATTTGACAAAATAAAGTTATGCTATGGCACAAATATGAATTGGAGAGCAGAAAAATTTTGTGTAGTAGTGCTAAAATACCTCTAGATTTCAAAATTGCCATTTTCAAAAATTTAATTTTGCCGCGATATTTTCGTCTCGCAGGCCAGTGTACCCTTAAGGTGGTTGGCCACTCAAAAACAAAAATTTTTTTAAGGGCAGGCAGCATTGAAATAACTTCTTCCTCAAAACCAGCATGTATTATTTAATTTACCCAGCTATTTACAGTGCAGAATATTGAATATTTATTTATTGGGAGGTAATCTTTGTCAAAAATTGCATTAAAAGTGCTAGCCACGCCAGCTGTGAGAAGTGACTAATGGGTGGCTTTATTCAGTAAAGCTTTTACATTTGTGTAACTAATGACTGGAGCTATGCAGTGAACTACAATAAACATTATGCAGTGAATATCAAGGAAGTAATGCTAAAAAAACAAAAAAAAACGGGGAAAAAGAGCCAATTTAGATTGAACCTGTTGGAGAATTCAGCTGTGAACTGAAAAATATTCGATGGATTTCTTTTCTACTAGTTCACTGCAGAGATATATATGTTGTAAATCATTGTGCAAAATTTCAGTTCAAATTATACGCTGAGAAATACGTTATGAAAGTTTGCGTCGCAATATTTGGAGCAAATTGTTATTTTCAGAAAAACGTAAACAAAGATTTCCGAGCTTGTCAAAAAAGTCACAATCTCCGCATGCAGGCCTAAAATTCACCAGAATCATAGCTGGGCCCTTCTGCGAAAGCATCATTGTCTCCTTTTGTTCGGGTGGCTGCTCGTCTTTTCGTCCTGGCCTGTTTTGTCCCATCGGCAGAATTGCGTTTAGCAATCTGCATGCGCAGGTGATCCCTGGCGATGCAAGCTTTCGTCGCGTGGTACCCTCGTTCTATGCCAGCTTGCCTCAGGATATCTAGGCTGCTTACACTGCCATTATTAAAGTGTGCCACAGCATAATGCAAGGCAAACATTACTGTAGACAAGCTTACGTAGACCTCTTTGGGTGCCCGCTGCCATATTAGACCATTGAAACACTCATTAGCATTTTGAGTCTTTCCATGAAGGCACTTCATTAGAAGTTCATCAGAGCACAGATCACTGTAGACAGTTTTAACTTTGTTGAGCACATCATTTGGAAGTCCTCCTTTGTGTACATACCGTATTTACTCGATTCTACCGCGCCCTCGATTGTAACGCGCACCCGATTTCCACCGCGAAAAAAAAAAAAAACGCAAGACATCGATTGCAACGCGCACCCATTTTTTTTTCGCTGGCCCGCACGATCACACCACTCGAAACGACTCCTTTCGGGAGCGTCTTCCATTTAAATATGAGGTACGGGCGAAGCTTGTGCCCATCTGACGTGTAACAGAGCATTGCTGTCACTGTAGTTTTACCGTGTCAGCACGCGAACTTGCTTCGCCCCCTTCTTCTCGACGGTTGTGGTGCCAGGCATGTCGAAGTAAAGAGGCGTCTGATCCGCATTCCAGATTTGCCCAAGCAGGTAGCCGTTGTTGCGCCGCAAGTTTACGACGAACCTCTGAAAACTGTAAAGCTTTTCATCGTACTTCTCCGCAAAAGTTTTCGCATATGCATGTTCCCCTTCGGAGGGAAGAGCCTTTCCTCTTCATATAGTTAATTAGCCAGCACCTGCTCGCTTTAAACTGGCTCCGCATTAGACCTTTTTCTAAGACTAATTGCATAGCCCGCACTTGGAGCAGTTCTGTCGTCACGGGGCGCTGTGCCGCTCGCTGCTCAAGCACATACTCGCCGAGCAGCTCTTTAATTTGCGGAAACCGACCCTGCTGTGGTTCACTGAAGCCTTTGCGTGAAGCTTTGCTGTCGACAATCTTCTGCTTTTGTTTCCGCCGGTCCCGCACGCACGTTTCGGGAAGGACCGCGATGCGGCCCGATTTCCGTCCGTTTCTGCACACGCGATGACTTTTCTTTTAAAAGCGGCATCGTGGTGCACTCGAGTTTTTGGAGTCGGCTCTTCCACGCCGTCGATGCTAATGCACTACTAGATGATGAACTCCTCAGTACACGTACGAAGTGCCGCTAATGGGAAACACATAGGCAGAAATAGCCGACGCGCCATGCCGACGCACGTAGGGGGCGGCCATTTTGGATTTGCGATGGCAATAGATTGACCGTAATTTTTTTTTGTTCGTACTCGATTCTAACGCGCATGCGATTTATGAACTCGCTTAACCGGAAAAAAGGTGCGCGTTAGATTCGAGTAATTACGGTATTTCCCTTGGCCGAGTGCTTCGACCCTTTGGTATCCGCACCAGATTTTCGGTCCAAGTGGACACAGGCCATGTCTCGGCTGCTTGTCGGTAGAGCTGCAATGAAAAAGACTGGCAAGGGTAGCCTTTTTCATTGCAGAAATGTTCCCCACATTAGCCCTTATGGCGATGCCATAGTAGTTTTGCAGGCCGTCAATGAGGACATCAGTGAACTTTCCCTTACCACCGAGTCCACGCACTGCCTTCTTCAGTTTTCTGAGGCGGCAGCCAACACGCTTCTGGACATGCCCAATACATTACAGTTTCTGCACACTGTCCTTTCTATACAAGTCTTTGACAGCGGCATAGCTCTTGGAATCACCATCGCCGTAGTACTGCAGGTACTTCAAATCTCTTTTGCCTTTCGACCTTTCAAATATTCGGTATAGACCAACCGTTTCCATACTGCCAGCACTTCCTTCCTGGTTTGCTTGACAGGAAGTGTGGTTTGCCTTCTTGCCTCATTTTGCTTTTGGTTTTACAAGACTTACACGAACTAGAAAGGGCCTCAACATCAATAACCTTTCCCGTGCCAACAGAAATCACAGACACACAACCGTTCAAAGACATCATCTTATATAACAGTCACAACGAAATGCATAAAGTATTTTGAATAGCATTAATATAGACGAAACAACACCTGCTTTTGAAAGCGATTTTTCGAAACCAAAACCACAGTTGGAAATGTGGTTTCGGTTTTGCTATTGGAGCATAGGGTATAGAAAGCTTGCTGTAACTCGCAAACTAATGACGCTAGGAGGATAATTTTTATTGCAACATATATGTGAACGTTTGGGTGTGCAAGAAAAACAAAACTCTAAAAATTTATTTCACGAAAAAAAAAAAAAGACTTTTGAAGGTGGCCTACCACCTTAAGCACATACGTAGTAACCTTCGTTGTGGTGCATGCTCTATGGCTGGGAATCAAACCTTGGTGAGTTTTGTATGCTTGAAAGCATCGACTTTATTGAAGTGTTTTGAAAAAGACACCTTGTCTCTTCCAAACAGATGAACATTATAGAGTAGGAAACTACATATGACCATTTATCGTCAGGTTCTTTCGCTGATTTAGGCACATAAAATTTTTGCATGTATCAAACCCAGAACTTTGCGGTGAGTGGAGCATCTCCACAGCTTCTAAAATACTGTGGAGAGTTTTTCAAGCGTACCAACAGCTCCACTAAGAAAGTATTAACAATGTATAGATGGTAAAAAATAACCACAGTTTTTTGTCCTTACGAGATCTGTCACTTTTCCACTCTGGATTCTATTCCTTCTCCTTATAGTCTATGCACTGTTAATACTTTGTTCATGCATCCTTACCCCCTCACCCAAACCTCAGTTCTTACAAGATACAAACAACTGCCAGGAAATATATAACACTTACCTTAGCAATGCGCTTCAGCAGCTGCACAGCCAGGGTGCAGAGACGTGGGTCAAAGCGGAGGTACAGAAAGCGTGCCACCGAGACTGTCAGTGACGGTGCACCACCAGCGGTCTGGCTGGGTGACACCAGCAAGCGCTGTTCCAGCAGAGAGCCCTCGCCAGCACCCACCAGCAGCAGACGGTTCAGGAGCGAGAAGCACAGTCGCACAGAGTTCAGCAGGTCTTTCGAGTGGCGACTGCGTCAAGGCACCAAAACACAGTTGCGAAAATGGTTACTGTATTTTTTCTCCTTTGCAAAGCACATTATGTTCAACTACCAATAAACGGATAAAATTTACATAATTTGTTGCCCAGGTTTTGAAGACCAACTTTAAAGCAAGTAGAAATGTTGAAATAAATTGAGTATTTTACAGCAATCAGTTGAAGTTAGAATATAAATGCTTTTTTAGTCATTGTACAGACCGTGGTGCTAAACATCTTGTGGGAAAGCTGACACCCCCTGTAAAGTTGTTTGCGCCGCGTAACGCACGTGTCTTGTGCAGAAGCCTATCTCGGGGTCACAACTATTGAGTGGTAGGTGGCGTTGTGTTCACGAGCATTGATCACCTTATCATCATCATGGTTAGATCGGTAGCGGTGGCGGTGAGGCCTGAAAGCACGAGAGAGTTGAGCGAGTCTCTTTGGCGAGGGGCGGTAGCGCGAACGATTGCTTCTCGCGCGGGTCTCCGGTGAACGGCACCACGAGCCATCTGGCGGAGACCCGCAGGGGAGTTAAGCGTTAGCAACGCCGCTTTTTGTGTGCTGTTGTGTTATGTTGTTGAGTGTTATGCAATTTTGTGTAAGGCTGTTATAGCGTGTTGATCCCAACTGATTTAGAATAATTAGGCTGACGATGTCATCAACCAAGAGCAGTTAAATAAATGCCAGTCATTTTGGTTTGGTCCGACCGCGTCTACTGTGTCCGTTCACTCCAAGAGCGTGGCCTTCGCCTCATCAAGACCCCAGAATCTTCATAAACTGAATGCAATGACTCCCTCAAATTACATGCTGGCAGTGAGCATTCCTAAAAGATGAAACAAAAAGATATCTTGAGATTCCTGCCAAGAAGCCCTACATCCAAAGTGACATCACACACAGTACTGCCTTCACCAATGCAATTATGTGTAGCAAGAATTTCAACCAGAAGTGATACAAAGGAACTCTAGGAAACAAAAATGCTTAAGTGGTGCCATCAAATTTCAAGGCTAAAAACAGCCTCTTGTGGGTTTCTTCTGTATGCTAGGACACTCCACACGAACGGTAGGACACAGCAAACGTTTAGAACATATTTTCATTCCCTTCCAGAGTGTACCTAAATGCTCATTCTTTCAACAAAAGCTCATCACAAGTCCGCCCAGCACTGTCGTAGCTCTCTAGAAAGGACAATGAAAGTTGCAGTGATGTCACCCTAGATCTGTAGTGAGCGTAGATGTGCGGAGGTTTCCCCTTCAGGGGGAACGAAGGTTCATTGCAACACACCCCCTATCTATTGTGTCAATGCATGGGTCTGACTTTGCCCCCCTTCCCTAAGTTGCACCCAACCCTCCCTCGTAGGTGAATATTGGAGTAGCTGCCCCCTTACCCGCTCACGCACGCACACCTATTGTAGTGAGGTGAGTGAGCTCTGGAGACCGCCACGTACATACCGGCAAATAATCGCGGCTGCTACATGTTTGTTCCGGAAGTGCTTGTGCAGCACGTGTGTGCTAGAAAGCCAGCAAGAGCAGACGATAATCAACACGACGTGCGTCACAGCCTTGTGTGGCCATGTGACCAAGCTACACTGCTACGTCACAGCTCAATTCGGCACTCAGAAACCAAAACTGGAAACTATCTACATAGAAAAGGCAATATTAATTTATTTAGCCAGAATAAGTAATCTTGATGCGTGTATAATGCGTCCTGGAACTACAAGAAACGCTTGCAGCAAAGAACGTGCAAGCCACAAAAATGGTGGCACCAGTCCTTTAATTTACCTCTCTACCTGACAGTTTGTAGTCTCTTCTGAGCCAATAGTGCACAGAAATGGCAAAAGTAAGTTGCACCTTCAAATGAGGACACTCATGTTGCAAAAGGGTCATGTCAGAAACTTCTGTCGCAGGAGCAAGCAAGTCAAGAAAACTGTGGTAGTCGAGAAAGCTGGTATAGTACACGGAAGTTATCAGCACATTAAACTATTATGACCAGTGGCTCATTGATGAAGGCACTTTACGATATGCGGTACTACCTGCCTTTCTATAAACAAGGAAACTGAAGTAATCAACAGAAAACAGATGTCACGCACCACATATGATATTGCTCATGTGGCGTTCATATTCGGTCTTCACACATTACTGTCAAGGCTATCGACACAGCAAATCCAACTGATACGCATATTGACGAGCGCACTGCAATACCTGAAGGTTTAAATTGTACTAATGCAATGTGCAGCTCTGCTTTATCAAAGTGGTAAGCTGTCAGCGAGAGTGCAAGCAGCGAAATGTAACGCTGAAGCCATAAGACCTCGATGATGAGCAAATGAGCATATCAGCAAAATCCACTCAACTCACCTCCCTTCAAATTCAACAGCCCGGGAGACAAATTCTTCAGCGGAGACAATAAGCCGAAGCAAGGCTGGACAAGAATCACCGTGAAGCAGCCCATACACGCAGAGCTCGGTACTTCTGTGCAAGGTAAAGAAGGAAAAAAACAGACAAAAGAGAAGGGAATAGTATCACTTTTTTTTTTCCAGGTTTAGTAGACTACCATAGTGTCTTAATAAGTGCATGTAGTGAAATAAACGACAGTTCTCAACCTGCTTTCTCAACCCACCCTACGGTCTTTGGCTTCAACTTGGTTGAGACGGTCACCAATTTGTGGAAAATGTTTAGGCAGCGATGGCCGATGATGTCCCTGTCGTAAGCTCTGTTGTAGCGCCACTTGTGGAACGAGGGAAAGATGTCCTGTAGCACCACGGTCAAGCATGCCAGAAAGTCTTCATTCGCAGTGTCCTTGAACGTCTGAAACAACCAATGAAGGCCTATCTACGCCGGACTTTCTACACCGAGCGAAGTGCAGTCAATGTTTAAAAATCTTAATTTGCTCAAAAAGCTGTGCTAAGACCTCAAACGAGGCTTGAAGTGACAAGAAATCGTGGAGCGAGAAATGTTGCAAGAGCCGATGATCCGACAATTCAGTATCCAGTACCAACATTCTCACCGTTCACTATGCCTCTTAAGGGAATTTTAAGTACTAAATAGATGAATAAATAAGTAAATAAATGAATAAAAATACAATTTTTCTATGTTTGGGCACCCTAAAAAAGTTCACTTACAGGAACATTGGCTCCCTGGACATTTCTTGTTTCAAAGCTCCTCATCATTCAGACCACTTCAAGACAGTATTGTGCAGTTAGTACTGCATTCAAGATGTGACTTCAACTTTTCATTTCAAAAAGTCAATTTCTTCTATATTCACAGTAGCACTTAACTAGCGCTGTTTGTATTCTCAATTTTCCCACTGGCTTCTGTGCATTTGATTTTAACTATTTGTAGCATAGCATTGCAATACAATAAGAAAGGAAAAAAGGCAACTACCCACAGACCAAGATGAATTGTTTGGCAACTAAGAAGATTTTTTTTTCTGAGGAATTCATATGGATTTCCTAGAGGCTTCATGCTACAAACAGGTGGTTGTCTATTTTGCCTTTTTTAGCTCTTCCGCTGCCTTGCGGGTTTCCGCAGAACTCATTTGCTTTACAGTGGAATACAATGTATCATTAATAATCACCTTGTTTTTTATTTAGTTATGGTGCTTTAATCAATTATTTATAGGCTGCTTTTTCGGTGTTTGTTATAAACACTGCCGAGAGATCCAGACCAATGTCCCATTTTGGTGCCCTGTTCCAAAATAGCGTGTTTAACTTCGTACTCAACCTTGCCACATTAGAACATACGTGCCACTGAAAGACTTGATTGATATGTGGGGTTTAACGTCCTAAAACCACCATATGATTATGAGAGATGCCGTAGTGGAGGGCTCCGGAAATTGACGCCCTGGGGTTCTTTAACGTGCACCTAAATCTGAGCACACGGGGCTACAACATTTCCGCCTCCATCGGAAATGCAGCCGCCGCAGCCGGGATTCGAACCCGCGACCTGCGGGTCAGCAGCCGAGTACCTTAGCCACTAGACCACCGCGGTGGGGCGTGCCACTGAAAGACGAAAATCTCAATGCAACGAAGTCTGCAATATACAGAAGCTTTTTGCTGAAAGCACAACTTCATGATGCCAAGGTTGCACTGTATGTGCAGACAGTATGCATCTACTCTCTCCTGGTCACCTTCTATGCAATGCTTCTTTAGAAAACCTCGGTTCAATTTTTTCCCCCATTTCATAAGAAACCAACAAAACCAAAATAACTCCACAACGGAAAATGGTACCTCAGCCACATTTCCAAGAAGCTTCAGAAAGGCGAGACAGATGGGATGATCGCCCACAACCCTTTCTTGGGAGACCATGGCTTGACTCAAGACATTGTCCGTGACCATGTAGCCCCTGCAAAATAACATGGGAGTCTGGCATCAGATGGATTCACGGGCAACTAGCTTTAAATTGGTACAAACAACGCATGAAACTGCATGCTGCAGGACTACTGTCAAGTACATATAATAAAGCATATACTTCAAGCCTGAAATCAACTTTGTAATTCTTAACACATCTGAAGTATACATAAAATGAAATATTCTGACAATTACTTCTGGCAGACACTCACTGTTGGCCAAGAATAACTAGCATGAGGAAATCTGAGGGAAAAAAACTACAATTTTTTTTCTCTAGGAATGTATGTTCTGAGACGGTTGATAGGGCATTAAAAGGACATCAAGCATGAAAGATGGAACTACAGACAGGAAAGCTCTCGTCCTGCATTTTGTCATTTGCGGTATCGTACTTCCTATCTAAGTTTTCTCCACATTTTCTAGTTTCTTCGTTCCCTACAGCTGAAACTCACCAATAAAGGGTTGAAGCGCCAAGACTATTGTTTGATACTCCATTTCTTTGTCACACACTCTGGACACACAGGCAGTCTCTTTGAGCACTATACCATGGCTACAAGATGCACCTACTGAATCAGTTCTTCCACGGACTTGGGCTTTGTTCTCAGAGCAGGGAGCAGGCCTGTCGCGACTAGCCGCTTCCAGGACTTTTCGGGATCCTTACCAGCCAGGATGGCCACCATCTCTAGGCACTCTCCCAGCACTTCGATTGGAGGGCTCACCAGTGGTGTGCTGAGCAGTATGAGCCTGAAAGAGACAAAATAAAGGCCAACCAGTACAATAAAGTTTTAGTTTGGCTAAACTTGTTACAAGTTAGTCACAACATTAATGAAAGCCAACAAAAAATTAAAGAAGGTATAGGGGACATAATTTGTAGCCTTTTAACTACACTGGAGTGACATACATCTTAACTACTATAATACAGTTAGAAGACTAGAAATAATGTATCCTATATTCTCCTTTACTTAACTGCCTGTCGATTTTCATTAAGGCTGTGTCTAACAAAAAAAAAAAAAACAGGTCCCTAATTGCCTTCTATTTTACTACAAGTGAGGAGCAGTATGTTCTCAGAAACACCCTTTTGGCAAAGCTGCAATGTTGGTAATGGTACATTTTTATTTCATTACCAGCTTTCAAACAGCACCTAAACATACAATGTACCCAGTGGCCATCACTATAACGTGGAGCCAGCATGCTACCTTAATGATATGTTTCGAAGACTCCTTTTCTTGAAGGTCATGATAAGGAGATGTGCATTATACGTCAACCTTGTCACGCGACACTCCTTGTGAATGGTGATAGCGACATTTTTTTCCTTTCTTTCTCTTTTTTTTTGTTTTTCCAGTTGTGGTATCAAAAATGCCCATTTCTATAAGCTTTTTTCAATAGTTTCGCTTGTGCTTCAAATGTAAAAACACTGCATACAGACTTCTACGTATGAAAACTAAACCTGAAACTAAGCTTTTTATGCTAAGAATATGCCTTAATGGAGACATTGAAGAGAGCCTCTGTCTTCTCGCCTTCCGTTTTCCTGTCCACTATGTGCACGCCGAAATCGTTCCAAGAATGTCCTTAAACCAACTCGCCCAACTTTCCATACTGCTACATTATAAGAGAAACTCTAATTCAGCTTGAGATAAAAAATTCAAAATTACTTGTTTGTTAATTTAATGTCATGAATTATTAGAAGATGCTGCTTTGGTTTGTGACATTATTCCAGATAAGTTCTCTAAAGAACTTAATTGTATATTGCTATACTATGTAGCTTATTTGTACATGCTTCGCATGCGTATTTTTGTACTCTTCTGAGGGTAGTGCCAAATTTACTCATGTAATGATTGCACTCGCATAATAAATGCACCCCCAACTTCAGTCATCAAAATTTGGAGTTATTTTCCCCCCGTAATGAACGCACCTTCTACATTCATCCGCTGCAGTCCCGCTAACCGACACCAGGTACCTCCTCACCCGTTGGATCTCTTCCGTTTTTTATTATTTTGCCGACTCCCCTCAGCTCGTTCCCTCCCCCCTCCGCCTGTTGCCGCGTGCCATACTGTTTTTCTTTTATTCTGTGTGCATCACGTCCCCCGTCTTATCTGTGCACCACAGCGCGGTTCACGAATGATGCGAGTGTTGAGACATCGCAGCTGATAAGCACACAGCGAGCGAAGGTCACGAAACTGGCGGCCCCAACTGATGGTCGCTTCCTGCAAATACCAAAAAGCCCAAGCACGTGCACGTTATTTTCGAGTGACGATGACAGGATTTGCTGTCACAAAGGGTCATTTGTCGCTATCGCGTCGCAGGTTTCTGGAAAACCAGAAAAAATGACTTGTCGTACAGAAAAGATCACGAGAATTTCCACAACATAGTAGCACTCCCGATTCTCGCTTCGCTTGTTATCCGTGCGTAGGGGAGCTTTTCATGTAGAGGCGAGGCGGCGGCCAAATTATGTCGTTAGTTTTGTTATCGATGGTTTGTTCTGATGCTTCAGGGGTAGCTTGCTGCAATTTTGTTTACTTGCTACAATGTTAACCGCGGCGTCATGGTCGCCGTGTGAGGTTGTCCCGAAGTTGGCAAAGTGCGCCGTAGTGTCGTAGCGCACGTTTTCGGGTGCCCCTTGATACTCGGCAGATACTACTATTGCGGTTAAACAATAGCGAAAAAAGATAGCATAAAAACACTTTTGTGGTTTGTGCAGGGGGCCCGGTGACAGCTTGCAGAAGATAGCGCCATCAACCACCGATGATGAGTAAAGTGCAACAAAGAAGCTGTTTCTAAACAGTGTACGCGTATGTAAAATGCAAAAGGCTTAGCGACCTACTTTTTTTTTTTGCATTACCGCATTTTTCCTTCTCCCAAAAAAGTTTTCATAATATTTACCCCGCATAATAAATGCACACGCCAACTTTGCTCTGATTTTTCGAGAAAAAAGAAGTGCATTCATTACGTGAGTAAATACGGTAATAGACTGCACAGGCATTATTCAAACAATCAAAAGTGCAGTACCATTTTCTTTTACCATTGCATTATCATAAGAGAATTCAGACAGGCATCACTTCAAAGTCAATTTTAACACAACTGTAGCAACTTCTTTGTAACTCAACACGTAAAAATAACATGACAGAAAAAAGAAATTGCATGTGTCAGTTGCCACAAGAACTAACCTGTGCAGGGCAGCAAACAGTTCATCGATATTATTTGCCAGCAAGTCTCGTAACGATGAATCGGCTTCCAGAAGGCTTCGGATGAGGCGAGCTATATGTAGCAGTCTCTGAAGCCAGCCTTTGTCAGAGTCACCTGTACCAGAAACACAAGGTGCTCTTTGTGTACCATTGTTGGTGGGTGCCATGAAGTCGCTTATGACTTTTGGCAACTCCTAATTACGTATGAGTTCATAACTTAACACTAATGCAAGATGGTAGACTGTTAAATACAATGATAACACAACTGCAAACATAAAATTCACTTTTTTTTGTACAACGAAAACTGTAGTTATTTTGAAAATCATTTGTCTCTTTTGCTAGGTGCCATCTTGCATAAAAGTCAAACAAAATGTGATAAAAAGAGAAACTATTTTGAG
Source organism: Rhipicephalus annulatus (assembly GCA_013436015.1). Classification (NCBI taxonomy): domain Eukaryota; kingdom Metazoa; phylum Arthropoda; class Arachnida; order Ixodida; family Ixodidae; genus Rhipicephalus; species Rhipicephalus annulatus. The sequence goes on from WOVY01011956.1 coordinate 147,944, forward strand.
GCACATTGTCGCTGTAACGATAATGCAATGCTACTCTCTCAGAACAGGCCAGTATAATAATCACTGAGCTGGCTTACAGATAATAACTAACTTTTCTTTATAAAGTAAGAAGCGTTTTTATAATGTATGTGTAAATGAGACTATCGTAACTAATAAAGAAACTATTGCAGAATAATTTAACACGTTTTTTTGTTCAGTGTTTACTGATGACGATGGGAGAAGGCCATGTTCAAAAACGCTTCATGATATCCCACCAATAAGTGACGTTGCAATATCTGAGGAAAGAATCTTGTCTTTGCTTCTTAACATAGATCTCAAAAAGACACCTGGTATTGATAGCATACCTAACGCGTTCCTTGTGAGGTATGCTGAATGGTGCTCGAAGTTTTTGTGCATCATTTTTCAGAAGTCACTGTCACAGCGCGCGCTTCCAGATGACTGGAAATTTGGAAAAATTCTCCCTATACCCAAATCACCTAACACTTCTCTCGTCTCCGCCTATAGACCGATTTCCCTGCTCTGCTCATGTGCGAAGGTATTAGAACATATTATATTCAAGCATCTCTCAGTTTTTCCCGAGGTAAATAATTTAATCAATGACCGACAACACGGCTTTCGAAAAGTATTCTCAACCGTCACACAACTGTTGGAAACTGTTCATGACATTGCAGCTATTCTAGATAGGCAAGGCCAGATTGACATGATTTTCCTAGACTTCGAAAAAGCATTTGATCGCGTGTCACATCCAAAACTTCTCGCGAAACTTAAACCTATACTAAAAAAACAGTTCATTAACTTCATGGATTGAGGCCTACCTTTTTTATCGAAATCAAATAGTTTCTATAGATAATGTCCAGTCTGATTCACGACCGGTGAAATCTGGAATCCCTCAGGGCTCTGTGCCTGGGCTACTTCTTTTTTTAATTTTTATAGACGACATTGCTAATGATATCCCGGTTTCTATCAAGTTATTTGCAGATGATTGCATTCTTTATCAGGAAATATGTAGTGCAGACAACCAGGTTCTTTTAAACGCAGCGTTAACAAAAATATTTTCTTGGTGTGCAGTGTGGCAAATGAAGATTAATGAAAAGAAAATGGTAGCTATGACCGTTACGCGCAAGCGGCTTCCTTTGAAACACTCATATTCCATCAATGGTCAAAAACTATCGTTTGTTAAAACTTATAAATATTTGGGGGTTGTATTAAGTGCAGATTTTAGGTGGAATGAGCATGTTGCCTACATTGAAAAGAAAGCTTTACAGAAACTAGCATTTCTAAGACGTTCTTTGCACAAATCTACCCCAAAATTAAAATTAATTACGTATAAAACTTTTATCTGTCCGATCGTCGAGTACTCATCTGTGGTTTGGGATCCTCATAGCCAAGTAAATATTAAAACACTTGAAATTATTCAAAGAAAAGCAATCCGATTTGTATATAATCGCTACAGTGCTCTTACGTCACCCAGTGAACTGTTAAAAAAAGCTGACCTGGATACATTGCAGGAAAGACGGCAACGCGATCGATTGAAGTACATGTTTCTACTTTACCACGACAAGCTACGCATAGACAAGCATGCGTACATAAAAACGGTTCACCGCCGATCAACTCGTTCCGAGCATCCAAAAAAACTGAAGGAATATTCCTGTCAAATAGAAGCCTTTAAAAACTCATTTTTCCCGCGCCCTGTCACTAATTGGAATGCTCTTTCTGCCGATCTGGTGAACTGCGAAACCGTTCAGTTGTTCATGGAAAAGCTTAAACACCAGCAACCCACTTGCCTTTGATCTTTCTTTGCGCTTCGCCCTCTATTATTCCACCGCACATCCTGAACAGGCTTCCATTTATGATCTACTTTCTATCACTTTTTTTCATATCAATGCGTTGCATTTTTGAAATGTTGCTAATTTTTGAACCGTTATATGATGTTTGTTTCTTAGTTCTGTATGAGCAGATGTTTGTCATCATGGTTTTTTTTGTACGTGTACGTGTAAACCACAACAATTGTGTAGGTACTGGCGTTTTACTTTGATGCACTAGTTCTTGATGGTGTAGCTCTACGTGACGTGTTTCCTTTCCTGTTGTATCTTCATATTTGTTTCCTTTTTTGTATCCCCCACCCCTGCCTAAGGCCTCATGTGTGAGGCTGGCAATAGTTCTGAAATAAATAAATAAAATAAATAAATAAATAAATAAAATAAACTTACAAGCAGTCTACCCAGCTAACAAGCTATTTTTGAAATGTTCACATACAAGCACCGTCTGCTTGTTCTGTGACATGGAAAATGTAGGCACAGCTTTTGCGATGAAACCATGTGCAAGATACAAGCTATCAGCATATTCAGCTAAAAAAATGCTATTAATTTCTTTTGATATAAATGCAGCCAGCCGTCACTATTAGCAGGGCCCAGCAACACTTTTTCAGCAAGGTCAGAAAACTGTGCTGATCGGCAGTCGAGGCTCGTCGGAACATGCGAGCCATATATGACAGCTCAGCCCGAAGTGATGTGGAAATTGCTGCCCCCTATTTTGACAAATGATGACGTAAATCTAAAGTCCGCGGCCATTGGCTGATTCGAGCATTATGAGCTGATTATTTTGCCGTGGTCACCGTGGAATGCTACCACATGCCCACAATCACCCTGAAATCACCCTACACGCTCACAATCACCCTGAAATTAACTCATGCGTTCGAGAAAAAACAAACAGAAAGTTCGTTACACATGCTGACAAACGAACACACCTTCGTGCCCCCTTGTCATCTCCCCTGGCATGACTTTCACTGTGCTGGCTGGTATGAAAAGAGGTAGAAAGCTTCTAAATATTGACAAATCACCAAGTTTATACTTAAAGGGACACTATAGAGAAGAACGCTTCTTCGCGCTTGAGTAAGGTGCAATTTCACAGTCCCGAAAACACCACTCTTATCGCGAGACAAAACTTCGTAAGCAAGAAAACGCGTGAAAAGAAAATGCGAGTGGAGACGTCACCTTGAGATTCCTAAACAATGACATCACAGATTATGACAGCCACTACTGGGTCCTACATGGCGTCTAGATGATAAAAACGAAGTACATTGTCATCAGAGGGTGTCATGGATGTTATATACTAAGTTTCGGAAAATTTAATTGAGCCCGAGTCGTGATAATACGAAAAATAAATTTTGGATTCGAGATGTCGCGCATGGAGATTTTGGCGTAAAATTTCAAAATCAAAATTCAACCTTGATTTCCTGCATTAATTATGAACTGATGATGTAAAAATTGTGACAGTACTAGAGTTCTCCCAGTACTGTTCATTAATCTAAAGATTTACTTTATTGCCCATGTTAATAGATGATAAACATTTTTGTAGCAGTCTATTCGTGAGACAATAGACTCGCATACTGAAGCCATTCAATGATTGCTTGTAGATGTGTTGCAGGGCCCCTTTAATATCCAAGTAAGAAATTACAAGACAGAGCACTTTCAAATTTGAAAACTTTTCTATTGTCTTACAGAAAGCATTAACTTCAATATTTTTCTAAAGCAAAAGTTCACGTCTTAAACAGAAACATACTTATGAACAGTGCCAAGAAAACCATACTGGTGACTTACAGGGTTTAAAGAGTTCACAGATGATAACTTGCCAACCATTAACAGTCGCCTGCCATCGGACGAATGAGCTATCTGTAGCGAATAAAACAGAGGGATAAACACAAAGAACATTTAATTACGCTTCCCAAGATGAATAATAAATGACAACAACCTCACCTCCAGATTTGAACACAATTCCTTCCATCCCATATGGAATGAACAATGCACCTGCATAAAAACAAGATGTGAAATGTATAATGCACTGAATTAAGAGCACATTTATGAAACTGTAAGGAGCAATTTACTGTAAGTGCTAACATTGAGTGTCTGGCTCCTGCTGTGCAATAAGCCAGATACCCGTGCAAAACTAAGCAAAATTGGCATTACCAAGTTCTTCATTGAATTACTGGCATTACCAACTCCTTCATTCCATTATTGGCATTACAACAGTTGGCATTACAAACAATTGGCATTACAACAGGCATTTAATGATGAGCATTAGGCATGTTTTCTGGTGCACTGCAATTGTCACTTTCTTTATCAAGCTTTGAAAACTGACCCTGAACCTAGTATTCATTAAAAGCAAGCTTCTAACGCTGCCTATGGGCATATTTCCATGTGTGGCAAGCTGTGAAGTGTTCACAATGGCAGTTGAAGTGGTATTAGTACTATATATGCACTCACAACAATACTACATTTTCTGTCAGTGCAGCTGTGTTTCTCAGAAGTTGTGCCACTTGAAACAGCAGGCTGTTTTCATTTACAAAAGCAACGAATGCTTGAAAGCAGTCCTGCACAGTAAGATAGCACAGTGTACTTAGGTTGTTGCCCATTAAGGGTGTGCAGTGCGTTTATGGTAGTACTTCACCTCATGTACGCCCAAGTAGATTGCTGAAGATGCTTGACGAAATTAACAGCGACAAAATCGTACCATAGTGTTTGTCAGTGGTCATCATCTCACCTTTGTTTTTTTTATGCTTGTGCGGAAGAATTACTGATTGACCAGTCTCTGTACTGACTGAAAGGATGGAAGACCTCTTGCGGTACATTAAGGCGTTAGCAAGTGTGAGGGGCCACGGTCATATTCTATGTGACACAATGGTGCACGCTAAATGGTGGGAACAGAAAAAACCTCCATAGCTTAGGCATTCAGTGAGCGCATTAGGTTCCATGACACTCATTCTGAGATTTGTCACAACTACGTTTTATCCACTAGTATACTTAATTGAAGCAGGTACTTTTACAGCATATCGGGGGGGGGGGGGGCGTGTAAATGCAAAACGTGCAAGACAGCAATGTACATTAAAAAGTTGTTGATTTGAAATCACTCGGACTGCGAAAAATTTTTGAATTAACAAAACATACAAAAAGTGGGATGCAAAAAACCTTGAATTAGTGAAAGTAATGAGGGACAGTCGTTTGCTGTGCCGGCTAGTTTGTGGCTCGAAGGGTTAGTTTTTCCAGCAATACTTGGGGCCAATTTTGCTGCAAGTATGGGGGAACGGCAGGCCTCACTGCTGCCAATGTGGGAAGGGAGGTTAGAAAAAAAAAAGAGAGAGAGGTTTTGTAATCAGCTCAAATGTGAGCCTGTGGAAAAGACATGCTTCACTGCAACACAGTGGTGACACACAGGTTGCATATCACCTGCGCCTTGCAGTGTCAGCGCATCATGACGCGACCATTCACCCGTTCGCTCTGGTAAAATAAAGAATTTAATAGCAGCCAGTGTAGCGAAATTCGCGAGGTGTTTCGGCTGAAAAACATGATTAATGAAGTTTTCCAAGCTCAATTTTCCAAGTAGGCTTAAGACACGAGCTCCGCCAGAAGTGCAAGTGTGCAAATTGCTGGAGCAGCTGCCAATAGGAGGTTCACATACATTGCGAATTCGGTCAGACTGTCTTTCACTAAATCTTTATATTCCCATAATGAATGGGTAAATCATGCTGCGCTGACGTTTCGAGAACGTGCGACATGCTGCCCTCGTGTCACATTGGTCATGCAGCGAAGCATGTCTTATTTTCCACAGGCACGCATTCTACCTATCTGACCACAAGACAGCATATTTTTTTTTTCCCCGCAGGCAGAAGTGAGGCTGGGGTGCTTCACTTACCACTCAAGAGTATGGCTATATTGCATTGCCTTGTGGCTCCTAAGGGCTGTAATTTCCAGGAATTTGCGGTGAAATCGGGATCAGGAATTGGCACATGGCACCCAGAATTTTCGAATTAACCAGACTGTTGCTTACTGCCACTTCAAGTTAACCACTCGAACTTACACCACAAAACCTGAGACCACAGAAATCCTTCAAATTATTGAGATATCACTGTGGTTTATACTCACGGCTGCCGTAGGGATATCGTGTTGCTGTCAGCCAAACACGAGAGTCATCTTCAGCAATCCGCATCTCACCAGTAGGCACGAGGTCCAGAGGTTCCAAAAAGCAAGGCAAAGCTCTGAACCTGCTTATCACCTGCATAACAAACAGGCATATTGATAAGAATTTTCTAACTTGAAGCTATAAGCTCTTATCAAGAGATGAGAAGCAAGAAATGTGTTCAGCAATAGTAGGTCAGATGAAACGGACACAACGCATTTTTTTTAACGAAGCGGCATACGCACATTGCTTGAGCTGTGTTGGCTTGCCCTGGCTAGCGCAGCCAGCATTTCGAGCAGAGGTTCTGCCTTCAAGGGGAACATTTCCTCTGCTTCGACGAGCAGATGGCCCAGTCCGGAACTTTCCCCCTGCAATAAGGAGACAAAGGCAACACTCATCCTGGCCTTCAAAGAGTAGATTCTCTCGTGCTTCAACGGTAAGTGACCAACCTCCTTCCAGAAATCTTGGGCAACAGTCGGGTATTCGAGGAGCTTCACTGCGAGACGGTACAGTGGCTGCAGTAGAAACAACAACCATCAATTATGCCAGTCCCGTGAATTCGCTTCGATTTTAAATTATTGAAAATTTCAAAGTACAGTAGACTCTCATAAATGAAGATCTGTTGAACAGAACTACTGCTTAAATAGAACTATTGCCTCTGCAATGCTTGGTTTCGGGCTTGTATTCTACACCCATGTTTACCTCTCAGTAAACAGAACTCTTGTTAAATGGAGCATATTTTGCCAGTCCCTTGAGGTTCTGTTTACTGAGAGTCTACTGTTTTCGAAATTGGCCCCACAGTGTAGCCTCATTATAAGTAGGTAGGAATCAGACATTACTTTGCTAGAATCACTTTTTCACTATATCCGAACCACAGAGTAAAAATAAGTTAAATGCTGACACTCGCTGCTCGTTATAAATGGGCTACATTGTATATTAGTTTGCATATAACTCCCTGTAAGGGTGGTTTCACTGCAGCAGAGGGTGCTAAACCGTGAGAGCACTTATTTAAATGTACATTAGCACACATATACCTTTCTGTAAGATAGTTTTACTGCAGCAAGAGAGTGCTAAACTATGAAAACATATATTAAAAAAATTAAAATCTACGTGGCCACAAAGCCTCTCTTCTTGCTAGGTTAAATGAGCATATTACCCTTAGATTGCCTCATCATTTTTCAAAAACTTGCTATACCAGCTTATATGCTCTATGTATGGTAAATTTTAATACTTTACATATTTCACAGGTCATCACTTGCATTCTATCAAAAGTCAAATCCTGCTATTATTCATAGTTGTTTTTACTTTATACCAAAGAAAAGGGCATTTGCACAGGCCTTCTTTAAGTTCTTGAAAATATTGTGCAGGTTAGTTAGGTAATGACAAATGTGCTCATTATTCTTTATAGTGTGCGCTATATGTACTACTCGAATTCAATTCGAAAGTGTTAGACCGAAATCACTACTGCCTTTGGCTTCAGACCTAAAATTCACTATTCACACAAATTTACAAAAGACAAAGATTTTATTGATACAGCATAACGAAGTAAAAGATTTCGGCAGACTATGGCAATGGGCCTTTTCGTAGTCTGAACAGCACCCCAAGTGGAGATCGCCAAAACCAAAACGGGCGGCCCTTGGGCTCCGAAATTGTCCGCCACATGCCAGTAGGCAATCTTAGAGGCTTGCATTCGTGCCTCTCTACGGCTGAAACACTTGTTTGTGGCACCAGATGTCGCTGGGTCTGCATGTGTCGACACGTTTTGGCCACCTAAAATCATGGCTTCTCGAGGTCGGCGTGCACGCGCACACTACCTACCCAGAAAAGGCCCATTGCTCAGGCTCACGCACTGAAACAGAAGCAGGGTCTCAAGAAAACTTTGTCAATTGCTGCATTTGTACCTGCTAGTATTTCACTCAAACCTCAATAAAACGGACACGGATATAACCAAATATAAATTATAATAAAGTAAATGAAAGATAGTCTTGCAATAAACAGTATTAGGAAAATACCGTCAAAATAAATTTTTAGATCTAACGGACTTATTTTCATGTAGGATGCAACTTCTTTGCAATGAGGTTCGAGTAACTCCAATATACAATCAATTATGTGTCACCTGTAGATATGAGAAATCATTGAATAATGAAGTAAATTTGCAACGTCTTTTGCTATGAGTAGGTAATAAATATTTGATCACAATGAACACTGCAGGTAATTGAGGTGTTTTTGTAATACACAACTTTGTTACACCTAGTGAGGTTAAAATACGACAGTGTATGACGAAATGCTGGCATTTCTCTAGTGAGCACATGGTGAACAGCACTTTGCTGAATGCGTGAAGTATCAATTCTTCAGTACAGTTGTGTTCAGCAAATCTCATTCCAAGATTTTAACTACTGCAAGGGCATAGATTTGATTCCAGATGACTTTGTCAAGCAAGGTATTGTGTTTCATCGCCACATGGCAACAGACAAGCCGAGAAATCGGTGTGGCTTGACAAGAAGGGCATGGCGTAAATGGTGTAATGAAAAGTAAGGTGAACAAAAAAACCCTTTGGCAGCCAGGGTAGAATGATGCGATGTTTTTGGCAACTGTTGTGATGGAAAAGTCAGGTTTGTGTTTCTTTTATGCAAATGTCTGCACGAGGTTTTGCCTACGTATGCATTATTGTGTTGCAAAGTAACACCAGACGAAATGACATCCGATAGTCATGAGTGCACTGCATAGCTTGTAGGACAAGAAAAAATAGAAGAGACTGAAGCCTGCACCATCATTGACATCAACATTAGCAGAACAGTTCGCGAACTTTGTTCACGCAGTCTCCACAATTCGCCAAGCTTACAGTCAGAAAACCATCCATGCAAAGTGAAGGCGAAGAAGTAAAAAGAAAAAAACTTTTAAGCATCTTCACCTCAATGGGACCGAGGCTGCGATGATTGAATGAAGCAACCAGCAGAAAGACGAGCTCGTAGACAATGGCGTGGACTTTGTTTGGAAGGACCTGAAAAATGGATGTCAATTTATGGCCATAGACAAACGAAATGCATGAAGAGGTAAAACAGCTTTTGCAAGTGATAATTTGAAAGAACTACAGTGCAGTCCACTTATAACAATGCCCAAGTGGCAAAGAAATCCCATGGTTATAACCCATAATTGTTATAAGTGGATTGACAAAAAGAAAAGACAAAATAGAGATGAAAAAAAAAAAACATTTAATTTGCATGCAAGTAAGGTAGTGCAACTATGTACTAGTACTTAGAAAAGTAGAAAAGGCATGGTGTGTCAGCTTTGATTGCTGCTCGTGTAGCTGGTGCACATGCACATTTTCCCCAAGAGCAAATAAGTACTGTACGTTGGTGAGCGGGAGGTCTTTTGCAAAAATATGGTCCCAGATGGAATGTACTATCTGCAGGGCCCCCTGCGATAACAGGGCCTGCATAGGCTGCTCAACCGTGTCGTCGGAGTCGTCCCTTTCTTCACTATCCGCAGCACAGAGGTTGGTGCAGAGACCTAATTGCAGCGCAAGCTGTAGCCAAATTCGATCGCTATATCCGATATCGCAGCACTGAAGCATCGTAATCAGTAGTGTGTGAAACGTAGAAGACCCGGACCCAATCGTCTGGCTATCGAAGGTTAAAGGAACAACTGGGCCAGCCAGCGCCCGTGGCTCGTGCCCGCCGCCCCTTCTTCCTCTTTCATTTGTAACACACTCCCGTGGACAGGAAATTTGCGCACATTTCAAGAAAGCTGTGAGTGAGTCTGCCACGAGGAGTTACACGGTGACGGCAGCGTCTTGCTAATGAAGGAGCTTGGGGAGGCGGCGGCTTGTCTTGCAGAGGCGGTCGTTCAATTTTACTTCGATGTCCGCGGCACTTTGTGGTCACGTTGTTGGTTTGTTAGTCACCTTGAGATTATAGTAGATGCTTTTGCTTTTCTTGCGTCACTTGCAGTATGAGGAGTCTGATTTTACCCTGCTTTCGTAAACTCATGAGGTTTCCCGGTAATTTGCGCGCTCCTTAGGAGTGATGTTGGCCTTTTGCTCCTGGTGTTGCATTTGCAGCTTCTGTATCTGCTGCGTTATCATGCGCTGCTTGATCATTTCGGGTGTCAGGTGGTCCTGAGCGTGTGACTGGCTCACAGGTGCATCCGAGCTGGATGAAGCTTTCGGGATCGAAAACGATTGTTTTTCGCTCGATGAGAATGACAATACCGAAGCATCCTGGTTCCGTTGGGCGGTGACCTCACCAAGGACGGGCATCTCGGCAGCGTTTGAAGGCAGTGGAGATCCATCCACATGCTCTGTTGCTGGTAGCTGTTTGTCGGCATCCGTCTCGGCGTCGCCAACGATGACGCACGTCAAGCTGACGTTTTCTTGTGCATCAGTATAAGTTATGGCAGCGTTTTCAGAGACGTTGCTGCAGGAGTCTCCAGACAACCGGTCGATCACGGTGTATTCCCCTTGGCGAAAGTCCTTGTTTGCGCCAGTTTCCTTCATGAGGCACATTGCGTTAGTACTGGAGCTGTGTCGTGTAGCGACTGTACATCAGATACAGGTCTCTGGCATTAGGTGCCATCTTCATGTGATGTTCGGCGGCGTTGTGGATGGTCATGGGGTGCATGTCCTCAATTGAGTACAGCTCGTAACGGCACTGCTACTCGCTGTTCTACAGTGCACGGGGCTGCGCGACGGGCACCTTGTGCGTTTGTCCTCTTTGTCTGAGATGAGAGACTGTCTTGGTGGGCTGCAGCTCAGACCGCGAGAAACCGGGTGCTTGTGGTTGATGTGCATGGTGGAGTCAAGGTTTGCCTTGGACATCGAGATCTCCATGGCGCACTTTGTGAACGAGTCTTTGCACTGAAGCGCCGTGGATTGCGTGGAAAGCGGCACGTCTTTCGGCGTGCGCTCAAAACTCGTTCGAGTTGTGGTTGATGTTGATGTCGGCAGGCCACTTGAAGAAGAAGTCGTCAGTTGCTTTGAAGTCGATGCGGGAGGAGTTCTGAGGCTGGTCGAAAGTGAAGTCGTGGCCTGCGGCTACGTCGAGGCGAGAGGAGTCGTGAGGGCGGGCGCAAGTGAAGTTGAGGCCTGCTGCGGTGTAATTACGAGAAAGGTCGAGAAGCCGGTCGAAAGCGAAGTTGCGTACTGGTGTAACATCGATACGAGAGGAGTCGTGAGCGTAGCGGAAAGAGAAATTACAGGCCGAGAAGGAGTGGTAGTGGACAGTTGTGCACTATCTTGCCGTACTGACATGTTGTTGGCACGCTGTGAGTGGTTCGTTCCATTGTTAATGTCGCACAGAGAAGTTAGATGTTGTCCCGTGCATCAGTGGCATTGCAGGGTTCTGGCGGTATGGCAATCATTGGCGAAATGGTTGCATTTGGTACAACGAAAGCATTGCTTCTCTGGGTGAAACCTCTTCTGCATCTCTTTCAGAGGAAGACATTCGCAGCAATCTTGAACAGTGTGTTCGGCAGAAGTGCACAGGATGCAGGGGTGCGAGTATGGGGATTGAAGTTCAGCTGATAAAGCCGCAGCAGAGCGTAAGGGTGGCTGACAGATCAGCAAGTATCGCTGCGGAGGCCTCCGGCTTGTAGATGATATCGGTTCCTGGAGACCGCCTTGCTCCCGTATCTCTACTTGTATTTCATGAAGCTTAGGAGGTTTTTCACTTGTGACCGGGCTTCCTGTAATGCAGTGGCGTTCTCAGTTAGCTTGGCTTCCTTCTGCCGTTGGCGATAGAGGATGCTGAGGTCTGGAGGTAATGCCTTCAAGAGGACATGCTGCAGCACTGTGCAATATTCTCCTGGAGACGCTCCGAGACCTTCTAGGGCGTTCCTGTGGAAGGTGACTTGATCATATAGATTTCGTAGCTTGGTCACGTCGGCGGAACTACGGAGTGGTGCGACTGACAGCAAACTGTCGAGATGGTCGTCGACTAGCATGTCGCGACGACCGAAGCGGTCCGACAGGATCTGAATGCCGACGTCATAGTTTGCTTCGGCCAGGCGAATACCTTGAATGGCTGCCTTCACTGCCCCAGTGAGGTATATCAATAAGTATTAGAACTTATCGAGTTTCGGGATCCAGTCGTTGTTGTGGATGCTTCCTTGGAACTGGTCCCAAAATTCTTGCCAGGCTACATTGAAGGTCTGGCTATATTTAAGGTAAACGGAACAACTGAGGGAGCCAGCGCTCCTGGCTCGTGCCCGCCGCCCAGTCTTTCTCTTTTATTTGCAATAAGTGGTTCATGTTACCACAGCAAGCATAAAAGAGTAGATGGTGCTATCGTTGCTCAGTGTTGTATCGGATATTTGAAATAAACGGCATCATAATAAGTGGACTCGAATCTATATCGCACTGGCAATCACGTGGTTGAATAAGATGCTTTAGGCCTGGCAATAGGCACGCAAGCTGAAATTACGCAGACAGTGTGCGCGCTGCCAAACACAAGGACAAAAAAGCCCATTTAAGCAAGCTTTGACTCATTCACATTTCAGTCGTCCACAACAGTTATCATGGTCTTGGACCTCCACAACCGTATTTACACGATTTTAGGTCAACCCATTTTATCTAAATTTGAGTAAATACAGTTGAGTAAGTACAGTATAGTATTTCTTCATGGTAAACCACTTTTATTTTTGTAAACCCACCTATATGCACTAGTGTTCAACAGCCTTTTGATATGACCTTAATGTCACACACAGTCCAGGGCCAAGCCCTGCCTCACCACTCAGCCCTCTCATATATCTGACAAAGTTTCTGTCCCAATATGCATTATATTTTTGCTATGCGACCATTCTGTGCCATTTTTATTCTTATTGCTAAAATTATTTTTCTCACTTTGATCTAATTTCTTCCATAAGGCACCACTGCTCAATCGTCCACTGCAACTATGGTTGTAAAAACACGCCTAAACAGCGGGCAGTAACAAGACGAGACCACAATCCCAATAACTTGGGAACGTACCCCATCCCCAAAGAAAGCCGGGTGCCTCAGAGCGTCGTTGAGATAGCCAAAGGCATCCATCCGAAGAGCTTCCTTTCCCAGTCCAGCTGTCCCAGTGCCTGGCAGGATCCAGGAACGCACTAGCAACCATGAGAGCAGCAAAGGGCCATGGGCTGGGTTCCCTCCAAGACAAGACATGCTGCGATCTAGTAACTGCGAGCAGCCATAAACAGTAATGGTGTCAATGTCGCAGTAGCACATGAGACAAAACAGAGTATAGAAACTTTCACAGACAGAGCAAAAGAGGGGGAGGGAATACAGGAAAGGCAGGAAGGCTGACTAGACAAAGTCCAGTTCGCTACCCAACATGGTAGGAGAGAAATGACGAATAAAAAAGGGAGACAGAAAGCATGACAGTGCGGGGAATTTACAGACAATAATTTAATTAAGGTGCCTTCAAGAACTGCAGAAGGCACCACATGGCTTTCTGGCCTGATGAGCTGTGAGCTCAAGCTCCCAAGATTTTTATTAAGTAAAAATCCAATGAAGTGTTCTCATGGCACAGCGAAGATTCCGACAATGTTGGTCAAATCGGGGACACCAGCACAAGAGCTAATCCATAGTCTATTTTTACGAGCGAAAAGCATTTCATAAATATGATAGTCAACTAGTAGTTGCCATGACTGGATTCTAGATTAGCATTCAACCAAGCACACACCCGGAATATGATGCAGTAAAACTCGAAAGTGACAAAAAATTAAACAAAACTAGCATGAATGAGGCACTAGTCCACACACAAACCGCTTAGTAGTGAACATTTCATGAAATGTTGCCTCACCTGCAATGCGTCCGAATCTTTCAGCAGCTGGTGATCTGTCCTGAAAGGGAAAAAGAAAAGAGAGCTCGAGTTCCCAACTTGACTCCTCTCTACCTGGAGGGCCAAGGACGAAGACACTCACATGCTCTTCAGGTGACATCGATGGAGCCAATCGAGATCGAGGCTCTCTACCAGCACAAGGCATTCCAAGTAACTGCAACACAAAAGATACCCATACGCAAGCAGAAAAGTTAGGTTCTCGAAGCAAGCAGTTCACACAAAAGCAAACTTGAATTATGTGAAGGCGCTTGTTCTCAAAGGGGCCCTGCAACACTTTTTCAGCACGGCAAGAAAACGCTGCCAGTCGGTGGTTAAGACTACCGAGAACCCACCAGTCAAACATAATAGCACTGCACACAGCTTGAAATTTACAACTAATTCTCAGTCGGCAAAACATAGTTATTTTTCCTTTCTACAAATGATGTCATTTACCAGAATGACTGCGCTATACAAACAAATTTATGACTATCGGCTGGTTTGAGCATTGCGAGCTGCCTAGTTACCAGTGCCGCCGCAGGAGGCCGCCACGTGTCTTCGCGCCCGCATGCAATCATACTGAAAGTGAGTCGTGCGGTCCAATAAATAAAGCGCCCTCCCTCTCTGCTCGTTTCTAACAAGCTCATTGTGATGGGAGATAAAAGAAAGCAATTGCAGCAACTGATTAATCTCTGTAACTCTACTCCTACTAGATGAATTTTTAAAGTTTTTGCGGCAGCAGTCGATTCATGAGGCAATAAACTCCTTTAATCAAGCCACTTGACATTTATTTAGAAAAGTGTTGCAGGGCCCTTTAACGACTTCAAAACATATTGAAAGTGCAATAACTGAGAGCCTTCACATTCACTTGATTCAAATGCAAGTGCGAGACATCGGAGCTAGATCTAACCCGTGCCCACTTTACGTACCTGATGAGGTCCAACGTGGACCTGTGGCTGTCACCCAAAAGCTTTCTGAAAGAACTTCTCTGGCCAAAGTTGTGCTTCTGCTGGAGAACAGGCAATCATGATAACCACTAGTCAAGCTCAATATGATACAAGTATCCCGGCACATCAGAAATAAGCGAGAAATTTGATGTGCTAGGTTTAGTTTGCAACATTAACATTATTTGTTGGGGTTTAACATCGCAAAACAATGGTATGATTATGAGAGAAACTGTACTAAAAGCTCAGAAATTTGGACCCATTTGCATTCTTTAATGTGCACCCAAATAAATGTAAGTACATCTGCTGCAAACATTTCTGCCAGGGGTGTGCGAATATCGGAGTTCTTCATAAAAACTGGATATTACCTAATAGAAAATTTCGATTGTACTTTTGAGTAGCTAGTATTCAAAGTTTCGGAAAACTTGACCCGACGAATATCTACAGCGCGACAAAGGCCAGTGGTGCAGCTCAGTTGGGGTGGGGTGGCTAAAACTAATGCTAATGTCTTTACAGAAGGCCTTCCGTTGAAACTGTCACCGATATGCTGGTTCAAATGTGGGCACATGTTTATGGTAGACTCCCATTAAACGAAAGTATCTTAAATGAAATTACTGCTTAAATAGAACAACAGCCTTTAATACGATTGGTTTCTCACTTGAATTCAGTACCCCTGTTTATCTGTCAATAAACAAAGCTACTTTCAAACTAAACACTTTTTCCCGGTCCCTTCAGGTTTCGTTTAACTAGAAGTCTTATAATAATGGAGGTTATGTCATTTTGGCACGTCATGGCTCTATCAAAAAAGGCCACAGAACAGCCTGGGAGACTGTCAAGCTGCTAGTGTTAAAAATAACCAGCAATGCACTCAAACCTTAAAGCCAATAGGTTCAAAATGACTTCAATGAGCTCCTGACCCCAAGAAAGGCTGAACCTTTTCAACAGTGGAAAGCTGAAAGACCCACCCTTCACCCAGGTATCACTAAAATTCCTTTTCGATACCTTCCCATTCTTGCTACTGAGGTGTGCAGCACGTGCATGTTTTAAATTGTAGGAAAACACCCTGATCACGACGAGGAAGTTTGAAGCAGGATCACACGGAGTAGCTTGTATTCCTGCATGACAATTGGTGGTCTTTCAGAGGCAGTCACTCACCAAGTTACGTACTCAAGGACATGAGCAGGTCGCATTTCTTTGTTCTTGCTTTCAATTTTCCTCAAAATCTTTGGTATTCGATATTCCATGAGATATTCGACATTCTTGGGCATTATTTGGCGCTACTAAATTTGAATTTGTTTCGAGATAAACCTTGACAATTCACACACTCCTAATTTCTACCTCCATTAAAATCCGACCATGATTCAATCTTGCAAATGCTGCAACATTGACATTCCAGCAAGTTGGCACTGATCTGCTACTTACTTAATAAAAGTAGCGAATCATACAAGGGGAAACCAAAAAAAACACGAATGTTTCTAACGTTTAACTTCTTTGTCTTGTTACGTTAGTTTCGTAATGATTCCAATGTTTCATATTGACACCCAGCTTATGAAAGATACCACAGACCAAACAAAATACTGTTTGGGCTTTAGCAAACCTTCCAGTGCTTTTTGCAATAATAACTGAAAGCATTTGAATATTTTGTTGAGCTGCTGTCGGCTATTTAACTATGCTAGAGACAGAAATTCTTTCAAACATAAGTAACTAATTGCATTGCTTTTTGATTATACCAATTTAATCTGGGTACCTAGTGCAGCGTGACTTTGAAGATTAAAAAAATAAAAGAAAGAAAGAGAACCACTTAAGTCCCCGAAACCTTATTGTACATAACACTACCAGTTCATATGCAGACGCACTATGTCTATACTGCCAAATGCTGCGTCCTTTTCCCTTTTGTCCCAATAACACAAGAGGGGCAAAGCAGGTTCCAAGCATATTCAAGAAAAGCAGACGATAGAAAAAGCAAATATCAAAGCTAAAACACCATCCTTTTGAGAAGCTGTGTGTGCACATTTGTAGACACAATTTGTTTTTGTCAGATTCATCGACTGGAGGCTAAGAAAAATAAAAAACACTGAGCTTCAAATGAATTGAAAATCCTACATATTCAATGTCTTCATTTAATTTCAACGCATTGCGCACAGCCCTCTATGAGCACTTCGCAAAAGGCATTACCACATTTGACGAACCCGTACCTGAAACACGTCGAGCAGTTGAATTATGTTTTCCAGCTGCGGCTGTATGTCCTTGTAGTAGAGAAGGACAATCTTTAGAAGTTCGCACTGAAAGGAACGGTAAGAAAAAAATACAGAACTCCAATAGAATGCAAGATTATGTGAAAGAGAGAGAAGTCCAGTAAGTGGAAACCCTCACTTGTTCCTGCAGCGTGTAGTTTACCCATTGACCGATCAGGGTGTTAGTCTGAAATAAAGAAAATTAGATTTGATGGATATGTGGGGTTTAAAGGTGCCCTGAAACACCTTTTCCAAGTAACCATGAAATGAATTTACTGGAAGAGCTTATTGCCTCACGAATCCAACGCTGAAAAAATTTTAAGAGTCTGTCCAGTGCGAGTGAATTTACAAAGGTTTGTCGCATGCTGCAATTGCATTCTCTCTTCTCTCGAAGCGGTGAAAACGCTGGAAACTAAGCAGGGAGGGATGGCAGGGCCACAGAAAAACATCACGTGCGCCTCGTGTTCCTTGAGCACTTTTTTTCATTTTTTTCTTCGAATGCATGGTTTTCTCAGTGTGATCGCGCGTGTACAAGTAGCGGTCTCACGCGGCGATCTCTGTAATGAGCGAGCGTGCCATGTTCAAATCAGCCCATAGATGATAGATGGGCTTGTTACGTGTGATTTTTGGGCATGTTTCCTGATTTGTCGAGAGAAGAGAAAGCAATTTTCAGCTGACTTTGATCATTTATTGTGAATGCCAAGCCACGTGCTGCGCTATAATATTTGGCTCCCGTGTTGTTGGGAGCTTCTACTACCGATCGGCAGCGTTTTCTAACTATGCTTAAAAAGTATTGCAGGGCTCCTTTAATGTCCCAAAACCACCACATGATTATGAGAAACGTCGTAGTGGAGGGCTCCGGAAATTTTGACCACAAGGGGTTCTTTAACGTGCACCCAAATCTGAGCACATAGGCCTACAGCATTTTTTGGCTCCATCGAAACAAAAAAAAATTTGTTGTTTCAAATGGAATCGCAAACCTCAGCTTTGAGCACAAAATCAATTAGCAAACTGAAAAGCTGTAGGCAAAACTAAAAAAAAAAGTCTGGGAATAATAACTGTCCAACATGTGTTGTTGAGTTCGAAGGTTCAGTTTTAGGAGCAGCAAAAGAAACTTGCATTTTTCGGTCATTAATTCTTTTCCTTTACACAAAAGTTGAA
Source organism: Rhipicephalus annulatus (assembly GCA_013436015.1). Lineage (NCBI taxonomy): Eukaryota > Metazoa > Arthropoda > Arachnida > Ixodida > Ixodidae > Rhipicephalus > Rhipicephalus annulatus. The sequence continues at coordinate 166,031 of WOVY01011956.1, forward strand.
ACCTTGAAAACCTCACGTGAATAAAGTGGTAAGTTTCACAGATCTCATATTAATTTATTCCTTGCAACACTTGGCAGACGGATCCAGTTACGGAACCAAAAAGGTGAATGGCATTGTGGTGCGATCGCACAATTAGTTCTTGGAGTTTCGGTGAGAAAAAGTGTTGCACAGTACCCCTTTTGTTTAATGCTTTTTATGAGAACCATTGTCACAATCGCTCTCACAGCTTTATGATGCTAGCGAATTCTGCTGTGTGTCAGCATGTCATGATAATGTTGATAAAGCCAAGTATAGAATTGCAAGATGCAATTTCAGCATTCGATTACAATACCTTATGCAGCAGGTACTTTTCAAACATTATTTCTTATAAATGTCATCCTTTTCCGATGAATAAAAGAACAGTCATTTTTGTACAACACCAAAAATATCCATCAGCGTGCTCCTTCTCTCTTTTATCGAGCTGAAAAGGGTTTGCACCCACTGCGTGCATGCACTTCAGCTCTGCTATTTCACAGCCCATCTAATTTAAAGGATGGCTGTATGTGTTGTGAAAAACTACTACGGATCTAAACGTTTAATTAGAGGCCATGTTATCTGTTAGCAAGCTAAGCAAGATAACACCCTTTTGTAGATCTTGTGCCATGGACACTTATGGCCCCAATGAAACTACCCGTAGCCTTTTCAACGACTTGTGGCCTTGTTTCTTTTCGGAAATGCTATAAATTATCAAATGCACATAACATGGCACAGATGCACTGTATCGTAATGCATGAAACTATTTGTTGACCTGACAAAAGAAGAGGAGCTTGAGCATGAAGCACTTGGTTTGTGAAAACTGATAGTGACTTACCATGTAGGGTCCATGAGACTCTCTTGATGGTGGCTGGGTATCGACTATCATGTTCAGCTGCTCAATTATCTGTGGCGGCAAGTAATTGATTGTGATCAGTTCTTGACAAGCTTCAGAAGACCTACTACTAGGGCCACTCATGGTCGTCACAACACTTAACACATTTCTATCATAAAGTATAAGCGTGACGAGTTGTTTTATCAATATATTCACAAACACACTACAGTTCATTGAACCCTCCCCTCAGGCATTTTATTTTTCGGAGTGGTCTAGCAGCTCAAACCCATAAACAATTTCTGTTTGTATGGTGTGATATCAAACTATGAGAAAAAAAATTAACAGCCTTTTAGGCATTTCAAACCAACTGGATTAGGAATGAACTCAAAAAAACAATCGTAAATTAAAGGAAGCTCACTATATTAGAATCTACACAGGTATAACAAACTTTTACTATTTGCAGTTGCTGCTATGTAAAGAAGAAAACCAGAACTGTCAAACATTTACTATGTGGGATTCGAAGTGCAGTTTTTAATATGTTAATGAAACCTTATTAAGTACTTGCATAAACTAAATCACTAGATGAACTCATTTAGGGTGTGTGATTGCTAATAAAGTAAAGGCAAGTGCCAGGTGTACAAAAGAATTACAAAATATATATTCGGTTACCAGCTGATGCCATAAATAAAGAAAAAAAAACTGCATCTACATCTCTATGTACTTCTGAAAATGCTTTTTGATTAATGCTAAACATGATTTATGAAACTATAAAGCAAAACGGATTCTAAGCTAAAAAAGATACAAAGTAGAACTTGTACCTTTTTGATGATTATTTCATCTTCATTGAAGCGCTCCAAAAATCCGTCAAATAATTTCTGAAAAGAAACAAAGCTTGTTAAGAAAAATGCCCTGCAAACAAAAATATAAATGTACGAAAGTTAATTTTACTTTCAAGTTTAAACAATAAACGTTCGTCTTACCACATACTCATGAGAAGGGTTCTGCCAGTGCTCAAGAATGTATCTCAAACAAAACAGGCTGAACAGGCGTTCCATGCGATAGTAGTTCCAAACCTGTAAGACAAAAAAAAAAAGTTTAACATGAATATCTCGGAAATAAACGAGGCAGGTAAGAAGGAAAGGAAAAGTGAGACATAAAAAGCAAAACTTGGTAGCACGTAAGCGAATAACACAAAACGAAAACGTTACCTCATTTAGTATGTGCGGTATATTCCGCTCACTTGCCACTGTTGCCTTTAGTAAGGAGAAAAAAGGTAATCGTAAGTCAGTAGTGTAAGCTAAAAGAGAGTTTTACACTTCAGGGAATTCGACCTTGAATTAACACACACGCTGACACACTTATACGAAACGTTTAGAAAGAACACGCAGTTACCTTCAAGTCATCCGGGGTACCTCGATACTCGTAGGTAAGGTAAGCGCAAAACAGCTCGTAACTGCGCTGTTTGTCCAATCCCTAAAGTAAAGTGGTTCGTTAAGTACCCCTTTAAAAAGCAATCGGCAGCTTTTCCTTAATCAAAAGAAAACTCTAGTCTTACTTACGAGAAGAGTGCTGAGCTTGGAAAGCAGTTCTTGATTAAAGCTTTCGGGTACAGTCGTCTTCGATTGCCTAGTGCCCCCACAAGAAAAGAAATTACGTAGTTCGATGAACAACAGTAAGTAAGGGTGCGAAGAGCAAATTACCTTTTCTCGGTAAAGTAAAGGAGTCCATTGAGAACTTGATCAGCATTTTTTGTTAGCTCGATGCCGATCAATTGCTGTGGAAAGTAAGCAGCCAGGTAGTAAGCAGTGGTGTTACACCACTCAGGTGCGATGTAACAATACAGAAAGGCTACGTACGTTCGATCTGAGATTAGTGTTCCCGGAAATGATGACCCATAGGTCCTTGATAGACCTGCAAAGAGCCAATTTGTCAGTTTGCATGCTACGAGCATCCACGCCGGCGCTAGTCGAACGCTGATACCCCCAATGACAGTAAGTACAAGAACACCGCAAACGAAAAATTTGCTGTTTCTCCACGTCTTCACCGGTGTACTGACGGATCGTTAAGCTCTAACTAAACACATTTGTAATGCAGGTTACACGGAAAGCGGCTAATGCGAAGAAACACACCACACACCTTTGAATGTCCGCCATCACTCAAGCATGTAGAGTCGGTGGAGCGATGACATGATCAATGCCACCAGGTGCTACTGGTGCTGCCTTTTCTGCCACCAAAACGCTACCTCTGTTAATCAATGTCAAATAAAAATCTAAGAACCGACATTGTAGCGATGTTACTTTTATTACAAGAGGTTTATTTTGCAGCTTCAATAACGCTTCTTAAATATAATTTTTCTCAACTTTACCGCAAATGACTTCAACGTGTTTTACAAGAGCATCATATGTCTATACAAAATGTATAACTATATTTTTAAACTTTGTTAATAAAAATGCTTAAGCAAGTTACAAAACTTTAAAATTAATTTATAAATAAAATTTATTTGTTTTAATTTTTTTATTAGGTTTGGAGTAACTATTAAAAGTGCGGGACTATGTTTGTTGCGGGACCATAAAACTGGCAGCAGGTCTTGCATTTTGCTGTCCGCGCTGTTGCTTATGTGGCAGCTTGCCGCTCCCTGCGCCGGCGGCGCTACAAATACTGACAGGTGATAAGCGCAGCTGCATTTCGCCCGTTCCACCATGGAACGCCTGTACCACGCTTCGAACAGTATCGTGGAAGACATCCACCAGTGCTTCAAGAGGTATGAAGTCTCGGTCGGCGAAGAAGCGCAGCGTATCGAGGCCGTCATTCAGGAAAAAATCAACGAGCTGTCTGCCAATTGCGAGCGACTGGGAATCCTGGCGAACAAGGAACCGGTGTCGCGTCGACAGCACGCAAAGATGAGAGTGGACGAACTCAGGTACGAGCAGAAGCACCTTCAAGCGGCGTTGGGAAACCTGCAACGACGTCGGTTTGAGCGAGAAGAAGCCCTTCAGTGTCGAGAGGAACTGCTGTCCAAGAAGTTCTCTACAAATGACGCCCGCGACACGGCCATAAACATCGACGAGTCGTTACAGTTCCATTCCAGGGCCCAGTCGGCCAACCGAAACGTGGACGATTTGATTGGCAGCGGCACCAGCATACTTTCCAACCTGAGGGAGCAAAGGACGACGCTCAAAGGTGCGCACCGCAAGATTCTCGACGTGGCCAACACGCTCGGCATGTCCAACACGGTGATGAGAATGATTGAGAGGCGGACTTACGGGGACAAATTCATCCTTTTCGGTGGAATGTTTGTTACCTGCGTCGTGATGTTCCTCGTGGTTAAGTACCTTACCTGAGACGTCGCCCAAATGTTTTATTTAGAAGGTGCCCGTCAATGTTTACCACATTATTACAATGCAGAAATAAAGACTTTTTTTTTCGTATCAAATTTTTTTATTGCAAAATGACTGTGTCAAAGTACCCTGCAACTCTTCAACTGTATGACTGCATCACTGGTTGAGCTTCTTTTTGAGGTTCTCGGTGACGGCTTCGAGGAACTCCATTGTGTTGAGGTAGTCGCCCTCTTTGACACTGAAAGAAAAGAGCAAATTATTCCCACAAGTGCATAATAGTAAAATTATGTAACTTCATGTGCTACTTGCACGTCACTGTATTCATTGCTGCAATACATAAACACGTTGCTATAAACAAAGTGAAAACTTTCAACCTTGCAAGTAAACTAGCAGCATATACAGGGTGCTGCAGCTATCTTTAGCCAGAGATTAAAAACATGCCAACACGCGCGATTGTGACGCGACCAAGTGCATGTTGCTGATTGTTGCCTGAAGTTATTCAGACAATTTTTTGTGTTCTAACATATTGTTTAATTAGATCTGTTTAACTTTTTAAGGAACGAAGATGTACTAAAAGTTTCAATGAGAAAGTTTTAGATTGATTTGCAAAACATCCGATTAGACAGTTTCGACCTTTATATCTGTTAATTATTAGTGTTTCTTTGCTAACTACAAATGTCCACGTAATAAAAAAACAAATATGTGACAAACCCGCACGTTAGTGCGCAGGATCATTCTGGTGCTCCCTAACGTTCTGCAAACGAACGACGATAGCATTTGCCCGATTCTGCTGTCTCGAAAGGGCCCCAATGATGGCGATAGCTTTGTGATAAACACTGTTTTGTATCAGCCATGAAAGCGATAGCTGTGACTGCTTATTGCTGTCGTGAACCCGTGTAGAGAAGCGTGTTGTTTGTAAGTGAACGTTAGGGAAACCCAGAATCACGGCGTGCACAGGTGCGCCAGTGGGTTTGTCATGTGGTATTTTTTTTGTATTTAGCAGGCATTTGTAGTTAGCAAAAAAAAAAAAAAAACAAATAATTAACAGATGTAAAGTTTGAAAACTGTCTAATCAGATGTTTTGCAAACTGACCTACAACTCTCTCATTGAAACTTTTTATCCATCTTCGTTCCTTCAAAAGTTAGTTAATTAAACAGATATAATTGAATATTTTAGAACACAAAAAATAGTCCAGCTAAATCTGGGCAACCGTCAGCAACATGCATTTGGTCACGTCGTAATTGCGTGTGTCTGCATATTTTTGAAATCTGGTAAAAGATAGCTGGGGCACCCCGTAAATGGTGTCTGCCCCAATTTCATCCTCACTTCTTTATTCCGTGGATGCATCCTGCCAAGTCCTTGGTCATCTTGCCAGACTCTACTGTTTCGACACAAGCTTTCTCGAGTGCACTGCAGAATCTGAAATTTAAGGGGGAAAAAATGGTGTCAATTTCAAAGTTGACTAAATCACATCATTAATACATTGCAGTTACAGTTGAAACGCATGGTGCAAGAACAATATACAATTCTATGCTACTTGTGTTGAGAGCCGAATACGTTAGACCTTGGTTTGGGTCGGACGAGGCCTCACACATGTCACACATATCAATTGGTTTGCGTAGCAGGTGACGAAAATTGAGCAAAGTAACTGGAGAAATAATCAATCAACCAGGTCAGATGCCTGTGCCATTTACACATCTTGCTCAGTTCATGTGTACTGTAAAGCTGCTAGGAAATTCAGCATTTGTGTAGAATTTGTAAACATACCAGTAAAATCGTAAGCAAGCAAGACCAGGTGCATGTACGGTAGCACCTGCCAAGTGCCAGATGGGACTAATGCAGGCCTCACATTCACTTGAAAGATAAAAAGAAAAGTTTCTTCAAGAAGCAGTGCGAAATGTGACCTGACAGAAGATGCACACAGTGTTGTACTGTACGTTTCGTTTCTTGCACTGTTCCTACAAGAAGCCAAACTATTTATACTATTGAAGAGAAACATTGACCAACCTCCTATTCATTATACAATAATGCTACAGATCAAGGAAAGAAACCTTTGATAAGAGAACTGATGGCTAGGCTAGTTTGTCTTGATTTATCTCTGAACAAATGTACAGCACATGATATAACACAAACCACAGTAATGTCTGTATGCACTAGGCCATCTACCTAGGCGAGCCATAGCTAACCTCCCTGCATTTTTTTTTATCCTTTTCTTCTTATGTCGTCCATATTCTATCTTGTACTGTACATGTTAATTCAAAGAGGAACCTTTAGGTTCGCTCTTGTCTGAACATTTTAAAGAAAAATCTGCTGAATATAAGAGAAAGACGAACAATGGGTCCACAGATGCTGCAAGAAAGTAGTCAGGCATAGACGGCTTTGCTAATAGTTAGGTAATGGCTCCGTAGGTCAAAGACGACAAAGGCTGGCTAACACGTCTACTGCTCCATGCAATATGGCAACCAGCGACACATCAACCTGCTACTGAGATGTGTATTCTGCACAGTATACCCAATTCATTGAAGTGCAGGCAACAGCCTCATTTCTTGCAGTGGACCTGTGCCATTCACAATAAGACAATGAATGTGATCGGAAAAAGCTGAGCTATGCTCGAGATATCTCGTTTGTTCTTTTGATTAGAGTAGGCTAACATTATACAGAATAGGTAAGTTTAAGAAGCTATTTAGATTCCATGCAAATAACTAACTGTGGAAATTGAGGTTACAGAGAGTTATTTTCTGAAAGTAGTATATCAGGCATCGTTAAGGGTTTAGCAACAAACTACCACTGGAACAATGGGTTTGTGCAAGGCAAACTTGTTACTACGGGTAGTATTGTAGCTGTCTTGTATTGCAGCAAAGCATGCTCACAACGTACTTCATTACAAGTTCAGCTAAGGCTAATCACTAAGGTATTATGCACTAACAGCATTTGAATGTTACAACACATATGCGACTGCTGTGAGGAAAGGATGGAAGGAAGTGGGTAATCTCAAAAGTGATACAGGGAAATGTACGTAGTGCTAGAAAGCATTCGTCAGTACAACAGAATAGGGAGAAACTAGTGCTTCATGGCTTTCAAAAGCAACTTCTTGCTATGCAACATGGCACATTCGCCAGTCATCTTAAACAACTATAGCTGATGCTGGTGCAATAGAGCAATAAAGGCATGCATGTGTTTGTGGCTGAATGGCAGAGCCTTGAGCTTTCATGTGCGATATCTTTGGTTTATTCTCACCAGCAAGCACAAATTTTATTGTCACTGCAGGGGCCTGAAACAAGGTGAAACAAAAACCTACGGCACAATGTCTGCTCTATATGGCGAAGAATGCTTAAGAATAAAATTGCTGGAGTCTCGGTGCAGGAATTTGTGTGCGATATTGAAAGTTCATAAGGTTTATTTGAGAAATTTGTTGTGATAACATATACTCACTTGTGGAGATCAGTGTTGTTATCCAACTTGGCTCTGTGATCCAAGCCTCGTGTCCACGCAAAGATGCTTGCAATGGGATTTGTGCTAGTCTTTTTGCCCTGGAAAGAGATTAATTGGGTTATGCGTCAATCATGCCATGTAGCTAATGCATCAGTGAATCCAGATTTCTTTGGGCGGATATAACCATTTACGTAACTGCAGCTCATCTTTGTGCCATTTTTAGTAGCAACTGCTTTTAAACGAGATTTTCTTCGGTCTTTTCTGGGCTCCAGTTCTTTTATAATTCACGACACATTGCACACTTTGCTTCATATGGGCTTTCCTACAGTGAAGCTGAATATAACTCAGCCAGGCACAGATCAGTAGGCAGAAGAAACCGCTGTGCCTTTTAAGACAACGCGGTGCGGCGGAACAAACTAATGTATTACAGTTTTCAAAAATTTGTTGCCTATTCTGGTGTTTAAAACGGGGCCCCGCCATTTTAAGGCAACTGCCTTGACCATGAGGCTACGCAATCACACTTGTAAAATGTGAACATACAAATGCTAATGATGTCCTAGAGCCTTCGCATTTTGAGGTACTACCGTATATACTCGTGTAAGGGCCGCACTTTTTTTTCGAAAATTTTGCTAGGTGCGGCCCTTACACGAATCAGGCCGATTTAGTACAGGCAGTACAGGCCAAAGGTCTGTACTGTTTATGCAACAGTAGCAGAGTGCAAGAGTCACAAATGACATGCCAGAAATGTTTTTATTCGGATTCCATTTCGCTGTCCTCGTTCTCGGAGGAGCTCGCCTCGGCGTCCGCGTCTTCCCAGAGACGGTCATCTTCGGTGCCGTTCATGGAGTTCGAAATTCCCGTTACCTTGAAGCTTTTAGCAACTACTTCTACTGACATGGCACGCCACGCATTCAAAATCCATTCACACACCTGTTGGAGCGACGCCCGCTTCAGCCGTCCTGTAGGGGTCTTCTCGTGGACGCCTCCAGCCATCCATTCAGAGTAACATCGGCGAAATTCCACTTTGAATGGTCTGTTGACGCATACGTCGAGCGGCTGCAGCACACTCGTCAGGCCACCGGGAATGACGGCCAAGTCCGTACGAGTTGCGGCAACTCGGTTCTTGACGCGGTCGGTCAAGTGGCCCCTAAAGCTGTCCAAAACAAGGAGGGCTTTCCGTTGTAACAGCCCTCCAGGTCTGTTTGCCCAGACGGTCTTAATCCAGTCAACGACCAGTTCCTCGGACATCCAGCCCTTCTCTTGCGCACGTACGACGATTCCCTGAGGGAACTTCTCTTTTGGGAGAGTCTTCCTTTTAAATACGACGTACGGCGGAAGCCTCCTGCCGTCTGCCGTGATGCACAACATCACAGTGCACCTTTGGCGTTCTGCACCAGTCGTGCGCACAGACACACTTTTCGCACCTTTTAAATCCACTGTGGTGCTTTCCGGTGCATCGAACCACACAGGTGTCTGGTCCGCATTCCCAATTTGGGACAGGTCGTATTCATGCTCCCTCCTGAGAGCATTCACGAAGCGATGAAACTTAATGACGTGGTCTTCGTACTCGCGCGGCAGTTTTTGGCAAATCGTCGTTCGGCGCCGAATAGAAAGCTGGTTACGGTTCATAAACCGCGTAGCCCAGCCCCGACTTGCCTTGAATTGTGCCGGGGGTATTTCCATGTGGCGAGCGATGCTGAGGGCTTTGACGCGTATCATGTCAGTCGATACGGCGTAGCCGTCCCTTCGTGTGTCGACGACGTAGTTGACGAGCTCGCTTTCGAGTTGCGGGTACTTGCACTTTTTCCCGCGAAACGCCTTTCGGCTCCTGTTAGTAGCGGCGAGGGCATCTTTCTGATTCATCCAGTAACGCACGCGCTTCTCATCGACGTCGTACTTTCGTCCAGCTTCCCGCTTCCCGTGCTCCTCGGCATAGTCAATCACTTGCAGCTTAAATGCTGCAGTGAATGATCTCAGATGCCGGCCCATCGTCCGTCACGTGCGCTGGCTTCTGCAGGGTTCACTACAACCAACAAAGTGACACCGACGACACCGATCTGAAGTCGCGCTGCCAACGTATCGACACGATGCTAGGAACGATGCCAACAAAGAGGCCGCACAAGGCAAATATGGCGGCGCGCTGTCAACAGCGTGGTCGGTGCGTCGGCGGAAGTAGAATAAAAGCGGAAAAGCGTGCAGCGCCATCTGGCTGTAAATGAACTAACTACACTTTTCTGGCGGGACATTTTGAACTTTTGTTTTTTTTTTTTCGAAATATCCGCTTTCAAAGTTGGGGTGCGGCCCTTACACGAGGGCGGCCCTTACACGAGTATATACGGTAAATAACAGCTTCCCTCAAAAGTACTTTGCAGCAATGCATTCATGTTTAGAATGGAAGCCAACTAAGTGGCTGGGCATAGTCTTGGTCATTGTAGGCTGGCTTTTCCACACTGTATGTTGATGTGCAAGCAGGGCACTGCTGCTGACAATATTGTCGTTTTAGACGTCACACATCGAGCTTTCACTCTGACATAAATTGTTATTTGACTTTAGTGCCCCGTTAATTACTAGTAACCAAACTAGCTGCAATATTAAAAAAAAAAGAAACTTCCATGCTTTAAAAGACGTAATAAAATGCTGCTTGTCTGTTTCTGGTTGACTTATAGAAAAAAGAACCGCCTGGCATTACTATGGGGAATGGCGTGGGTGGTTGAAAAATTCAGTTTTCGCCTGGTTAGGCTGGATAGATGGTACCATCTAACAGGGCTCAGTTGAACCAAGCCAGCAAAAAATTGTTTAATGGCCATTGCTGCTGCTGTTGCTACCAATACTTTCCCTCTGCTTACTAGTGTCGGCGGCCGAGCAGTAAAGCCGGTTAAAGTTGTGCACGGCAACAGTGACGTGAAGCGTACTGCTTTTAGGGGAGGAAATTGAAGTGCGCCGACGTGAAGCGGAGAACTAAAACGCGATTTTATTTCAAAATAAGCACTTACACGGCACAAAAGTAGCACTGCGAGGTTCCCGGAGCGCTATTTCAACATCAACTTAATATTTGCCTTTAGTGTACCTTTAAACAATAAGGTGAACCTATTAAGGCAATGACAAGAAGAAAAGAAAAGGCATGGGTGCACAAAAGCTAGCCCAAATGAGGTACTAACCCAGCTACAAAACACAATCCATGTCTTCTACACTGTCAAAACACAATGAAATGTCGTACTTACGCATAACAGCATGTGAGACAAAGCAAGAAGAGAGGAAGAGTGGTTAAATATCTGACACCAATTAAAATGCCCCACTGCAACTCAAGCTTACGTCAATGTCTGGCAACGGCCTACCACCAGTTCTCGTTTCCTGAAAATGCACGTTGTTTGGATGTTCAAATTTCATACATTAAATGAAAACATCACAAGGCGTCCTCCAACATTCCTTCGCACGCTACAATTATGAAACAAGTTCGGTATGCAGTTATCAGTTTTCGGACAAACCTTTTGATGTTCTCGGTAATGCCTAGTAACTGTTCCATGCGCTGCCTCAGCCTCTACGGTCTTTCCATCGGGGCAAACCAAGACGCTCGTCATGAGACCAAGAGAGCCATATCCTGTTCAACAAAAAAATGGGAATACGCCAATAAGTGTCTATGCAGTCATTTGAATTTTGAAGTCAGTGTGTTGAATGAGCATTCCAAAGTAGGCTTTTTAAAAGTGCACAAGCTGGAACTACCTATGCACCTTGTTAACAATGCTTCGATTTTGCACACGGCACACAAGAGACTGATTGAAAAAGCAATGCAATTTTTGTCAAACTTTTTTTTTTCCCATCAAATTTGCAGGCACATGCAATTGAACTTGCTCGAAAGCGCATGTCATCATGGCACATGTCACAATCAGAAGGTTCCAAAAATAGTGTTGCAGATGGTGCATGAAACTATTCTAAACAGAATAATTTTTCTAAAACTTTATGAAACATTTTGAAAATTGCACAAGTCTGACTCTGGATTACTCAGGAAAATTCTGGTGGGTTGGCATGTTTTTGTAAGAACAATGAGCAGAGCTTGCTAATTACGTTTTGGCGAAATATATAACCAATGGCAAGTTTGTGAAGGCATTCTTTTCTATTTCAGAGTTGAAAAATTGTCCTGCATCCAAGCATGCTAATAGGTATGACCAAAATATGCAAGGCTAGCAAGTAGTGGCTTAATGAGCAGCTGCTGCTTTCGTCACTGTTAACAGTTTTTGAACCTAGTGAATGTTAAGTATACGCTGAAAGTTTTTGCGAATGTCCATTTTGCACTGAATATGTAGAGACTTGTCACAAAGCCTGTTTTATGGCAGAAAACAGCCAGCCTTACAGTAGTTTTTTAAAAAATGTTTTCTAGACAGTGTAATCAGTTTAGACTAGCATATTTCTGCTGAAAGATTCATAAGACTGTGGTGTAGGCAACAGAAAACAATATGCTTTCACTATGTGAACACGCTTGTGTCCAGTGCTTTTTCACGGAACCTATTTGTCTATATACCAAGAAGAACAAAACATGCTGATCATAAAAAAAAAAGCTATTTCAGAAAAGGCAATTAGGAACATGGCAGTCTGAAATACAAATGCAGTGTGCCTGTTACAAATGGTTTCTGAGAAACAGTTTGCCCTGGCATGTACAGTAAATTTTCTGGAAAAATTTACCAGCACTCCGCTTTCATTTATCTTATCTTATACAGTAAATGCCAAGTAACCTTGAGCAATGATGTCCGACTGGACGTCGCCATCGTAGTTCTTGCAGGCCCAGACGAAACCGCCAGAGGACTTGAGCACCTGAGCTACCATGTCGTCAATAAGGCGATGCTCATACCACATTTTTCTTGCTTCAAACTTATCTTTGTATTCCCTGCAAAGCAAGAAGGCACGTACAGTTCAAAAGAAGAACCTTCTCATCACACACTCGTATTGCGGCAAAGCTGCCTTTTAGAATCCGCTGTAGTCGCAAATGTATTGACTCGCGAAAACGCTGGTTCCAACATGGAGATGAGAAATGTAGCAAAGCGGAGGCTTTAATGCAGTTTTGGACCTAAAATTTGGGCAGGACGTCTGAAAAATCATAATTAGTATCCAAAATTTCATATGTTCTTGTATAGTATTGACGTCTACGAAGCAGATTGGAAACTGCAGACTTGTCGGTAGCACACCCTTGTTTGTCACACATCAGTTGGGCTTTCGCAGAAATTGAAACAGGAGGAGAGATTTGCAGCAACAAGAGCTTACTCTGGGTGAGATGTTTCATTGTAGTTGTACAGTAAAAACGCGCCAACGGTAGGAAGAGAAGATATGGAGCTTTTACCTGTCCATACGTCTCGCCCAACCGTTGTCGCACTTTTACTACAATACAACTAGGAGGAGAGGCTGAGGGAATAGCATCTCTGCCTTTCACGTGTAAAGTGTTGTCAGCAACAATTTGGTTGCACAAATCCATGCTTGCAAATACAATTAAGCCTCTGCATTGCCTCATTTCTGATAAGACAACTGTGAAACACTACATTGCCATCAACCTAGCCAAAATAAACACTATGTTGCTATCTAATAACATCTAATCCTCTCCTACTTTTGTTTTCCCAATTGCCGTTCGTAGTACTCAAAAGTATTCTAGAAAAATTTTAGAAATATTCAAACATTCTATTTGATTTGCACTCACACTTCAATGTTCACATTTTTTCGAAGCAAGAACTGTGCTAGTCGCATAGCTCTAGGTCTTGGTACTCAATGCACCATTCTCACAATTTTGTCCCTCGTAGCAACAACATTGTCAAGTCTCAGTCGGAAGAGAAGTGTATATGTACAGGCTAGGAAGCCACATCGTGTCAGTGGATTGTGATATGTATATAGGCATATGGTGATCAGGAAGACATTTGTTGTGCTATGTTGCAAACTGAAGCTATGTTTGCCTGACTGTCACTAAACTGTCATCACTATCATAGTATTAGACAGCAAAAGCTGTTAGCCCTTGGCAACAGACGTGTGAACGCAACATACGGCCAAAGCCAGTAGTGGGTATAAAACATGTGAAAAAAACATGTTAAGAACAAAATTGACTAGTACTTCTCATAGATGCTCTGGAAGATATCCTTGAAGCGGCCATCGTACTGCTTCAGGATGGTGTTTTTGGTGCTTAAGTAGAGGGGCCATTCCTTCATCAGCGCATACTGGAAGCAGGAGTGGGCGAAACCTTCGATTGACTCGTCTGTGTTGTACATGGCCATGGTGACGCCCCCTGACTTCTTGAAGTCAAACACTACATGCTTCTGCTTCTCGCCCCCATCGGCAGGCGTGAACACAAGCTCCACTTTTCCCATGTTGCTCACTACCCTGTCCATTGCTTTGTACTGAAATAAATAAATAAAAGGAGCATTTGAACCAAAAAGAAAAGAGATGAGATACAATGTGCACTGGCACACCTAAATGTTTAATGCAGAAAACCACATCAGACATTACACACAATACACAAAACCTGTCGACATCTTTTGCTGCGACTGAACGAATGTTCAAAGGAAGCCACTGGGCCTGTAGCAGTCTGCCTCATGCGCAATTTATGACCCCAAGTTCATCTCTAACTGCCACGATATTGGAATGGAGACTTAAGACCGCTGTAAAGGGAAAAAATAAAGGGGTGCTGACACACTATATAAGCTTCATGTCTTACTCATCATAATTCTAGTGGGTAGCCAATGAAACACAAGTAAAGTGAATTTACTTATTAATCATTAATACAGATGTGTCTCACTGCCTAAATATAGAAGTATTTTGGTACCCCTTATAACAATATTTCTTTGCTTTTTATTTAGCAGGTGGCAGCCTCCCACCTTAGGGCGACACCGGGCATCGATCGGCACACTGTTTCTAAATAAACGTTAATTTCTCTCTCAGTAAATAAAAATTTCGTCAGTGGAACTGCTCAATAAATAAAACAATGACCTCTGATATGACTCATTTTGTACTTGTATTCTGCACCACTGTTTGTATCTCGGTAATGTATCTACTCTTGAAGGGAACATGCTTTCTAGGTCCCTTAAGAGACAGTCCACCGCAGACTTCAATTACTAAATGTCCGTCTGTCTGTTTAGCCACCTACATCTGGGTGTTATTGTGATCAACCCCTTAACTTGGGATACACCAAAATTGGTATGAGAGGGTACGATGGTTGCACGAATACGACTCGCTAGTTGTGACATGAATATTAAGGAGTTTTAGCTAGTACATATACTTCATTACGTAAACCTGTTGCCGGATACGGGTAGCGCTTACCATCTTACCGGAACGGATATCTTTCAACATTTTAGCTCCTCGTACGAAAACGTTTACGTATGTATGTAAACGTGCATACCTTTACGCTTTCACAAACTATAAATGGTGATAATAACAGCTTATGAACTGCATTTAACTTAGATAAGATTGAATCAACATTGCGGCAAAATCACGAGACGTTCTTTTATCCCGTACAGTATTCTCGTATGCGCAAAAGGGTGAAAAATACAAGGCTACTGCAATGATGGTGTCGACATCTATTGACATTTCATGCAACCACAGTCATGAACACGTTGGCTTACGTGTAATGTTTTTGAGGTAAAAATGATTAAAAAGGAAACTCATTTGTAATTACGCCACCGCGTAGATTTTGCAGCAGACCTACAATGCACGATGTTTCTGCAATAACAATTTTATGATAACCTGGTTCACTACTGCCCCTCTAGATGGCCCCACCTATCCAGCTTTTCTGTTCAGTGGCCATTCTAGCTTTGGTAATCCAGCTGAAACAATGTAATGGCTATTGGCGCTCGCGCTTCGGCTTATTTCAACTCGACGGCTCGAGTCCCCACAATACGGATAGTACGAGTTTCTATGAACGAAGGTGGATTTGAGAGATAGGGCGAAAAACGTAAACTTTTAAACACCATCCGGCGGGAAACACAAAGGTTTACGTTCTGTTAAGACCTGCGCACGCGCAGATCCTATCCAGTAACACAATAATGTAAAGAAGGGTACGTACAAGCTATAAGTCCCTATTGTCACCATCTCGTCACATACATCCTCAAACACATTAAAAAAAAAAAGTGGCACATACACGGGGAGGGTTATGCACCAGTGGCACGTGGGTATGTGCCACAGGTGATGGACATTTTATATCTACCCAGGAACGGTGAGAACACACATGGGTAACTAAACGAGCATTTAGAAAAAGGTGCCATAGGCAGCGTTGACCGGACGAATGCAAACAATAAATGTCAGTGTCCCAGCAGGAATCAAACCCTAGTATTCTTCGTGACAATATTTCTACCGCAGAGCCATGCCAGGCCTTGGATATACTTTTCAAATAGACCCTAATGTTATGTAACGTCAATTGTGGTTGCAGTACTGGCTATGCAATTTATAAAGATTACATATGTACTCCTATGATACAGCCATCACGTCGGCTTAACATAAATTGTAGTTAGGAGCCGTTCGCTGAAGTTTATTTGTGTGGCAGTGTTGAGTGTTGAAGGCTAAAAATCCTCACGTGTGCCAGTGCAAACACCGGCACTTCTTATCAGCTTACAGCTTCTGGTGTTGTTAATATCAATGTTGTTATTGGCATCGTTACCCTACTGTAGCCAACTGCTAACATAAAACATATGCGGATGTTTATTGTATGTGTGTGTGTGAATTTGTACATATATTTAGCACCAGTTCATAATGTCTCGCTCAATTAAAAAAAATGTACCGTCCATACGCATGTTTTGAATCACATCGATTCTAAAGGTTGTGGGGGTCTCGGCGCGGCGAACGCGAGCCTCGCCACGCCACGCTCTTGGAGTGAACGGACACAGTTGACGCAGTCGGTACAAAGCACACAACATACATACATTTATTAACTAATTTAGACGACGATATCGTCCGCCGAATGATACATAAATCTCAATTAACACGCTACCATACAAATAACTTAACGCAGTGACACACTAAACACACAATAACATGATAAACACACACTAACACACCCAACTCACTAGCACATACCCAAGGCGGCGTCGCCAACGCCTGACCTTCCACGTGGGACCCCGGCGCGAAGCCCGCGGTGCCGAGCACCGGGGGGCCCACGCGACAGACAACCGTTCGCGGCAGCCGCCACGCGCAGAAGAGGCTCGCTCAACGCTCGCCCACCACCAAGGCCCGCCTTCCGCCAGGGGCCACCGCCGGCGCTACCACTCTACCAACAGTGGTACTCAAAGCGAACACAACGCCATCTATCGCCCGGCGGTAGTCACCACTGAAATAAAACCTTGGGGCGAGACACGTGCGCCACGCGGCGCAGACAACTTTACAGGGGGAATGGCAGCACCCCCACATTCCCCCAACCTTAAATCAAACCATATCCCGAAATCAAAAATTAGCTACACAATCTTTAACAAAAAAAAATATCGCACGACCATAATGTCCTTGCCCCACGACACCACCGCCAGTCGACGCTGCTGCACTGTCCGGCTCGACTTCCCCTCAGTACCGGTCCCGCAACAGCAACGTTGCCGTCGGCGCGACGATCCGTCGCTAGCGCCGACACGTCTTCCAGTTGCGACCAGCACTCGCGAGGGCGCCGGACTGCAGGCAGTTGCGCAGGTCCCAGGCATCTCCATCGCCCGACCTCACGACCGCATTCCTGGCCAACGACGCTGACGATGTGCAGGACAGCCGGCCGTGGATGACATCCCTCCCGCTGAATACATCAACAAAAAACAAAACTCGAAAGAAACAAAGGAGCGCAGCCCAGGGGAGGGAGCTTCAGGCTTTTCGGCCACGTGGTACGGTGGTCAGTACTGCTAGCTAATACATCGGTGGCGGCCGAGACGCCCATCAAAATAAAAACAAAAATAACTTTTCCTAACTCGTGCTCACAAGAAAAAAAAGTGAGGGAAGCAGAGCGCAACACCTCAACGCTACGATCCACCTAGTTGTGCCACGTGCGACAGGCGGCTGCGCAGAGCCTTAGGCCTAATGAGTCGCTCGGCAACAACCGTCATCCACCCAGCACCCAGCCTAGGCGCAGAAGAGGCAGCCGCGAGGAGACGTCCACTCTGTGAGGTGGCCCTATCGCTCGCCGCACACAGCAGCTTACCGAGCGATCGGCGTCCACCGCCCCGGGCGGTGTCACGACGCCTCGGCGTCGAGCCGCAATACCAGACAGCAACGACGCCCAGCTCCCTGAGCCCAAAGATGTAGAAGAAGCTATTTACAGAAAATCGGACCACCCACGAGGCTTCCGTACTCACTCGCTTCGGGCCTGGCCTACAAACCACGTGCTCTAGGCCTTGCTCACCCCAGGATGCGGACCGCATGGCTCTCGTCCTAATTCAACAACATTTTTGAAAACTAACAACAAAAAATAACAACACTTGCGAGCAAAAAAAAAAAAGAAAGTCAACCTGCCGACAAATTCAAACACGTTACAAACCGATCTCCTCGCTCTCAACAAAGCACACCACCACCGCTAGCAATGAGAAGTCCCCCCCTAGGCCTACTCTACTCCGGCTCTAACAGAATCCCTGTATTGAACCGCAATAGCTGTCGTCCGATACTCCAAGAGCCCCACGTTGGGCGCCAGTGTGGGGGTCTCGGCGCGGCGAACGCGAGCCTCGCCACGCCACGCTCTTGGAGTGAACGGACACAGTTGACGCAGTCGGTACAAAGCACACAACATACATACATTTATGAACTAATTTAGACGACGATATCGTCCGCCGAATGATACATAAATCTCAATTAACACGCTACCATACAAATAACTTAACGCAGTGACACACTAAACACACAATAACATGATAAACACACACTAACACACCCAACTCACTAGCACATACCCAAGGCGGCGTCGCCAACGCCTGACCTTCCACGTGGGACCCCGGCGCGAAGCCCGCGGTGCCGAGCACCGGGGGGCCCACGCGACAGACAACCGTTCGCGGCAGCCGCCACGCGCAGAAGAGGCGAGCGTTGCCACCAAGGCCCGCCTTCCGCCAGGGGCCACCGCCGGCGCTACCACTCTACCAACAGTGGTACTCAAAGCGAACACAACGCCATCTATCGCCCGGCGGTGGTCACTACTGAAATAAAGCTTTGGGGCGAGACACGTGCGCCACGCGGCGCAGACAACTTTACAGGGGGAATGGCAGCACCCCCACAAGGTACGTGGGATGTGCCGAATTTTTAAAATTTCCCAGTTAGAACACCGTCAAAAAGTGCTTCACAATATTCAGTGCACTATAACCAAAACTTCCAAAAGAGCTAATGAGGGGCTGTTCAAATCATGTCTTTAGAAGTACTTTATAATAAAGTTCAGCTCCGCAGTAGTCATATGGAACAATTACTTTTTATTTTCTACTGGCAAGCATGTAAGGTCTAGTACTAGTGCTGCAGTTCAAAGATGAGTGAGAGGCAAGTATTTTGCTCTCTCACCTGGTCACCAAATGCATGCCTTCCGATGACTATAGGCTGCGTCCAGCCAGGCACGAGGCGGGGGATGTTCTTGCACAGGATGGGTTCCCGAAACACTGTGCCTCCGAGAATGTTTCGAATGGTGCCGTTCGGGCTAGGGTACATTTTTTTTAGGTTGAACTCTGCAATGTTAAAGAAAAAAAAAACATTGTAACCACATCAACACTCAAGCTGAAATGCATATACAAGAGAAAATGGTTAATGGTGTAAGGGACAAACACATTTACCTCAATGGACAAGAAAAAGTGCTTAAAGCTCCAGAAATGTGTGATGAAGCCTGACATACCACACGCTGAGATGTGCGCTCAGTGTTGCTGTCATAATATGCAAAATTAGTCAAGAGGTGCAACCATTGCAAAGGGGATGATAGAAAGCAGCATATGGGCCATCATATTGCCACAAAGGTCTACATAGAAAGCGAATCTGCATGATGTCAAGAAAGCTAATGGTACTGCATACTCAAGTAAAGTACAATGCCCAAGACACATCATAAAGTGAGCCTCGTACATAGCCACTTGCACGCTACCTTGTCCCATTTCTATTTCCTTTCCATTTTCTTACATTGAAACCACAAGTGTTGAATAAGTGTTCTTAGCAGCGAACTACTCTTGGTAATGGCTTCACAAAGTCCGTGGGTATTGAGTCTGGCTTGCCCACAAATGCTGGATGCTTCCACATCTGGCGTCCTACGATGCAACGGATGATTCAACCGTGAAGTAATACCACTTTCAATTGTGTGGTCCCCACACTACAACCTACTATGCCAACCCAGCCCACATGGTTGGCAGATCCTGAAAAACGATACGACTTTTCATCCTTTTCCTAGTAGAGTAAATGAGACTTCGGTCTGAATTGTCAACTTTCTTTAATGGTTTGGACACCACTGCACAATTGATACATGCTTTAGAAAGCTTGGCTGTAGGGTTATCTGTTCTGCGCTCAGGCACTGAACAAACCCGGAGAATGGAGAGTGGAATCCAGCTGTCTACTAGAGACGGTAAGAGTGCAGTATGTAATTGAATATGAATTTGAAAACTACCACAATGATTTTCAAAGCGGCGGGTGAAATACGGTGAATAGCATTAATTATCAATTTCCATCACAACACAGAAAATAATGAAATTGAGATAACCAGGACATCAGTTCATGTGCCTGCTCTTTTTTTGGTTGCAGTATTTTGCACCAATATCTACTAGTTTTCACTGCCAAGCGGCAACCCTCCAGGACACCTGCTCACGTCAACAAGAAAGACGTTTACCTTCTACCCTGGCCTCATCAGGCGTGATGGTGGCACACTTGATTCCTACGTTGTACTTCTTGATAGCATGCGCTGCATCGTATGTCACCTGGTCATCCGTCTTGTCGCGACTTGGAAGACCGAGGTCGTAGTATTTACAATCCAGTTTTAAGAACGGGAATATCAACTGTGAAATGAAAAACATGTTGCGAGTTAGACAAGGATTTCAAGTATATTACGTGCATGAAAGACGGAATGCAATGCAATAAGTGCACTGGGCACATATGAGCACGACATCTACCTAGCATGAAAATGTGCAGATTGGCGGTGAAATATGCCCAGTATACAAAGAAGACATTGCAGGAACTTTTGTACACTATCTTCAAATTAGCACTTTTAACAGTGTTTTCAATTTACATAGCCAAGTTTTAAATATGGAGCATAAGTAAAGGTAGGAACCACAGATCACAGAAAAATATAGATGAATAAATTTGACCAATTCTGAGTTTTTTTTTTTACAAGAAAGCACCAGTGAGGTTTTTTCATCGTTGGGTAGCACACAAATAGAAAACACATAAGAAAGGACAAGACAAGCGCTGGTCTAATAAGTGAAAATTTATTTCAAAGATTACATATATGTACAAAAAATCATGCACCATGCAAGATTACACCAAATCAATCAAACAGATTTGTTTGTTCTGATAATGTAACTGATGGCTGATTACAGTATCAGAACGAGAAATCTGTTTAATTGATCTCGTGTAATCTTCTGTGAGCATGGTTTTATGTACGTGTATGCTTGTTCTGTTCCTTCTTTTGTGTTTTTTGTGTGTGCACTACCCAACAATGAATAGGTTCCAGCTCCCCTACCTTTCAGTTATGCTACAGAGGTTCTCTAGTCCCATTTTACTTGCGTGCTCGAACCTTAACAGTTCATAAAGCAATATGACAATGCTTTCCTAGTGAAAAGCCCAATGCTTTTTTTTTATTCAAGAAAATTTTGCTGCAAGACATATGAAGAACAAACAAAAGTGCTAGTTTGCCTTCAAGTCTGCCTCATGCAAGAACAGAGGTACCAACACAACAAACTTGTTAACCAGCCTCTCATGGGTGCAGCTTCCATTTATACCTAGCATATAAACTCAGCCATTCTTGAAGGGTCCTTACCACTCAGAGGTTGAAATTTAGTTGTGGTGTTGCAGTTGTGTGCGAGTCTACAGCAAACACGTAGCCGTAAGAATTTTTTTTTGAGATGGTGCCATAATGACAAAGTTACAAATGTTTGATTACACAAAAGACAACCTCGCTCGTTTCGCTTTTTCCCTCACTTGTTGGTTCGTCTCAGCTCCTGGCCGAGTGGGGCCAGGAGGATGAGCAGCAAGTGCGCGTACCTGTGCGCAGACAAACAAGCGTTATAGTTGACAAGCAGACGGCATGTTCACGTCACAGTGAACGCTGAGAGGATGAGGATTGCCAAAAGGCACAGAGAAGAGAAGGGATCGTCTCTTGGAATTTGTGGGGTGCGCAGGGTTCGTAAGGGGTCCTAAATCAGCTCTAACAATTTTTTAACATTATAAGTTAAAGCGTGCCTGGAGTTCAGAACACAGTAGCGATCAATGCCGAATGCAGCACTGCTACACGCCGTGGCCACACCACCAATTCCAAGCAACAATCCCTTCTCTCCGTACCTTTTGGCAATCTTCCCTCCCTCAGTGTTTGCAGTGATGTCAACATGTCATCTGCTCATCATCCACGATACCTGTTTGTTCGCTCGCAAATAGGTGTGCTTGCCGCTCTTCCTCCTCGCACGGCAAGGAGGAGCATTCGGCGAAGGCGACGAGCTGATGAACAGAGCTTTGCGAAGGAAAGAGAAAGATGAGCGAAGGCTTTTTTGTATCCTCCAATGCCTGTAACTGCGCTATTTTGGCATCGTTCGAAGAATTCTCACAGCTGCATGTTTGTTGTACACTTGTGAACAACTTCAAAAGCGTAACTCTATTTCGATTTCTGGGTTGTTTAGGGGCGCCTTTGAAATGCTTTAGGTTTAACACTTTCATTGCGTCACATTTGGACCTTTCCAGTCATGTTATCAACAAGCTATTGTATACCTTACGGAGTTTATATGCTCAAAGCAAATACAGTAAAACCTCGTTAATTCGAAGTCACTGAGGTCGCAAGAAATTTTTGAATTAAGCAGGTTTTCAAATTAACAGAACATACAAAAAGTGGGATGCGAGAAACATGGAATTATTCTAAATAATCAGGACTAGTCATTTGATGTGCCGGTTATTCTGCAGCTCCAAGGGTTATGCTTTCCACCAACACTACGTGGAGAAATGGCGAACCTCGCTGCTGCCACCAGTAAAAAAAAAAAAAAAAAAAATCTGCTGTGATGAACTGGAATGACTGGAATGTTAACCTGTGGAAAACAAGACATTTTCACTGCAACACAGTAGCGACACCCGGGCAGCATGTCACCTGCTACTCTGTGCATCAGCATGTCATGATGCGAATATTCGCTCATTCTTATGAAATAAACAATTTAATAATGACCAGTGCGATGAAATTCTTGTTTTGCCTGAAACACCTGTTCATTGAAACTTTAGAACTTGGTTTTCATAGGCAGTGCAGGCAAGAACTCGGCCTCCAGTGCAAGTGCGCAAATTGCTGGAGCAACCGGCAATCGAAAGCTCGCATTCCTCGTGAATTCTGCAAAACTATTTTTTATTAGCTTATTTACAATTCCAGAAAGAATGGGTGAATGGATAAATCATGACGGGCTGACATAGCGAGAAACGTACAACATGCTGCCCGCACGTCATCACTGTGTTGCAGTGAAGCACGTCCTGTTTTCCACAAGCGCACGTTTCGGTTGACTACGAGACCATTTCTTTTTCTTCTTTCTTATCCTTTTTGCGTTAGAAGTAGCGGGGATGGAGTGCTTCCGCTGCCACTCGTTAGTATCGCCACGTTGCGTTGCCTTATGGCGTTTAAGGGCCATTATTATCGGTGATTTGCCGGCGAAATTGTGACCGGAAATTGGCTCACGGTACCCAAAGTTTTCGAATTAACCTGACTGGCACCGACCGGCGCATCAAATTATTCGCTCAGACTTGCCCTGCAAAATACGAGACTGCAGAAATATTTCGAAGTGCGCGGGATTTCGAATAACTTAGTTCAAATTAATGAGGTTTTCCTGTATATCATACCTCTTCTTTAATCTTCTGCCAGATGATCCTTGTCATCTCATCACCATCCAGCTCCACCACTGGGTTCTGGACCTCAATCCTCTTCTCTGACCCATCTGCACACACAGTAAAATAGAAAGATTATGACGTGTGTATACCCAATAAATCAGTAATCAGTTTAATGGTGATCAATAGAAAAAAAAACAATTCTTAGCCTTGTGGGCTTCCTCAAGCAGTGAAGGGGCCATCGAGAAAAAAAAATAATAATTTTTCCCCAACAGAATTATTGCTGGTTAATGCTAGCTTAACTTTGTTTCATTAATAATATTTTTTTCCAGTACCAACTAAGTATTTTCACCAGGAGCTCAGACGAAAGATGCGATAAAGTATGGTGCTTGCAAACACAAGCGTGATTTGCGATTGCGGTTTTCACATGCAAACACTAAGACATCGAGGCAAAGCCAAATTAATGAACAAAACACACACACACCCCTCAAGAGGGGGGGGGGGGAGAGGGAAGGACAACAGGCGAGTGAATGCACAGGTTATATTTCATTCCAAGAGAACCAATAACTGAGTTAAACACATTTTTGAGGACTGTGTGCCCTGAAATGGCCTAAACCCGCTCAAAAACTACAGGCCGAATATACCACTTTCAGATGACAGTCCGCAGAAACACTACACGTGGGCAGTAACCACTAGAGCTGGCAGAAGCCGATTAAAACTCCCCTTAAGGAGTTTAATAAACGCCCGGCAGAAGGTTTTTCTCTCCCGTTTTCCAGGGAAAAAAAGTCCAAGTTTGCACCACTTGGAGTTTATGGAGGCATGTGCAGTTGCTTTTGTTACTGTCTCTTTATTCCCTGTTGGCAATTTTTTTCTTGCTACCTACAATGACACATTCGAACGAAGCAAGTGCTTTAAATAAACAAAATAGATAGATTGATGATATCATAAAGATCTGTTGATTCTGTAAATAGTGAGCGTGTAATTCAACAACCAGACACGAAGGACACCTTCCAACTGTCGCAAGTTAGCGCTCGTGTCCTTCGTGCCCTTCTTGTCTCTGTCTCGTCGTTCTGTTCTCGCGCTATAACTATCGTTATGCCATACCAACTAGTAAAGCTGCCACACATTTAAGGTACCTCTGAAACTTTTCTTCTCTAATACACAATTATGTTACACACCAAATAAACGAAAACATGATCTCGTTTTTTTGTTCTTTTTCTTTTTCACTCGTGACAATTTTTTATGGTAACCAGAAACTAGCATCTTTCATGCAGCTCATAACCACAGTACAATATTTGCATTCATTGGGGGCATATCACGTCCTTAAACACCCTTTTTAGTGCGTCTGTCAGTCTACACTCTAAAAAAATCGAGTATTTGGTACACTGCTACACAACAATAACCGTCGTATACTTCGAGTACTTCCGTCGCGTTATCACTACGGTTCCGGTATTTCGAGGTCGCGAACGGCGCGCTTTATCATTGTGACATAGCATTCCCGACAGGAAAGTGGCCAGCGCCAGGTTTTCAAGAAAGGAAAAGCGAGCAAGTCAGATAACAATTATTGTACTGTAGCAGTATGCTCCTCGAATACTCCATTTTCTTTAGAGTGACGCCAATGTACACCTTTTGAGGTGTCTTTGTAACGCAACAATAATTGTTAACTGGTATGCTTACGTTTTTTTCCCTCTAAACAATGAAAAAAAAAAAAACTGCGTTCACCGCTTTTATCTCTAATCCTAACTTACGTTGAAGCACGCATGCTACGCGCACAGTAACCTTATGGTGGCCCCTTCTAGCCACCATAGTGCGTTTAGAAAAAGTTGTTAACGATTTAGAGTACGATGTACTCTACTATGGGAGAGCACAAAGCCGTCCCGTGTAGTACAGAAAGCAAATGCTGAGTTACCTAAGACACTGCATCGAGTAACCTGAAAGCAAGGGGCGCGCCACGTTAAGGAAAGGACAGATGGGCACGCAAGACGGATGACAATCATTGTTTGGAAGCAGGGTAACCTCCAAAAGGGTGCAGGAGTTAGCAGTGCGACCCATTCGATGCGCGTGAATTGTAGCCCAGACATTTCGAGCAATGCGGCCAGATTTCGCAACTGCTCCGTCAAGTCTACGAAGCTGTTATTCTAAACAGAACATACAATCCTGCGTGGCGACCCTATTCGCGACAACGCACAGCGCGTAGAAGACCCGATCGACCTGTCCCTGCGGTATACTGCACGCAACTCGGAGGCGAGAAAACATTCCGTGCTCCGAGAAACGCCGCAGTCTTGGCGAAAGGCGCAGCGCGGCTTGAGCGGAAGCAAGCAAACACGCGAGAGATGGGAAGGCACGCGGTAATTGAGTTACGGAACTCCCCGTTGAGAATTCGACGGACGAAAAGCACTCGCGCTACCGCTACGCGCACTGAAGCGAAGACAGAGGCCATATGCCCTTTAGTCTTTGCCGTATACACTTTAGTTCTTTGCACGCGCGGGTATTTTGTGGCTGCGGAAGATGCCTGCTGTGCAAGCTAGCCCAATTGGTCTCGGTGCCGGTAAAAATGACCTTGAGCACGTCCGTGCTTGTTTGTCACACACCCGGGGTATTTTAGTACACTGTACCCGAGCACGGCCTGTCCTCGCTCCTTCAGATCGGCCCTGACCGGAGGTGTTAATTATCTGTTGAATTACGCCATCTTGACACCTGTGATTGAGCCAGCGGCCACTACAGCATCCCCGATTGGCTCAAAATGCCGCCATTAGAGAACGAGTCAATAGGGCGAAATTTCGAAAGCGTTTGGAACAGGAATAATCCCGCTTAGTTAGAACCGCAGCCATGACTTCGGCTTGGAGAGCATGCTAAAGGAAATCAGTGCCGTCCACAGTTATTCGCACGTCCATTAATAGTTAAACAGTCAACCAGGCCAAACGAAATGCACACAGGCAAAACACCGCCAAATTATGTCTCGCAGAACCGAAGAAAATTAAAGGTACAGATTGGAGGAGCGGTATACATTTGACTACTCGATCGGGCGGTATTACATTGAAGGTATGTGAAACGATCAGTAGAATCTGAAATAACAGTGCACCCAAAATAGCGGCAATAATAGGGAGAAAGCGTAGGTACAGCGCTTGTTGAGCGTACGCTTTTGGTCTTTCATTTCATTTCATTTATTTATACTGTTAGCCCAGAAGTGGGCCGTTACAGGGTGGAAGTACAAACAATTTTTTTGCGAAAAAGAAGTACCGTACAGGTCTCGAGATAATTTCTCGGTATTATTGTGACCAGCAACTCGAAGTTATACTTAACAAGAAATGGAACACACATGCGATGCAATACATACACGCAGAACAGCACATGACGCATTTGAGGCGGCACTTTTGCACCGCGCTGAAGATTTAAAAGACAACTACTGCAGAATCATAAAACCAACAAAAAGTACACACACACGCAAAAAAAAAACATATGTCACTGTTATTCAGAAAATAAACGTTTTAGATTCTGTTCAAATGATGTAAGCGAGGAACAACCAATTATAGACTCTGGCAGCATATTCCAATCTTCAATAGCACGTGGAAAGTAACTGAACTTAAAGCAATCGTTACGTGGGACTAGGGGTGGTATGTACATATTATGGCGATGCTGGAGTGTTCTAGTGTGTTGACCTGGAAGTAATCTGAATAGTTTAGTTTAAAATGATTATGAATTAACTGGAAGAGGAATTTCAGACGCTCAATCCTCGTCCTAAGTTCAGGACTATCCAGTCCAGCTTTTTTACAGAGTTCAGTAGGAGAATGATGTCGGCGATATTTATTAAAAATAAATCTCGCACCAAGTCGCTGTATTTTTGTTATTTTATTGCAGTTTGTCTTTGTGTAAGGGTCCCAGACAATTTTAGAATATTCGATAATAGGTCTGACAAGAGTTTTGTAAGCAAGACACTTTATATCAGATGGTGTACTTTATTTCCAAGTACACTACCACACTGCAGAATGAACCAACACGAACTTGCCTACAGTGCTTTGACCCTTAATTGGACATAAGTGCGATTTACATGCAAGTAAGTCGCAGCTCAAGAAAAAAAAAAAAAACTCGTATAAGGAAACTGCGTACGTGCGAGGCCGGACGTGGGAAATCGCAATGTAGTATAGTCCTTGGTAAATAAGGGCTCTAGCACTGAACACCATCACCGACCGAGTCATCAGTTGCATATTCGGCGGGTCAGTCAAAGCGACACGGAAGCAGTACATGATTTCGCCCTTAAGTTATGCAATTCTTTTACTGCGGTAAAAAGAATGATCATGGGCGGCAGGGAGAAATGGAGGACAAATGGGAGAGTATGAGCTCCAGTCCGAAATATAAACGTCACACACCAGTGCGCCCCCACAATAAATAAGCGGGTCGATGATGCTATTTCCGCGCGGCGGCTTATTTCGAGGTCGTTCCCTCAAGTCAGGGCTACGACGAGGGCCAGCAAATGATCAAACTACACGCATGTGGGTTACGGTGTCTTCGGTTCAAACACAGATAACGGTACGCTCACCGGTAGCGAAGGGTGACTAAAAAAAAAGTGACACAATAAACGTTTAAAATCCTGGTAAACGTAACGTCGTTAGCTGTGCTGCACGTGGAGGCAATTTAAATATTGGGGCGATGCTGTGACGTCCCCGCAAACACGGACTGAACCCCGCTCCTTTCGAGATGTGTGCGCTCGTTTCTCAAACCCACGCATAAAGGGCATTCCGGAGTTAAGTACCAGAAGGATTGTTTCTATTATCCTCACGGACTCCCCCGCGCAGACACGAGGACCGGGCGGCGCCTTGTCGCCTACAGACGATGTGACAGAGTACAATAATCGGCGCGCACCCTTCAGATCTGTGGCATGGGGGAGCAGCAGAACACCTTTTGTTGGTTCGGGGAAAGCGACCTTTGCGGCAAGCGCCTGTGTCGGGTCCATTATGCCTTTCCGTCAGTCTCCGTGGCGCCAGGGCTCTTACTGCGTTCTGCGCGGATGGCCGCCCGCGACGGTGAACGACGAGGAAGCGGCGGCTACGGAGAATTTCGTGGGAGACACCGAGCTGCATAGAAACGTTGAGACTTGGTCTCGACATCGGCTCACCAAGTAACGGAAGCATCGAGACCATTGTTCGCCCGTAATTAAAGTGTCTTCGGACGGCTCGCCCATCACTCTCCCTGAAGCTGGAGCTTATACATTTTACTTGCTCGGCTTTGTTCGGGAGAGGGTTTTCTACTGGTGTAGGCCACGGGGGCGGCCGCCGAAGATAATGCACTCCGGACAGAGAAGAAAATATGCTGCGTGGATGGCGGCGATTGGTTTGGTGCGCCGGTGTGGCAGAGTGGGAACCCGAGAAAAGCGGCCACGTGTCAAGAAAGGGGAGAAGCGAGGAGGGTCTCTCCCAGGGGAGAAAAAGAAGTAGACGGCGACGGGAGAAGGGAGATCAGACCGCGATGTGAAGAACCAACCTTCGGCCCCCACTCGAGCAGCCAACTCCGAGACTCCGACTACATGGACATTCTGTGAGACGAACTTCACCTCCTTTACTTGAACGAGTTTTGCGGGAAGGAATGCGGTGTATTGAGGCATTGCGCGGTTTTATTAATTTATCACTTTATCATTTGTGTCGTTGTACGTTTACTGTGTATTGAGGCATTGCGCGGTTTTATTAATTTATCACTTTATCATTTGTGTCGTTGTACGTTTACTGTGTATTGAGGCGCCGTTGTATTGCCACCGCTACTCGCTTATGTATCTTGTTTCGCGTGTCGCGAGTATTTGTTGAAGTGAACTAGGTGCTTTTGTGTAACAAAGAGGTCGTTCACGGGCGCTATGTGTGTACGCCATTTGCACTTGTTATTCAATTAAATGCGTCAATGATTAAGAAAAGATCGTGACGTCTCTTACTTCCCGGCCCCAGCACGAATCCCTGTATGTGGAAAGCAATTGAGACACGTAGCCAAGAGGGAACCAGATAAAAAGGGGTTGAGGGGCTTCCCTCTCTTTGGCGATCGGTGGCGTAGCGGGGAACGTCTCAATGCGTCAATTAAATAGCAGCTGAAGGCCACAATAACTAATCGATCCAGAATGTGCATCCCTGCGGTTAAGAAAAAATATATATACGACTAAACATCAGAAGAATAGCCCGCCATTTTTTTCCGGAGGAGGGAAGGGGCACAGCAGAGTCCACTCCCAGAAAGGCGGGTGGGGGCGTTTGAACCTCCCCAAACCACTGCCAAACACCGTAAATGTTCAATGAACGGTTGCCAGCGCTGTTAGACAATATCACTATCACATAGCTTCTAGTGTTAAACAAAAATTACAAGCCCAGCTCCATGGAGAAAGGGCCCCGCTGCGGTGGTTTAGTGGCTAAGGTACTCGGCTGCTGACCCGTAGGTCGCGGGATCAAATCCCGGCTGCGGCGGCTGCATTTCCGATGGAGGCGGAAATGTTGTAGGCCCGTGTGTTCATATTTGGGCGCACGTTGAAGAACCCCAGGTGGTCGAAATCTCCGGAGCCCTCCACTACGGCGTCTCTCGTAATCATATAGTGGTTTTGGGACGTTAAACCCCACATATCAACAATCACGGAGAAAGCCATCAGTTAACCAGAGTATTTAACGGCAATATGACACCGTTCCATTAAATTATTCAGCTTCTTTCCGCACACTATACAGAAATAGAATATTTTGCCTGGGTCAATCAGATCGTTGCGTTTAGATGATTCCTTGAATTCATGTATTGATTCGCGCTTTGTTTATTAAGCATGTTATTATTGTCTTTTTTTGTTTTTCTTTTGCAGTGTTCCATTGTCTCTGTGTGCCGATGTAAAAAAACCTACACCTGCGATAGCTTCAACTGGGCTGGAGTATGTAAAAATAAATGAAGTAAATAAATAAACATTGATGCACGTGGCGTGTTAAGCTGCCCGAGAGAGCAATCTTCCCAAAGTCCGAAGCGAAAATTGAAACAACCAACGATCGAGGAATCGCGGACTTTCGGTTGGTTCGCTGTCCACGTTTTAACGATGGCGGGCTGCAACACCGCGTCGATAAAGCTACCGCCGTTCATCAACAGGCGGCGTTAGGTTGGCGCCACCTGTGGCGTAATTCTTCAGACAAGACTTCCCGCTCTTGTCGTCTGCTGCACAAGGCACGACTTCCCCGATTTTACAGCCCGTCAATTGCGATCGGTTCAAACAGGCAACCTGAGAGTGAGGCAGTAAAAATACAAGGAATTAAGAAAGTAACGGATACAAAAAACTGAGCAACGGGAGAAAAAAAAAAATAAGCGAGGTGAAGGCGAGGCAAGGAAGTCTCAGAGGGTGGCCCTAAAAATGGATCCCGCCCAAAAGTCGGCCGCCTGCCACGCGCACACAGACCATCGTACAAGCAATGCAGCAAGCCTGCAGAACCGGCCACTCGCTCCGAACACGTGCACAGCGGCACAGATAGCGCGGTGACCTGCCCAGTCGGCAGCCAGTGGTCGACGTGCGAATGGTTAGAAGCAGCAACAATAAGAAAGCCCGTATACAGCAGGCATTCGCGACGCACGCCGCGAAAGAACACTTGCGCAAGGAAGGCGCCAAGGCTCGGAAGGGGCGACGCTGACGGAGCAAGACAGAAATATACAAAATATACGCGAAGTAGCTGAAGTGCTCGCTTTCCGCAGCCGCGATAAAAAAGAGCTTTCGACGTCCGTTCGTTCTACTTCGCCGCACTCGGCGGCGTTTATTTTTGCCGAGCTGCTGCTTTGAGCGGGCGGCCGTGGGATGTTCTGGCGTGTTGGTCGAGGGTGCGGTACACGTCCACGTCTCCCCTGGATGCGCGACACGACACGCCATTCACTCATCAATATTTTTTTCGGTCTTACAAGTCAGTGGTGACGGCGAAGAAGAAGTTAGGTAGCGTCAATATATATATATATATATATATATATATATATATATATATATATATATATATATATATATATATATATATATATATATATATATATATATTATGTTACAGGTTTAGCGCAAGGCTCTCCTGTCACTTCAAAAAGAGCACGCAGGAAGGGTGCGCAACTAATGACACAATTCCCACGTCATGGCGACGTCAAATGCGCGCTCCTTTCGCTGTTTACAAGCTCTCCCCCAAAAAACAGCTCGTACATTTAGTATTTCAAAGTTTTAGAAATAGCCGGGGTCCAACTGGCACGCTCTTACGGCCCTCTGCACACGACATACACCAAGCCTTGACTTGGCTGTGCTATAGCGTCACATAGTTGTGCTATTAGTACAGTGTACCTATAGCTTGGTGCCTTAAAAGTTGAGTGCAAGAGCGCCGCGAAATTCCATTTGGCGACAATGCTAACACAGTCATCGCTTACCTCAAGAAATTTCCCTAGACTTTCCGCTGTTGCCAACCAGACGGCAGCATGCGTAATCGTCCCCCGAAACGACACCAAACAGCAAAAGTTTGTGGGACAAAGGTTTAAGAAATCCACATTAGCGCTTTGTCTGAGAACACAACTTCCAAATAAATGTCCCAGCTTGTACGATTGGTGTTGTACCCTCTACAAATGAGATAGATTAGCAGCATTACGCACCAACAAAGCAGAGAACGCATTTTTGGCGGAGTCGACGTCCCGTAAACTTTTGCACTTGGATGTACATGCTGTTGTGGTCTGGGTCCTGTGGGTCTCGTCGTTGGTAGCTGGCTCCCATCGGACTCGTCCCTTATAGCGAGAAGCAATGCTTATATGGGAAAACAGAGAACAGACGTTTATTTACATTAGAGAGAGGTCAATAAGAAAGTTTAGATATATAGTGGCGTTCTTCGTACATGGCGAGTTCTCCACTCGAAAAAGCACCGAATGAGCCGTGGGGGCTCATTATAAAGGGTCTGTCCTCCCCAGATCCCTAGATCGGGGACCGCGTACAGATGGCACCGTCCAATCACGGACCACACATTACCCGCGAGGGTGACGAGCACGCACGGTCCACGCGAACGTTCAAAACTGAAGCGTGGTCACCGCACGGCCATGTGGCACGAACGCGGCTCCCCCCCCGTCAAGGTGTGTCGCTGGGCGAGGGGTCTGGAGTTGATGACTGCATCCATCGAAAGGGCCGCCGTAAACAAGCTTCAAAGGGTGCCGAACGACTCGTTCAATTAGCGGGACGATTCCCGGCCGCCGCCGCCGCCGTCATCTTCCAAAGAAGAAGCTGCACCGGTGGTCTCCCGAACTGCTCACGGCGCCGCGGCGGCAGGACGCCGCACCCTCCGGCCAGGTGGGAACAATACATGGCGGACACCGGCTGCCCACCCGTTTGGCGACTCAAAAGGAACATCAAAAGGAACGCCGATCCATTGTCAGACCTGGCGCCGGTCCTAACAGCCTCTCCGCCGGGGAAAGAAGATCCCGAGGTGCAGTGGCCAGCAGGTACTGTGCAGCGGGATCTGTATTGCAGCTTGTCGGCTCTTCCTCTATTATTTTTGTCCCGAACACTGGATCCGATGATCATTGACCAAGAGGGCGTTGCTCGCAGGGATGAGGTGACCCCTCTCCACCATATTTTCCGCCCACCACCAATGAGGAACTGCGGAAACTGCGCCGAAAGCACACCCACACACGAGCAAGCACACGGCAATTCCCTACTCAGAATCACCAGACTTAGATTCACCTGTGGAAGTCATTTCCTTCTACCTCAACTTTATTCCTGTGGCCCCCGCCGAGTCGCAACACCACATCAGCCCCTTTTGAAGACATTAAACAGAACACTTGACACATGTTTGGATAAATACAGAAAACTAGTGGGCCTCAAATCGAGGATAGAAAGCAGAAAATCGTTTTGAAGCCCTCGGGGTACTAGGGACAACGACTCAGACCATCTGCGTTGCTGTTGAGTTTACCCTTCTTGTAATGGATATCAAAGGTGTATTGTTGAAGAGCTAAGCTCCAGCGCAAAAGACGGCCGTTTTTCGATGACATGGACTGTAGCCATGTGAGGGGACAGTGGTCAGTCTCTATTGTGAACCTAGAACCGGCGATGTAGCAAGCTAGCTTCTGCACAGCCCAAACAACGCAGGCACATTCCTTTTCTGAGGCACTGTATGCTTCCTCACGAACAGAAAGCTTTCTACTGGCATACAGTACAGGGTGTTCCTGGTCGTTCTCTCCCCTCTGACAAAGCACGACACCCATACCCCGGTCGCTGGCGTCACACTGAAGAATGAACGGCTTAGAGTAGTCAGGCGCGCTCAACACTGGCTGACTTTTTAGTGCCTTCTTTAGCGTAGAAAATGCATGTTCCTTGGCCCCATCCCATTTTACGGTCTGGGGTTCAGTCTTTCTAAGAGCGTCTGTCAAGGAACTTGCAATGTCAGAGTAACGCGGGATATACCTTTGATAATAACCGGCCAATCCAAGAAACGACCGAATGTCTTTCTTGGTTCGTGGTTGGGGAAAGTTGTCTATTGCGGCCAGCTTTACTTCTGACGGCCGGCGGTAGCCTTGGCCTATTACATGCCCTAGATAAGCTACCTCAGCGCGCCCCAATTGGCATTTCGCAACCTTCACTGTTAAGCCGGCCTCACGCAGACGACATAGCACAGCTCGCAAGTGTTTCATGTGGTCTATCCAGGAAGAAGAAAAAATAGCAATATCATCTAGGTACGGGAGGGCAAAGTCCTCCATACCCTGTAACACTTTGTCCATTAGGCCAGAAAAGCAATAAGGGGCATTCTTTAATCCAAAACTAAGGACCTTCGGCCGAAATGTTCCCATCGGGGAAATAAACGCCGCAAGCCTACTAGCCCTTTCAGTTAGAGGCACCTGCCAGTATCCCCTGACTAAATCCAAAGTCGAGATGAAATTGGCACTGCTGACTTGCTCAAGCCTTTCCTCAATATGCGGAATTGGATAAGTTTGGTCCTTTGTAATCGAGTTGAGCCTCCGATAGTCAATACACGGTCGCGGCTCTTTCCCTGGGACCTCAACCAAGATCAGAGGCGAGGTGTAATCACTCTCTCCTGGCTCGATCACTCCTAGCTCGAGCATTCGGTTTATCTCCGCGGCCATTATTTCCCGTTGCCTCGGGGAAACGCGGTAAGCTTTAGAACGAATTGGTTCCGAAGATGTCAGCTCAATATCATGAACTAGGGCTTTGGTTCTGCCAGGTGTGTCTGAAAATGTTTCTTTAAAGTCAAACAATAGTTCCTTCAGTTCCGCTTTCTGATCTGGCTCCAACTCCGCCTGCTCTACCAGGTGACTAATAGTCTCGCCAATGTCTTTGTTTTCTGTTGTTAACTCCGGGAAATCAATAGGCATTTCTTCCGGTTGATTGAGCGACATGTTTACAACGGCATGCCTCTGCTGGTACGGTTTGAGCAGATTAGTGTGGTACACCTGTTGCGTTTTACGCCTTCCCAGTCCAGTAACCAAGTAATTTGTGTCTGACAATTTCTGAACTACCTCAACAGGTCCCTCCCACTGGACCTGAAGTTTATTCTTCAGTGAGGGTTTCAGTATCATCACTTTTTCCCCTACTCGAAAGCTTCGCGTCCGGGCTGTCTTGTCATAATAGCGCTTAGCGTTGTTTTGAGCTCTGCGCATTTCCTGCTCCGCTAGTTCTTGAGCTGCGTGAAGTCGGTCTAACAGCTCAAGCACGTATGCTACTACCGAAGGGTCGTCCGCCCGGCCCTCCCAAGATTCTCGAACAATGCGAAGTGGGGAGCGAAGAGCACGTCCGTAAACAAGCTCCGCAGGCGAAAACCCTGTTGATTCGTGAGGAGCGATCCGAAGCGCGAACATAGCTGCGGGCAAGCAAGCCTCCCAATCCTCTTTTTGCTCATAACAAAGGGCGCGTAGCAGCCGTTTCATGACTGAATGTACCTTTTCTACAGCATTTGACTGAGGGTGGTACACTGAACTGTGGATGATTTTAACGCCACACTTTTCTAGAAATGTCGAGGTTAGTGCACTTGTAAAAACAGATCCCTGGTCGGACTGAATTTCTGCGGGGAAGCCTACACGTGCAAAGATAGATAAAAGCGCTTTAACTACCTCCTCCGAGCTGAGCTCCTTTAACGGTACTGCTTCCGGGAATTTCGTGGCCGGGCAGAGCACTGTGAGTATGTGCCGGTACCCGGACTGCGTTACAGGAAGTGGACCCACTGTGTCTATAACTAGCCTGCGAAACGGTTCTGTGATAATGGGGACCAGCTTCATAGGTGCTTTAGCCTTATCCCCTGGCTTGCCAACGCGTTGGCACGTGTCGCAGCTTCTTACAAATGCCTCCACCTCCCGAAAGCAGCCGGGCCAGTAAAACTCCCGTAACAAACATTCTTTTGTTTTTTTGATGCCGAGATGCCCTGACCACAAACCTCCGTGGACCAGGTGCAGCAGCTCCTTGCGGAAAGGATACGGTACGACTAGCTGATTAAACCGAACTCCTTTTCGACTTGTGTACTTTCTGTACAAGACGCCCCCCTTCTTGGTGAACTGAATGTTTTGCTTAGCCACCCCTTCCTTCGCGTCTGGCGTTAAGTTACGGAGAGTGGAGTCATTTTCCTGTTCCACTATCAGTTCTGTAGGACTTACATTTAACAGCTTTATAGTGCATTCTACTTCTCGAGATGCCTCGGATTCATCCGGTTTCTTACATCTTTCTTTAGATATTGTGTTTTGAGGCTCCATTATAGGGCGGTCCAGTTTCGTGCCAGGTAAAGAAGGCTCTGCCGCTGAAGCTGTTTCGTCTGCCACCGGATCTTTACAAACTGTCTGAGCGGCGAGCTCCCTTGCTTTGGATCGAGTTAAGGCCTGTACGATACCCTCACTGAACCCAATTCCTTTTTGTCGCAGCAAGTACTCTGATTTATTTGAGAACAAATACGGGTATTGCACTGGGAGATGTGCCGAAACGGCAGCTTCAGTGTCTAGAACACCGAAAGGGCCTTCGATGCGGACTCTTGCTACTGGGAGACAGGCACTGTTTGTCTCTACTGCTTGTCTTATCCACGCGCATTCTCCTGTAAACTGACTCTCCTCGACATAGGACGGGTGCACTACATCCATAGTGGCGGCCGAATCGCGGAGCACGCGGCACGGTTGGCCATTCACGACTAGGTCTCGGATGTATGGTTCTAGCAATTTCATGTTTTCGTCATTACTACAGAGTGACATTAACACAACTTTCGGGTTCTTACAACCCAAAGAAATATGCCCCGTCTGTTGGCAGTTATAGCAAACTATCGGCTTCTTGGCCTCGAACGCCTTTTTCTGTTGCCCTTCCGCCCTTTTCTCGGGTGCTTCTTCCTTTCTCTTGTTTTTCTCATCACCGCTTCCTTTGGAGTCTAAACCCTCCTTCGGCATATACCGACCCGACTTTGTCCATCGCGGAGGCTTGTCGGCCCGATATTTACTAATCTCCCTCCTAGGGACATCCTTGCCTTCGAGGGCACGGCGATTTACGTACTCCTCTGCGAGCTCTGCCGCTCTCGTGATAGTATCTACTCCTTGTCTATCCTGAACCCAGTACCTAATGTTTTCAGGTAGACGCCGAAAGAATTGTTCCAACGCAAAACACTGCAGAGTCTTTTCCGCGTCGCCAAGCGCACCCTCCTCTCTAAGCCATTCCTCCAGATTTACCTTTAAGGTGTACGCAAACTCTGGGTATGACTCGTCTTTGGCTTTCTCGATCTCACGAAATTTTCGCCTGAACGCCTCCGCTGACAGTCTGTACTTTTTGAGCAGACTCGCTTTGACTCTGTCATAGTCGTCTGCGTCTTCTTTACCCATACGGGCTATAATGTCAGCTACTTCACACGGCAGCAGCGTAAGCAAGCGCTGGGGCCACGTGTTTTTAGCAAAATTTTCCCTCTCGCACGTGCGCTCAAAGTGCACCAGAAAAAGACCCATGTCCCCTCCTACCGCGTAGGATGGCATCAAATCTGTCATTCGGCGCTCTCTTTCTCGTGCCACTGCGCTAGCTCCGTTCATTGATTGAGCCTTTGCTAGTTCAATTTCTAGGCGTTTCATTTCCATACGATCGATACGTTCTCTTTCCTCTTTCTCCTCACGACGTCTCTGTTCCTCTTTTTCCTCCCGGAGCCTCTGCTCCTCTTTTTCCTCACGGAGCCTCTGCTCCTCTTTCCTTTGCGTAATAGCCTCCAAGCATTCGCTCAGCTCATCGTCATCTGCCCCGATCTTCTCGATGGCGTCAATGATCTCCTGCTTTCTTTTCGTCTCGGCAATTACCTGGCCCAGCTCTCGGGCCAACTCTAACAACTCTGGCTTTTTTAGTCCCTTCAAATTCATGGCGGTCCTTGGTGCTGCTAACTCTTTTAACTAAACAACTTTGACGTACTATCAATACTTCCGTCAACCGTTACCAAATCACTGCTTTGTTTACAATCCTACGCAAAGCCTGGTGATATCTCAGCAAAGAAAAGCAGTGCACTCACCCTATGCAGTCATGAATTCGGACGCGTTCCTTCCCGTGTTGTCAGAGATGCCACGAAGCAGTTTTGTCCGACTCTAGGTCCTCCAGACAGCAGGTCTCAGCATTGCCTCCTGGTCGATGAGCTCGATCCCACCGCTGCCATCCAGTTGTTGTGGTCTGGGTCCTGTGGGTCTCGTCGTTGGTAGCTGGCTCCCATCGGACTCGTCCCTTATAGCGAGAAGCAATGCTTATATGGGAAAACAGAGAACAGACGTTTATTTACATTAGAGAGAGGTCAATAAGAAAGTTTAGATATATAGTGGCGTTCTTCGTACATGGCGAGTTCTCCACTCGAAAAAGCACCGAATGAGCCGTGGGGGCTCATTATAAAGGGTCTGTCCTCCCCAGATCCCTAGATCGGGGACCGCGTACAGATGGCACCGTCCAATCACGGACCACACATTACCCGCGAGGGTGACGAGCACGCACGGTCCACGCGAACGTTCAAAACTGAAGCGTGGTCACCGCACGGCCATGTGGCACGAACGCGGCTCCCCCCCCGTCAAGGTGTGTCGCTGGGCGAGGGGTCTGGAGTTGATGACTGCATCCATCGAAAGGGCCGCCGTAAACAAGCTTCAAAGGGTGCCGAACGACTCGTTCAATTAGCGGGACGATTCCCGGCCGCCGCCGCCGCCGTCATCTTCCAAAGAAGAAGCTGCACCGGTGGTCTCCCGAACTGCTCACGGCGCCGCGGCGGCAGGACGCCGCACCCTCCGGCCAGGTGGGAACAATACATGGCGGACACCGGCTGCCCACCCGTTTGGCGACTCAAAAGGAACATCAAAAGGAACGCCGATCCATTGTCAGACCTGGCGCCGGTCCTAACAATGCATCCACACACAAGCATAGTGTGATGTCTGCGTGGCATCCACTCCTTTCTGAAATCCTGCAGCCCCGCGAGCTGCATTGCTCATCGACATCTCTTGAAGAGAACCCAGACTGCATTTGACAACTCACACATGAACCATGAAAAGTTGATTACGTTTGACGACATCTCCTAAATCCCGAACTTCGCACAGCATGCGCAGAGGAAGATTGTCTTTTTAATGTTACGGACGAGAGATTGCACTACGTTCTGCCGCTGATGCTGCTGTCCTTGACTGCTCACGTGGCTTTCAACAGAGCAAGTAAAAAAAAAATAGTCCTGTTCGCGCTCTATCGCACTGCCAGCCACAAATATACCGCGGGGGCACCGACTGCACACGAAATAAATGCGCGGGTCTTGCACGCTTGCATATATGACACTACACCCGAGCATCCATAGCGGAGACACCAACATTTGTTGGGGGAGGGGTGTGTGGGGGCGTTAAACCATACTAACACACTTTATAATATATGCATGCTCATGCGTGCGTTTGTATGTGCGCGTGTATATGTGAAGACCGTTTAACTTCCTCGTCTTTACGACAACGAAGATGCGGTCGGTGTCACACGGCCACCCTTACGCAAACGAAGGTGAACGGAGCATTTCGCATAGGACGTTCAACGATCTCCCTTCGCAGCGAAACGAGGTACTCTCGTCCTCAGCAGTCTAGAGGTCAGAGAAAAAAATTGAGCACTAAGTGGCCGCAGTGAAAGAATAATATATTTTAGCAATATTAAACGTTCTTTCGTTGTAGTACTCATTCACAACGCGTGTTTGTTTACAATATTTACGCCCGCCAGAGTTCACTTACACTCAACACCGATGCCCTACACACCGTGCCTCGCGAGTCGGGCCGGCCGGCGCCAGCCGATCAACGTCATTACAAGCGCAATATCGTACCACTTCTTCACGTCGTCCGCTGTGTGACTCATGGCTGAAGAACACAAAATGTGCGCTCACGAGGCAAGGAAGCATAAGAACTTTCGTACCAGGCATGTACACAGACAACAAAACAACTAAAAGCACAATGTGGCCAGCGTCACTAGCAGCATTGCTACATTTAGCAAATGCGTTTTTATTTGAAATTATTTTTAATAGTTTGTTAGTCGCATACCTACTTAATAGTGCTTTTCTGTAAAAACTGCATAACGTGCATTCACAAAAAAATCAACAGGGATCAAATTCAAATACTTTTCCGAAAATCAAACAGCGCCAGCTGAGCGCCCTCACGGCAACTGTTACAACCTTGTCATTGCCGTGTGACACTGCCACAACTCCTTCTCCGTCGAACCCTCTAGGGAGATTTACGTTGACGGTGTTCAACGGAGTTTGGTGGTGGCCGTGTGACAGGGGTATAAGCAACACCTCCTTGGTATAAGTCGCGGCCACTGTAGAGGGAACACGGAGCGGGTGACCGCGCTGGAGCGCCACGACGGGCGCCATGTGAACTATTGCGGCGCAAGCGCAACGCAATCAGAGCTACTGGCGGAGTTATTAGCTGCACGTCGTCTGCTACCATGCCTCCCATTTCGCCTCGAGCGGCGAAACCTAGAATGCGCGCGTGCGAAGTGGAAGGCTCCGTAGCAAACGACGCGCAGCCACCTCCGCCTCTGATTGCGATTGCGCCGCAATACTTCCAGCGGCGCTCGCTTGGTGGCCCGAAGAGAGCGGCCACGTAGGCCGCGTTCCCCCCAACAGTGGCCGCGACTGTGCACGCGAAAAATTGATTTTAATGAGTGGGGCAATCTCTCTTGCCAACCACGATGTTTTCTAAGCACGTAAATTAATAAAAGTCATATGTTGGTAATTGTTGCACCGCTTACACTATCTTATTTTCGACTTCCTATATATAATCTTTACGTTCCCCATCCCTAAAGGCGCTGGGCCGTGCCCCCCGCGACGTACGGGAGGCAGAAAATAGCATCCTTTACTCTTCTTTCTCGATTCACTCCCTCTCTTAATTACCTGAATTCAGTGGTGCAACCAGTTTTTGAACTTAATATTGCGGGACGGATGCCAAGTTACGCACGTTTTTGCCAATACTGCGGGTAAACTGTTATCGGTTTTACCTGCCTGGATATATTTTATGCATACAAATTCACACTGCTTTTTTTGTTCTTTTTTGACGATCGATGCGATGTGTTGTGGCCACGCGGCCTGGAAAGTAACTAAGGTGATTGCGTACGGTAAGATCTTCGCGCCTATATAAATGATGATAAAACTGTCCATATCAACGAGCCAGAGGTGCCAGAAAATGAAAATGCTTTGCGAATGCGATCCTTCATAGCTGTGGCTGCGGTTATTTCATGTGCTTTTTTTTTTCTCTCTACTTTTCAGAGACTGCGCACACTCTGGTTCTGGTTCAGCGGACGCGGGCGGAATAGGGGTTCCATCTAGTGCTGTAGGGGGAGGAGGGCAATAAGACCCCAACCCAATCCCCTCTCTGTAACCATTTATTGGTTACTAAATGTTTTGACCACCACCACCACCCAGACACGTCTGGCCTAACGCTCGTCGCACAGCCACCGTTCGATCTCACGTGCTGCGCACATAGCAGCGGTGGTGTTTATATAGTCCTGCAGAAAACGAACATCGCGACTTGCCGGGCGCACGTTACAGGCGCGCGATCGTGTTACAGCATTTAGTTCCAGCTCCCAGAATGGGCGCTCACAAAAGCAACGCAACGGACACAGCAGCAGGCTGTCTCGCTCTATATACGATATAATATATGCGCGTCAGTGAGGCGTCAAGAGCACGTGATTGTCGACAACGAAGTAACTGGGACTCACAACGACCATTATGACCGGTATCGAAATGGTTTGCGGCCGGACCACTACCGAAGCACGAACAGAGGCAACTGCTATATACTTGCGACAGTAATTGACACATGTTCTATCGCAAGTGCGAAACGAGGCTTATCTGAGGAACAACATCCATGTATCTGCCATTAATTATGATAGAAAAAAAAAGAACGACCGAACGGCAGTGTTGATGGGCGTCAGCTGTGTCTTGTCTCTGGGGTGGGGGGATATGGTAATTGGGTTCCAACCAATGTTGCACCTTGAACTAGTCCCGACGCAAAACACAGACGGCCGAACCGGCCAACACACAAAAAAAGACAAAACACTCTGTACTTTTGTGTTAACCGGCTCGAGCCGTTTCTTTCCCGTTATGCGCTGGACCAGTTGAAGTACGACAGACCGATTAGCCGCATCAATTCTTGCAGTGCTGCATCGCAGTGGGGGAGCGGCTGCTGTGGATTAGATGGGAGGCAAGCGCCGGTGTGAACTCGGGAAGCTGCTGTCTGCGAGATCGTACAAGTTCACTTCGAAGAGGCCAGCAACGGCTCCTAAACGAGCTCCAACCAATCAGTACGAGAGGAAGAAGGCGCAGTGTAAGAATTCAAGCAGACATACCGAAGGACCCTTAAACGAGCACTGGGTCCTTAAATATTAAAAAAAGGCACATCACAGAATACTATATATATACACACATGCAGCATAGGCGAGAACGAAAGAAAAACAGATTTAGTACGCAGAAAAGTTGCCACTCGATTTCACAACGAGTAAGCAACAGATTGGTTTCATCTATACTGTCCGGCGCAGAATACCGTGACAACAGCATGCACTCATGCCTAGCTACTCAGATCTCACACCGAGGAGTCGGGTTTCACGGCATTCTCTACGAGAGTCGCATTTGCACATTACCAGCAAGTGCAAGTAGTCGGTCTAAGCACGTGCAAGTTTCAACAAAACGACACCCGACACACTCTGTGCTACAGCGTGACTCAAGTACGCAGGGCAGTTCCCATTGCCTTTGTTACAAATAATCGCGACTGTCGCAAGATTTCCGTAAACTGAATCGTATAGACGCTGCCTCCGCTGTCTGCGATCTTTTATCTAAAACGAGGTCAGGCGCCCGAACTTAGACCCGTGCAAGCAGCGCCGGCCGAGG
Organism: Rhipicephalus annulatus; assembly: GCA_013436015.1. Lineage (NCBI taxonomy): Eukaryota > Metazoa > Arthropoda > Arachnida > Ixodida > Ixodidae > Rhipicephalus > Rhipicephalus annulatus. The sequence continues at coordinate 208,895 of WOVY01011956.1, forward strand.
AATCCCGCTCGCAGCTTCGCAAGTTCCTTGCAGCGACGCGGAAAGACGCAAGGGCTGTGGCCAGCTCCTTAATTAACCACCGCACGCGGTATCACATCGACTATGCCCGAAAGATGAATCGCTATGAAGTGGCCATGTTTCGAGAGTGCTCTGTCCATGCAATAAACTATACTGTAGCCCCCAGCAAACCCGAGTGCACCTGTTACAACTCCACGGAGTTCAAACACCTTCCGAGAAATAGCGCTTGTGTATATATATATATACATACACAGAGCAGAGTGGATTAGGGAACAAACGGGGGTTAAGGATATCATAGCTGAAATCAAGAAGAAGAAATGGACATGGGCCAGGCATGTAGCGCGTAGACAGGATAACCGCTGGTCGTTAAGGGTAACTAACTGGATTCCCAGAGAAGGCAAGCGGGTTAGGGGGAGACAGAAGGTTAGGTGGGCAGATGAGATTAAGAAGTTTGCGGGTATAAATTGGCAGCAGCAAGCACAGGACCGGGGTAACTGGCGGAACATGGGAGAGGCCTTTGTCCTGCAGTGGACGTAGTCAGGCTGATGATATATATATATATATATATATATATATATATATATATATATGGGGGGTTTAACCAGCATTAACATACATAATGTATGGTTGAACCCCCCCCCCCCCCCCCCCCATTTGCCTCGAACGAGTTTCGGAGCGGTGTTTAACAAATAAGGACAGTGAGGAGGAAACATCAAATACCCTGGACGAAGGGCACATTCGGGAAACCACGTTAAGGAAGTGCTCGAGAAGCAAAACGGTGTTTGAGTTAAGCTCAATTCTTACTGACATAAATATATATTGAAATGCCACCGTAGCGACTATTAAACAAAAACCAACGAATAAAATCAACGGCCACTTTTTTTGCCCGAATCGCTCAATAAGTGCTATTGTCATCACTGACTGTATGAAATGAAATATGGTAGAAATGTTTACACTCCTGCGCAAGGCGGCGCATGTTTGAGGTGAAAGCCGCAGGTGCCCTATCAAACGCAAGAATTGACCGGCGGTGTCAATGCGAGTGATGCAAGCGATCATCAGTCATCGAACCCACGAATCGCCAGAAATGGTGACGTCATGACATCGCCAACGCCACACAGCGTGACGCGTCATCAATGGCATTGTCTGTTGGGCCAAGTAAAGTCCCTCCATGCCTTTTCTGCCGGCAGACGCGATGGAGGGGCTTTTAGGGCAGACCTCAGAGGCAGTGGAAGACCACGTTCGGTGCAGAAAGCTTTCGGAGGTCACTCGCTGGATTCCGTGCCGACCGGTTGTGCCCTCGTGATCATCGACGACACTGCAGCTCTGGCCGACTGGGCTGGTCCTACGCCATCTCCTGACGCCGACAAGAGCTCTCGTCGAGTGGTGCCCCGTCCTCGGACTCCTGCGACCGTTTCCATGTTTCCTATCTCCTTTTTACTTCCATCGCTCACTGTTCCTGCGCCTCACTCTCTCCTTCTGCTCTCTCTATATATACCTTTTAATCCATATTTACCCCCATCCCTTGTGAGCTACTGTTGAGGTGTCGCACCTGATGCAGACTGTTACGGGGCTCACTTTTCTCTTCTTTTCTCTTTAAGAACCATATAAGAAAAAAAAATGTGTGTGTGTGTGCGGGGGTACTGCAATCATGTATATTGACTGAAAAAAAAAAAAAAGCGGATGGCTTTTGCTTTCGACGAATGCATGAGGGAACAAACTTCATTCGAAAGAGAGCCGACACCACAGCCGTTCAAAGTGAGTTTTTTGTTTGTTTGTTTAAAGGCTGCAAAAACGCTGCACCGAATGAATAAAACTCACGTTCGGATTTCAGCCAACGACACCGACACACGAATAGTTAAACAAGCCCCGGTTACACAAGTCAGAACGTCGCAGCAACATTCCTCCTCGTGCCATGAACAATCGGGGTAACACGAGAGCAAGAAATCAACACTGCACCGAGGAAGAAGCGCATGTCAATCCGAAGCGGCCGACAGGCGAGGAAGTCGGAGATAAACAAAAAAATACAAGACCAGAGATCCATGTGCTCCGCGCACACTTCTCTCACCTATTCGGCGTCAGTGAAGAGATGAACCGCTGTCACTTTTCACGGGCGATGCTTGTCTGGCCTCGCCTAGAACCGGCCTGGCCTAGAACCCTTTCCTCGGCTCTCTGCGCAGACGAGCACGGCGGCGTGGAGCGAATTCGAAATCGCCTCGGACCGAAGCCAAGATGGGAGGCTGCGGCAAGAAGTCAATTACCCCGTTCCGCGAGGTAGCGCACGAGTTGGAAGCGGCGTCCGAATGATCCGGTTCTCAAGTTCATTGATCTCGCGAAGCATGCAACCTTGATGGTCGAGGAAGAAAGAGAGGGACGTTTTTAAAATATTGCGCGCGGATACGTGCACGTCCTTCCCCTTGCAAACGGGAAAAAGCAAGGCTTAATCTTTTTTTTTCGCCTGTCATTGCATTAAAAAGACGTCTTTTTTTTTAAAGACTATAGTCTTTCTTGGGGACCTTTGACGCAAAAATTTTGGTCTTTTGTACATTTGTCTGTCCCCCTTAACGGTACCCTTAACGGCACCAATGTGACCAAACAGTACTCCAAACGGCCGACTCTATCCGCAGCGCCCACCAATATTGCTCAAGGTTCTACGTTCGTACTTGTGCGATTGTCAATTAGAAAAGCAATTACTGCGCATATCCGAGGCACCATAACAACGCGTCAATATTCTGTATGTGTGTCTTTTTTACTACAAAAGGCATACATAAGTAATTCTAAGGCCCGTAGCATTTATCACGCTGCGCTGACCATGCAACGCTAGCACGAAAAGGCAAGTGTTTCCAACGCTTTGCTAAGACGACAAGGTGGTGGCACCTACCCGTCACCTTGCGTTCTACACCTTATCACCTCAGAGACGGGCGCGCACGGCGCGCGCCCCGTTTTCCAGGATAACTGCCAGATGGCGCTCATGTCTCACGTGTGACGTGACTTGATGCGCTCGTTCGCCTCCGCTGCACGCTCGAGGCACTCTAAAACAGCGCCTCCAGAATACCCCTCACCGATTTTCTTGCGCAGAACATCAAATAAGCGTTTTGTTCACTCTCTCCAGACGTAAGACCATGGTGTTTCAACGACATTTGCAGCGTAACATGCAGATACGGGGCCATTTTTTTTTCTTATAGCAAACCTGGACGGCAGCTCGTTTGTCAAAATGCACTGCATTAATTACTTGTTTCAGCGTCTTGAATTGGGCTGGTTAAGCAGCACGCACACTGAATTTGAACGGTGAAAGAGCACAAATACACTTCTTTCGCAATTGGTAATCGGCGCCAGTTGCGTGCTCGCGCACCTATATCAATAAGAACGCAAGGAATTTTCCGACCCGTCTTCACTGACGTATGCACGCACGGTCAACGTTCGAGGACGCCAACTACGTGCCGCACCAGGTGGCTTTCGCTGTGGGACGCCCGCCTTTATTATAAACATCGCGCTCACTTTAACGAGGATGTCGGTACGAGTGCATTAAGCTTTCGCGACACAGAAGTCCTCGTGCTTTTCTCTCTCTCTGTAAGAGCAACAGAATCAATAGCGTCATTGCAGCGTATATGCTACTATCTTGAAAAATAAAATAAAAAAAGGTACGAAATGTATGGAGTGCAGAATAGGGCGGTTGAACTTAAGTCAAGGCGATTCTACTTCACTAATAGGGAAAACCGATGTACTGATACTCGAAATAAGCAGTTATGCTAATTCTAACGCATTGCACGCGTATAATGCACTCATCAGTATCGCGCGATCTGCCGCGAAAACAACTTGCAATTTGCCAGCTCGATCTTGCCGGCCGCTCAAACAGAAAGACTAATCGGTCGTCCATTTGGCTTAGTGGCTACTGACTGCAGCGACTCGAAGGGCGGGGGTTCCATCCCGATGAAGACGAAATGCTACGTGCCCTTTTACTCAGCCAGTGCAGGTCGAAGAGTGCCAGGTGATCTAAATTGCCCGGAGACCTCCAATACGGCGTGTCTATAAGCCCGAACCGCTTAGAGACGCCAAACTGCGCGAATCACCCAAACATTAATAAATCGGCATGAAATCGGCACTAATAACAGCGAGGGGGCGCTTGAAGCAATGGACCGCCCTGTACAGCCAAAGCCGTCAATGTCCAAGCTGGCAAAAAAAAAAAAGAGAGGGAGAGAGAGAGAGAGGGGAAGAGAATTTATTGACAGAAAGGAAGAGAGGTCGGCCTGTACAGTTTGCTCCGCCCGGAAAATTTATAGCAATCGCAGGGCACCGTTGGACAAACTCGCGGTATAGTCTTCTCGGTCGTCCCGGGGAAGGGCAGTCACGTCCCACTGGCTGATACAGCAAGGGCGACAGTGACAACAGCTTTTGCCATCTCAGCCGTTTTGTTTTTCTTTATTACACGCACACAGTTGGAAAAGCGAGTCCCTCCTCTCTCAATGTCTCCTTATCGTGCCGCCATGATTGCGGCACTATCAATGCCGGGACAACGCCCGCCTGATATCCAGCTTGACCACCACGCCAGATTGCCATGACCTCTCCTCCGAGGTTTCGCAGAATGACGGGAAAAGAACAAATATAAACGAGCCGAGAAAGTGCTTGCACAGCGGACGAAACTGGAGCACACGGCGAATCGGGATGACTGCACTGGCGCGGACCTTGAACTAGACCTTTAGCCGAAGTGCCAGCGATTAAGAGCAAGGCTGACTTGATGTCTGTAAAGCTCCTGTGATAGGCCGCTGCCCAATGGGATTGCTCAGATATTTCACCTTTTTTGTAACACCAGGCGTGGCACAAATTTGTTGCATAATTCCTGCAACCTTTCGGAAGACGTGTTGTTACACCGAAAGAAAAAAGTAGGCACGCTATTCCAGAAATTATGAAATGTATCCAATGTGGGTACTTACAGATATTTAAAGTTGTCAACGCATCCTTTACATTGACATAAGACTGCAACAGTTTCCAAAATGTTTATCTTTGAAATAAGCCCTTCTGTCAACAAAACAGTGTACACATGACCGTGCTGCATTTTTGCTCCAGCTCAGTGCTCCATCAAGTGCAGTCATTGTCAATGTCGTTGTCACCGAGCTGAAGTCGAAACGAGATTTAAAATACTGAGCAAGAAAGAAAAGGAATTCAAATTGTTTTTAAAATGCGTTTGAAAAACGCGATGCTAGCCATTAAAACCGGAGGTCGATAAGAAAAAAAGCATTAAATTTCAACTGCTTGCATCGCAACGCTGCTTGGCGCGATAGAAGAGTACTGCAATCATCATTTCCACTGATCTGTAAATGCTTACTCTCCACAAAAAAGTTAATAAAAAGCGCTAGACAGGAGTGCGACAATGTTCCATTGTTTTCTCCCAGTCATATCGCCGCTGTGTTTCATATCCTTGCACTTCGACGTCAAGGTTATAACAGCTGATAAGCTAAACTCTACCCACCCACCCTTTTCATTTGTTTTTTTTCAACGTACCATTAAAACAAGAGCTTCGTAATAACGCTGCATCCGCATACTCTGTCTGGCCATAGGAACGTCGCGCGCGTACTCCGAAGAGCATCTGCACGAGAGCAGATTGATTTGATTGATTTGTGGGGTTTAACGTCCCAAAACCACCATATGATTACGAGAGACGCCGTAGTGGAGGGCTCCGGAAATTTCGACCATCTGGGGTTCTTTAACGTGCACCCAAATCTGAGCACACGGGCCTACGACATTTCCGCCTCCGTCGGAAATGCAGCCGCCGCAGCCGGGAATCGAACCCCAACCAGCGGGTCAGCAGCCGAGTACCTTAGCCACTAGACCACCGCGGCGGGGCGACTCTGCACGTGAGCAGGTGGAAGCTGACAGCCGTAAATGCTGTGACGCTGCCACACTTTCTGCCCTCGAATGAAGTAAAAAAAAAATGCGCAACAAAAACTTTATTGGGTGGCAACACATAGCGGATTCGTTAGTACGCTAACCCGGTCCTGGGAATTGACCGAGAGAGAGAGACAATTGTTAATGTAGAAAAGAAAGAGGGGGGAAGCAGGCGGTTAGCAAAAGATGAAATTTAGGAAACGATGAGGGCGGTGTGAGCAAGAAAATTCGATCGCATTATTTGGAAATGAAATAATGTTAGCGACTCAAGGTTCAACATCTAATTTAGTTCGTATATGAGAAAGTTTAGCGGTAATGAAACATAACGCGTGGAATACGTGATCTGACCAATAGAAGAAAGCTATGTTATAGGCGAGAAATATCATAAATATTCCACATTATATTATTCATAAAACATTAAGCACATTAAAAAAAATTCGCCCTTTTCCTGCAAGTATATGTATACGACTGGCGAGTGAGGACGACGCAAACGAGCGATGGAAACGAAAATGACAGGTGTAACCTTAAAAGCGAGCAGAGTGGGTCAGACAACAAACGCAACGGATATCTTAGTTGAAATCAAGAAGAAGAAATTGACATAGGCTAGGCACCCAGGCTGGATAACCACTAGTCATTAAGGGAAACTGACTGAATTCCAAGAGAAGGCAAACGCGTGAAAGGAAGGCAGAAAATTAGGTGGGCAGACGAGGTTAAAAAGTAAATTTTCAGGTATAACGTACTAGAAGCAGAAAGCACGGCACCAGATTGATAGGCGGATCATGGGAGATGCCTTTAGACTCACTCGCTGGATTCCGTGCCGACCGGTTGTGCCCTCGCGATCTCCGACGAAAGTGCAGCTCTGGCCGACTGGGTCGGTCCTACGCCATCTCCTGACGCCGACAAGAGCTCTCGCCAGTGGTGCCCCGTCCTCGGACTCCTGTGACCGTACTTCATCTTTCCTACCTTCTCTTAACTTCCCTCGTCGCTCGCTGTACCTACGCATCTCTCTCTCTATATATACCGTTAATCATATCCTTTTAATCCCTCCTTACCCCCATCCCTTGTGAGCTACTGTTGAGGCGTCGCACCAGATGCAGACAGTTACGGGGCTCACTTTTCTCTTCCCTTTTATAACCACACAATAAGAGATGCCTTTGGCCTGCAGTGGGTGTAGTCAGGCTGATGATGATGATACATATTTTGCTCGTAACATCACAGAATGGTTCTCTGCGATGAGTACCTCAACATGGCGGCCTCGGGAGAGTATCAGAGCAGGGGTGGACACAAAGTAGTTCGGTCCCCGCGTTCTTTTGGGCTCTCTCCGTTTTCTTCAGGCCGCCAGCCGCGCTAAGGGGCACCGGCACTAATCTGATGTCACATTTTCTTGTCCTGCGCGTTCGAGTAAGAGTCCATGCAGCATCTAAACAAGCTGGTACCCCCAAGATCTGTCTGTACACATCTGTACCCCCCCCCCCCCCTCCAAAAAAAAAAGGCCCCACTTTTCTTTCGTTGGCCTATGCGAATAAACTTGCAGGGAAAAAAGAGCTAAATGTACTGAGTTGTGATTTATGTAATAAGTGTGGACTAAGAATATCTCTTGTTCGAACTTCATTAGAGCTTATCGCGAATAAACTATGGAATTTCCGTTGAATTTCTTCATACATTTGACTAAGGCATTTCGATTGATGTATCAGACTGACAGTAGCAAAAATTGAGTGACCACGTTTCTCGGTGACAGTCGTGTACGCAAGCAAGTTTACAAGTACACCAATCCCAACGCTTGATGCATGTATATCGGAGGAACCAGCAAAACCCCCCTGAATCGAAGGCAGATAGCAGCGTGCCCCCCCCCCCCCCCCTCGCCAGAGCACGTTTGATTGACAGTCGCCCTATCGGCGCGTACAGGTTGTTACACTGTAGCAGAGAGTAGCCGCGGTGCGGTATTAGCAATCGCACAATGACACACCCCGTGGAGACGTCTCTTGACACGAAACAAACAAGTCTGTTCTTGAAGGTGACTTTACGAGTACTGAAGAGATTGAACAAGTTCGCACGTAAGCAACGTCTCTTTTTTTTCTTTTAAGCTCCTTGCGGATCAAGCCACGTCAGGGGCGTCACCAGAAAGTTTTGTTTTTGATTGAGACGTTCCCCAGCTATTATTATTGTTATTAAATTTTTTTTTGGGGGGGGGAGGCAAGGGGTGTTTATACTCATGCGTGTTTTATGTGTGCGCGTACATATACACACATAGTGTAGAAAAATTCTTAAGCCCCCCTCCCCCCCCACCAAACCACACCTATTGCTACGACACAGCCACAGACGACATTTTCCAGTAATTAATTCTTTATTCACCTACGTTGTAATAAGCCTTAAAACAAGGAAAGAAGACATCGCAAATTTTTCTTTCCATGGTGGTCTTTTGTTTAGTTAAGCCACGTGCCAGATCTCGCTGTATCCACGCCACTGGACTGACTGGAATGATACCACATGCACAGCATGTGAAACAGTATGTGGTAAAAATAAACTTAAAAAATCATGTAGCCAATGTAGATGATAAACGCTGGGTCGTAGCATACTCCTATCCCGAAAGAAAAAGACAAGTATGGTTTTCAGTGTTTTGTAATCGTTATAGGTGACCTTGACCTGAATGTAGGGCAGCAGCGTGCATGCTGGCGCGGTGAAACGTATAATGGGCATCAACAGGTGCCGAAATGCGAAACGTTAGAGGATGTTGCACAATAAAGCACGGGTGTAAATAGTGTACGACACAAGACGTAGCCAGATTGTATCTGTTAAGCTTCCCTTCGCCGAGACGGGAGTATGGAAGACAGTAGCGTAGCCAAAAAATGCTTTCGGGGATGGGAGGGGTCACCCTACTTTGGCTACGCCTGTGATGGAAGGGGTGACCACAGCGAAAGCCGAGATGACACGAAAGAACGACGCTTCACCGCATCACCCGCAAGCATTTTCCCAAGTAATCGCTCCAGCCGCTTGTAGAAGTACACATAATCCTCGAAGGTCCGACAAAAGCGATAAGGCGGATAATTTTTTTTAAACTCTACCATCACGAAATCAAGTAATCTACAATGACAAACGCGAACTCGACTTTCGCTGCTGTGGCTTTTGAGCACTTTATGCTCAAAAAGCACTTCTGCTTCACAGACAAATTACAGAAAACAAAAAAATACACAAGACGGGATATTGTCAAAATGAATACACATGAATATTTTTTTTTTTTTTGCAAGGCGTATAAAGGTACAACAACGTCAATTTGTGTGCGAGTAAAACTGAAGTCATCGTTATCGCTTTTCGACCCACCAGAAAGGTGCTACCACAAGAAAGCAACGGTGCTGCGATGGCAGTGCGCTGACAGAAATTCCAAAGCATGGTAACACGAACTCCACAAACCATGGCTGAGCTGTAAAGTCAAAAGCGCCTCTTGCGGCGCCAAGATAAGCGCTCGACAACAACTACCAGAGAGAAGCCAGGCGTGCCCCGTTATCAGAGAAGCAACTGCAAGTCATCCCTCCCAGAGGCGTGTGCTGATATAGCCGATAAGGCGTCGGGTCAAAACAAATACCACAGCGTAAAAAAACGGGAAACGCCCCCGGATCACACTTGTCATACGCTGACGCTCCCTACGAGCACGGTAAAGTACAACAGTTACGAGGATAAATCAGAGCTCCGCACGTTAACGTCGAACCGGCCCGCAGTACGAGGTGGGCTTCTCACGAGTGCCTTGGGTCATTGACCCAGTTGTCAAAAGAGGACCGTGGCGAGGAGACTGAGCATGCTTTGTACTACGCACACGGAGCATGAAAGCTACCAAACCAAGACAACATGACCCACAGAAAGAAACAAATGCGCACGACGAATAAAAGAACATTCCCGCTACCACGTGTGTTCGCGCGCTCTTTTCCTTTCTTTCCCCTCTGACAAGAGAAACGTGATCGCTTAACTTTGACAAGGTGGTGACGAAGAAAGCCTACGCATCTAGCTGTGACAGCTACAGCTGAGCTGCGCCGAGTAGCGCGAGATATTTATCCACGTGGCTACAGCTCCACCCATGTGAGAATATAAACCACGCCTGAGAGCTCGCTCTCGATTCACAGCATCCTCGCGCGGCGCGGACGTGGACAACGGCGAGCAATGCACTGAAATCGGGCGCAGGAAGTCGAACGGCGATCGGTAAAAGGCACGACGCAGAAGCGTCGAAAGGCAGCTCGGAAACAGTTGCTACTTACAAGACCTGCTTTGAAGGACGTGTACAGCAGCGGGAGATGACGAGACGCTTTCCCTCTGCAGCAGGCGCGAAAATTTGAACAGCGCTCGTGCCATTGTCTCTCGTTCCAAGCGGCGACAGGACTTTCACTGCGTCCACGTTTTCTCCGGCCGGCACAAATGCAGACAAAGTCCGCCGAGAAAACAAAAAACGAAACGTGCACCTTCACTCAGCGACCAATGAGATGCTGGCGTCGCCAAGCGATAGTGGCGCCACTGTAGTCTTTTGAACCTTTAGTAAAACACTCGCATAGTGTTTATTCAACGCAAGTTTTTGTACTACTCACAGAGAGCGCAAAGATATGTAACGCAACGTATTCGCTTGACACAAAGACAAACGTACGAAGGTTGCGTCACTAGCGCTCTCTGGGAGTTGTAGGCAAACAAATTATTGTTGAGAGTGATCTTCTGTGTGGTGTTAGGAAATCGACCGTTTCGCCGGCTGTGGCGAATGAGCGGAACTTGCGGCGGGCAGAGCGAGTTCTGCTCCAAGCGAAGCTGCCGCCGGTGCCGTCAGCGTGTCAAAGGCGGTGAGGGGCCGACGTTCGCTCGTAAACCTAGCTGTGCTGTCGGTTACCTCCCCCTTAAAAAAACGGCTCAAGTTGCATTGTTATGGTAAGCACAACGGCATGAGAACTTCCTCTTTGCTTGTCAAATTTCTCGAGGCCGTACGGTGCTAGCGCTCTCGTCTAGGTAGCCGACGCAAGTGCTGACGGATTTCTTCGAAAATCCTGCGCTTACTCAAATGCGCGAAACTTGTAATTCTGCTGGAACGTATAGTACTAGCACTTCCATATTCTTACTTCGTGAAAGTCTCGTTTTTTTCAGCACCATGTGACGCGCGGCCGTATTTCAAAAGCAGCACGCGTGATCTATATTTAGCGGCCCTGCCGCGTATCGGTCTAACCACTGTTCCGAGCGTGCAGGAAAAGAGCAATTACTAAAGCGTGGTAAATAGGGATCTTCCTCATTCGTTTTTACCGAATCTGTAGCGCGGTGGATGCCGGTTTATCTGCCACGGATGTCAGCAACTTTGTGCCACGACTCTCCTCCCCCGAGATTTGCTTGCGGGACTCCGTGTTGCGGGATAACGTGTTTGCGCCTTTGAGTCGTACTGGACAGATGATAACTGACGTACTACTGTTGCGCTGATCGGTGTACGTAGTTGATATGTCACTGAATTAGAGTTGCGCCCGTGAGTCTATGCGTTGCCAGCCTTTCCGGCCTGCAGGTCATCTTTATCGCGCGGGCCATGTCCACGCCGGTTCACCGGCAGCGCAATGAACTCAGGGCCTTGACAAGCCCTCCGACAGCCTTCTACGAAGGGAGCGAGTGAAATCTTTTCGTCCGGTTCTCTCCCCTTGAAGAAAAAAAGCGAAGCAACCTCAACGGTGCTGCAATGCGCTCAAGTGCCGCCCCATTCAATCGTGACGAAAAGTAACAAAAAAAAAATACGCATAGTTTTCGCGTCTTCAGATGTTAGTTTCAGCGGCCGCTTAGCAAACGTCTAAGCTTGCGCAACAAAAACAAAACCACCTGCGCTGTCAGACAGGGATCAACGCGCGCGCCACTTGCTGCATGCTTTTCATTTTTTTTATTCCCGGAGTTGGCACCGAATCAACAGCATGGAGTATATTGCAATCACATCGCTCGCCTCCTTTCGCTTCACGCGAAATGTGTGTGTCAAAAACGGCTCGTTTGCATAACGGAGTGTGCGACTATTGTTTCGGAGCATTGCCCTCATTCTCCATTCACTGCACCGATTACGTATAGCTCTTGGACCTCGTACAATTTGTTCCCTTCGCATCTCTCTCTCTCTCTTTTTTGACGAAGGGAGGTAAGTAAAGCATAAAACAGAATATTCAAGCCTACCCACGATCGATCGATATTCTTTCAGCATGTCTCATAAGTTTGTGTCTTAATTTTTCTGCAGAAATAATAAGCTGGTTATGACCACATGCAGTGTTCATCCGTTCAAAATCCAGATAAATGTGCAGTTATTGGGGTCCAGAAAGGAATATGCTGTAGTAAATGTCTCTGTAGTCTATACGACTACCTTTTGTTTTGGTGTGCCAGCTATAGATAGTTGACTTGCAAAAGCTCTTCAATGTATGAAACTGCAGTCACCACAGCTTATGCCTTTATGCTTAGCAGATCAAAGCCACATTGGGGAAAGCTTTAATATTTGTGGTGCAGCTTGGATAAACCAATTTGGAAATAACATAAACAGAAAACAAATAAAGTTTGTGTAGCAAATGCTGGGTATGGACTAATCCAAGAACTGTTGTGTTCATTTTAAAGCAGAAATAAGACTCCAAAATAGGCATGGGACATTTCATCTCTTACACAGTGGTATAATTAGGGGCAAACTTGGATGTGAAACTTAAGTATTTCCTTTAAACCACATCTGAAAGTTACCCGTGTTGCACATTTTATGCAACTGACCATCGCCCCCGTTCTTACTCTATCTGCAGCCAAGATGCTCCTTGCACTTCAATATTCCAAGCTCTCCTTGGAGCACGCCTGCCTAGCCAAGTCTGCAAAATGGCCGCAGCTTCGACGTGCGTTTAGCAGGAGTTCGGTTCGCCGAACTGACAGCTCGAGTGCAGCCGAGGCTCCCAAGGGAATCCCATACTCAAAGCTTTCTGTCGGAGTGCCCAAAGAACTATACCAGAATGAAAACCGCGTTGCGTTGTCTCCCGCCGCCGCTGCTACGCTAGTCAAGAAGGGGTTCACTGTCAACGTTGAGGAGCAAGCTGGTGCAGCGGTGAGTGCTGCCTCCTTTGGTTGGAAATTTGTTGGGCCTGTCTTTCATTCACATCGATTCTTAGGTTTTCTTTCACGTTTTCACGAGATGGCCAATCTTCAGGTTTCATGTTTTGCTCCCATACCAAACCATTACAGGGACTCCAGAGTCAATGAATTAGTTCAGACTGATAAATTATGCTTTGGAAACTTCATTGCCATTTATTTCACCACCATAGGCTTCTTAATAGTGACACCATGAATTTCAGCATTTTCTTTTTGTATTTTGGCTACATTTGCCCAATGAATTCTTCTAAAATTTGATATGCTAAGCTTATGGCTTCCTCGGAAAGCAATGTACCTTATTTTTACTAGCTAGTTATAAATTACGTAGGTTCGAGTAGATACACACCATCTAGGCCTATCACACGACGACGACTAATGCAGGATCTTCAAAGTTGCATTGCCATCCGCATTTTCTTTTGTGTGTGTTTTCTTGCTTGCCAAGCGTCATCTCGTAGCAAGTGTGGTGTTTTCAGGGGCCGTGAAAGAATAATTTACCAATAGTGCGGGAAACATTTTTCTCCCATTAGTGTCTCTTTAAGGGAGCTGAATGGCCGAGTTGGGTGATGGTGTTATGGGGATCGTGCTGCGATTTCGCCTCTGTAAATCAAGTAAACTTTCATGCGCATTGAAGCAATTGTGCATATAGCATTTTGCTTACCTGCTGTGTTATAGCTCCTATTAAAGCTTTTTTCTTTGTAATTTGCAACTGTTATATTACAGGCAAAGTTCAAGAATGAGGCCTATGAGGCAAGTGGGGCACGCATCACAGATTGCAAGACCACGTTTCAGTCAGACATTGTGCTCAAAGTGCGTCCTCCGATCGAAGTGGACAAGGGACACTTACGAGACAGCAGCACGCTCATCAGCTTCCTGTATCCGGCACAGAACAAGTCACTCGTAGATGAGCTCGCCAAAAAGCAGATGACTGTATTTGCGATGGATGCCATACCTCGCATCAGTAGGGCTCAGGTGTTCGATGCACTGTCGTCCATGGCAAACATTGCGGGCTACAAGGCAGTGATCGAAGCAGCCAACCACTTTGGTCGTTTCTTCACTGGTAAGTGCATGCACATGTAACTTGGACTTAACGTGACACTTTGAAGGTACCCTGAAACACTTTTTTAAGTGACCAATAGAATGAATTCCCTCGAAGAGCTTATTGCCTCACGAATTCAACGCCGCGAAAATTGTAAGAATCCGTCCACTGCAAGTGGAGTTACAAAGTTTTGTCACATGCTGAAATTGCATTCTCTGCTCTCGTCCCGATGAAAGCACTGGAAGTTAAGCAGGGAGGGATCGTAGGGCCACAGAAAAACTGTCACGTGCCCATTGTGACTTTGAGCACTTTTTTTTCTTTTTTTCTTCGAATGTGGGACTTTTTTAGTGTGATTGCGGACAAGTAGCGGCCTTCCACGGCGATGTCTAACGAGCGGGCGCGCCATGTTCAAATCAGTCAATGGCTGATAGATGGGCTTGCTACGTGTGATTTTTGGGCATATTCCGTGATTTGTTGAGAAGTGAAAGCAATTTTTAGCCGACTTTGATCATTTCTTGTGAATTCCAGGCCGCATGCTGGGCTATAATATTTAGCTTGCATGTTGTCGGGAGCCTCTACTACCGATCGGCAGCGTTTTCTGACCATGCTCAAAAAGTGTTGCAGGGCCCCTTTAACACAGCAACACTGGCCAATACTCCAATACTTAATAAAGTGAACGAGCTAGCAACTGCCACTTCTGCTCAATTTCTAAAGCATTGGATTCGTTATGCGAAGGTTCTAGGCTTGGTCTCTGCTGGCGGTAAGGTTGCTTTCGTCCCCTTTCAGTCCTTTCCATTTATGCCGTAATTACTATGCTGCACTTAAACACTAAAAACAATGTTCGCATGCTTCCCTTGGCTTCATTCGCTTTTGACTTCGTAGGTTGTGTCCAACAAAGAAACAAGCCCTTGGTCCATTCCCCTTCTTTCGTACATCAGGGCTAGTGACACATTAGGACATGCTCTGTAAATTTCTGTGTCAACCTGTTTCTCTGGGTATACACCGTATGGCGTGAAGATATGAAGAAATTAGTGTGGACAAATTTTGTCTTGACGAATCTCAATGTAACCGCAGTTCATGTACACATGAGTTATCATATTTAAATTGTGAAATCCCCGTCAAAACTGCGGCAAATGCAGTGCATTCTTTTTTCAGGATGGCTTGAACATTTCCCTGAGTCGCAAGAAACGGTATATATGTAAGAGTCAAGAGATTTTTAGGAGTTTAAAAAGTAATGCGGAAACATAGAACTACAAAGCCAGCATTAGTAAAATATTTGGTATTCAGTGATTCTTTAAAGGAGGCTTTGCTGTTGTGTTCAGTGAACACTGGCAATGTAGATAAAGCAACAATGGCAGTGTTTTTTTTTGTTTTGTTTCAAAAGCATTTGCTCGATGTCAATGAGAAATGAAAGATTTTGAAAGCCATTGCGGGCTTCTTCAGCATTAAATAATCGTAAGTAAACAAGACTGTCCTACCGCTAGTGAAAGGCTGTAGCTTTACCTGATGGGCGTTAGGAGCTTCAGGCAATATAAATGCAATATTTAAAGGTCCTAAAAAAAAAACTGCATTGTGATTCTGCTGCGGTAGACATTTTCGCGATTTTCAATATAGTTCATTATTATCTTCAAAGTTAGTTGCATTGTTGTATTGACATGCTAATCTCTCTTTCTTTATGCTTTACAGCTGACTTACTGTAAGTATTTGCACTATTAGTATTCATATTTACAAACTTCATTCATTTGCTGTTGTGGAATTTATTCTTGAAGTGGCATGGGCACATGCTGATTTATGAAGGTACTGTCATCATTAACCCTTCGCGGTCCATTGTCGGGCCCTGTCCAAAAACAAGACATGGCTGCAGCAACCTGTGGCCAGACACTGCTGGACAAGTGCTCTCGTGTGCAATTTACCCACATGTTTAGTTGCTATATTATGCCTCATCTTTAAGAGCAAGTGGGCCTCTTTTACTTGAGTTTTGAGCTGTTCAGTTTCGGATCACAATGGATGAAAGGTGGGAAAAGGTTCTGGACTGCGAAGGGTTAAAGGTTCACCAAAATGGTTTCTTGAGAGTATGTCACAGCTAGAGTAAATCAGTCGGACCATAAATAAGTTGAGTCAGGCACCTTGTATCAAGGAAGACAGGGGTAATCAAATGCTAATTTCCTCCTGAGCCTTTCCTCGGCTTCTTTGCCGAATATTCGGGACTAAGCCCTGTCATCGGCGAACTTCTGTAAGCACACCATAAGTCATGGAGCCATGCGTTCTATCTGTCTGGTTGACCTCTGCATCACCAGACACCACCTCGAATGCGGCCTCTCGCTTTCGTTCAGTGGAACACAAACACGAAGAAGCCAGTCCTATCATTTGCATAAATGACTGAAGCAGTGCCACATCTTGAAACATGGGCGGCTGAAAGCTTGGCACGGTGCTGCTGTGTGAACTGCAATATTATGCATGTTTATAACCGTACAATAAGTTGCGCACTTTATGCATAGGGCTTAAATTATCCTGTTAAGATCCGACAATGCTATGCAATCTGCTCGATCGTATTGTACCAGGTATAGTTGAAACGGCGTAGAGGTCTCTTCGAAGTAGTTACAACGAGGCCTATTGTAAAATTTAGGTCATGCACAGGAAATGTAAGGTGTTGTCTCAGTGGTATCCAACCATTCTATCAAGTCTGTTCATTAATAGCATTGATCAGAAAAATTTGGATGTCACGAAGTCATACTACCACCACAAGGGCTTCAGTGAATGTGCAGACACTCTTCTTGTGCCTTGGCTAGCTCTTGCAAACAACTTTATTTCCCTGATCTATTTGTTACAGGAACCGTAATATCATTTCATTTATACAGTCGAATTCCTTCACAAGGCATACGTACTGACGTAAGAGACTAATGGGTATGACACCTAGTGGGCCTGCGAAAAAATAGCAGTTGATAAAGAAAGCTTTATGTGGTACCTTGTTAATAAGGGACACCTCATATAGAACTAGGACTGCGAACCAGTGCGTGAATCTCTGAAAGGGGCGCGGCTCAGCTGTGCCTCACTAACCACCCTTCTTTTCTCCTTTTTTTAATCTCCTTGCACTGCATACTTTCAAGGGCTTTGCCGAACATTCCGCATAGAAGTTCCAATGTGTTCCTTTTATTTTGTGAACCCCCTCCGTCTCCACCCATTCCCTTAAAAAAAAATTGTGTAACAAGAAAAGTACTTGCCGAAATTATGGTATGACTGCACAGAGTGTCCTCATGTGCGGGAACAATTAAAAGTTTTGATAAGGCTACAGCATGAGTGTTGCTTTGTGTCTGATGAGGATGCCATGCTCATCGACATTTTTCCTTTTTCTCTATGAATTTCAAATTCAGTTAAACCTTAATGTAACACTACATACCATACATAGACAACATAGAATATCATACATAGGCAACATAGAATAAATTACCAACATCTTTTGTCGTAATTGACGTTGCAGGAATTTTGTGCGACACAAGTGTACCTCTGGGGTGATGTCTTTCTGTTGGATGATGGGGCTCCTGCAAAAGTAAGGGTGCATGGGTTAGTGTTTGAACTTTCAGCCACCCTCTGGGTACAGTTCAGTGCTATACCTTGGACTAATCAGACTAATGTACTGTCACCACGCAACTTGCATCAGTAATTTCAACCATTGTGGCATAGCTTGGGATAGTGAGTGCGATCGTTGCCATGGCAGTCGTATTGTTTTGATGGTGGTGAAGTCTTAAAAACACCTCTGTGCATAGATTTAGGTATAGAATAAAGGGAACCAGGTAGTACAGACTAATATGTAGGCTTCATCAACAAGGCTAGTCTAGTAAGGTGGTGGTTTTGACAAACGAAGTTTTGCTTTTAACTGTAAGCATGTGACACAGACAGCACTTGTCTGTGTGCCTTTCCAATATACAGTGAAGGGTCTTATCAAAGGAAAACATTATGACCTATGAATCTATATACATTTATGCATTGTGTTTCTAGGAACCTGACACTGAAGATAGCAGAGAAATTTCACATGGCTTGATCGAAGCGAGTTCACTTTCACAAAGGAAATGCAGAGTAGTCAATCAGTGGAATTTTTTTTTCTCTCATCAAGGTATTGTGCGTTTTAAACCTAAATTTTCGTTACTGCCTCTTTGTGGCACGATGAAAAGCTTTCATCAAAATATAACAGCGTAAGAGCCAGCTGCTTCAGTGCGCATTAAGCCTTCGCTTCAATGTGCCCGATCCTCCCAGTGTAAAAAGCAGTGCCATCTGACCATGGCAATTAATCCTCTGTATTGACCTTTTGATGGTGGCAATGTACTCTTTCTATAGGCCAAATAACTGCTGCTGGCAAAGTGCCTCCTGCCAAGGTTCTTGTCATTGGTGGTGGGGTAGCTGGCTTGGCTGCTGTCGGCTGCTGCAAGAATATGGGTGCCATTGTGAGGGCCTTCGATACGCGCGAGGCTGTGAGGGAACAAGTGGAGTCCTTTGGTGCAGAGTTCCTCACAATCAACTTGGAGGCAAGATGATTCAATATTCTATTTGCCATGCAACTTGCAACTTGCATCATTGCACACTAAACTCGGTTACAGTCTAAAAAAAAAATGTGAGCTCTGCCCACAGAATCGCAGCGTGCCTACCCTGCACCTGTGAAATAGTCATGCCATGTAGCTGGTTTATGGTGAAACTGTAAGTAGTTTTTCTGAATTAATGAAGATACTAAGCACATTTAAGTGTTTGTCATTGCTACCTAAAACATAGTCTGGCTGAGGAGCGATATCAGAATTGCTGACCACCTGGGACATTAAAAACTCCGACCTAAAAGCACCAACAAAAACTTGTCTGTATGAAGAAGTTGGCTAACAGAAACCTTGGAAAATTGTTTGACATTGTGAAAATAAGCAGGTGCTGTTAATTGAGGCGTTTATGTAAAATATCCGTAGAAGGGACAGCAATGGTGTGGGCGGACCTTACATTTTTTCTTAGGTGGTAACCATATATATTCAAGAGGTTGAACGTGGTCTTGAAGGCACCAGGATATGTTTATCAATTTTTCAGTGTGTCTATAGTTAGCCACAATGCAGTGACTACTACATTGACAACACCACACTGGTGAGGAGGCATGGTTGTAATATCTCATGCTTGTGAATAATAGAGATGAGATCACCACGAGAAGTAATTTATTCTTTTGTATTTACATATGAATGAACCTTATATTAGTGTGATGCCACATTGAAGACTGGTTTCGTAATTGGTATAGCAGTCTCTATGCTAAATTATATATTAATGTTCTTTGATAGTGGATGAAATGAGTCTTACTTCTAAAATATACTTCTAGATAAGTTGCATACTATTCCTGCTCACGACAGCATCTTTTTGAGGTAAACTGAAATTGTTCAGAGGGTGTTTTATGGACAATAACATGATTGGGGAAGTACTACACCCAACCCTCGATATAAAAAAGATGCATCTCTCGCAGAAATAGATTTGTTATATCCAAAAATTTGTTATAAACGTATGCTCCTAACACTGTATCGCAAGATTATTTTTCATATACTTTGTTATAATTAATATTTTGTTATAGCAGGGTTTGTTATATCAAGGTATGAGTGTAATATGTCTGGGCTTGAAAAAAGTCTTTTTCTCACCCTCTGTGTGTAGGAGTCTGGTGAAGGTGTTGGAGGGTATGCAAAAGAAATGTCCAAGGAGTTCATTGAAGCTGAAATGGCACTGTTTGCTGAGCAGTGTAAAGATGTCGATATCATCATCACCACAGCTCTTATACCGGGAAAGAAGGCACCCCTCCTGATTACCAGGGTGAGTGAACATTGCGAGATTTAAAAAAATATTATGGTATATTCACAGTTGCAGAGTATATTTTGAATCTCTTGAAACTGGCTGGAAGACCATTGTTTTTTTATCTCTCTAATTTAGATTTTCAAGGCCTCCACGGTTCCTGGTAGAGCATTATCAGCACTATTTTTTCATTATTTACCGTGCTGTCAGCATTTATTAATTGTAATACCAGAATTATGGTTAAATGTTGCTGAAGCTTTTTTGGGGCACTAGGGAGCCTTTAAGGAGAGATGCTACTCGAACACACTTTTTTTTATTATTCACACTAGAGCAATGAAACTTGAGCTGTTTATGGAACTTTTTATGCTAATTTCAAATATATAGTTAGTTTTCTTTCAAGTTACACACTTTTAGCTCTGCAACATGACAAAGTGAAAACCTTAACCCTTTCGCCCTCCCTCTTTTCATCCCTAAACTTCTGTAAGTTTTTACCATTCATAGTTCACATTGCTTCAAATAAAGTGTAGAGTGCAAATAACTAATTAGGAAGCTCATACAAAATATGTAATATGCGTGAAAAATAATAGACGTAAAAAGTCTATATTTCTCCTACCCTAGTAAAGGTTTACATAGAATTTCTTTATTATACAATAAAATATAAAAATTTAAACTAAATTGCATTTGCCATACTTTGGAAAAAATTGGGGCAAAATTTCATGCAGATCCGAGCGCTAGAAGTGCCCGAAAAAGGAGGGGCACATGGGAAAAAATGGCGAAATTTGTGTTTTGAGAAAAACGAGTTTTAAAGTTAAAGTTGAGTTTTTATTTATTAAAGATATTATTAAATCCTTATTGTAGTGGCTACTGCCACTAAGATATGCCAGCACCATGAGTTTCTCCCTCTCGGCTTTTTCGAACCGACACCTCACAGACATTTCGGTCACAGACAGGGCCATGAAATGTTTGCCAAACTTCCGCTCCATCTGGCCTTGTGCCAACTGCAAGCTAGGAAGAAGTTTGACAGGACTGCGAAATCCAAACTAAGTCCAGTGTCATGACATTTTGCAGCCATGCTTGTGCCACATACCGTCGTACATAATGGCAATGTCGTCCCTACTAAGTTCTCTCACTGCGAGCTTTTTCGACCTCTCAAGATTGGCGCTCACGTAATTCATTGTCGCATCACGAACTTTAGAGCTGACGGGTGTGAATGACTTCTGATGCATTGGCTTTTGCAAGCCAACAACTGCCGCAAATCGGACCAGCTGCTCGTAGCCTATTCCTAAAGAGCACGCTGCACAACGGCTTTCACTTGCGAGCAATGCCTTTTTTAATTCATAACAGAGATAATTACACGAGAAAAACATTGTTCAGCTGTGCTGCTCGACAAGACATGGACACCGCAAATAGGTTTCAGATCACATACAGGCGCTCAGCGGCCAATGGCGGTCCCCGATTCGTACCATGTGATAAGCCAGTTGCGGCGCTCGAAAAACGCGCAGAAGAGTGCCTCTTTTTGTTATTTCTTGCGCTGCATCAGCGAGAGAAACTGTTGTTATTTGAAGAGTGAGGCCCGGCTCTTCGACTCATACAATCAACAATAGCGAGCGGCGGCGCATTATCAGCGGCAAGGTGGTCGAAGACTGCGCACTTTCAACCTTGGCTCTTTAGATACGATTTTAAAGCATTTTCAGTTAAGTCTCGACCTGTATTATTTTTTTCAGAACAGTAGAGGTACTAATTTTATCAAAACAGGTTAAAATAAAAATCGGTATTTTTGAAAAAAAAAAAAAACTCGCGTTTTTCAACCCGCATCTCCCCTTAAAGCGTGGTGGTTCGGAAGAGAAGAAAATATATGGTTTCATCATTTCAGAAGGAATTTAAGGAGGTCTTCCATTAAGTCTAGTTTTACCAGAAAAGTTTTATTTCCTGTAAGGAATGTGTAGTTGCTAGATTGTTGCACATACCGTATTTACTCGCGTAATCCTCGCACCCGCACAATTCTCGCAGTCCCCACATCGCCCAACAAAAATACGATTTCTTTTTTCCTCGAGTAATTATCGCACCCTCGAAAACTGCTGCAATAATGTCATCTGCTCTTTCCAGCCATTGATGATCATAGCGCACGTCATCTGGCGCCATCTCTTAAGCATCAAGCGTACTGTTGCACAGAGATTCAATCCAATTGTTGCACAGAGATTCAAGCCGAAGTGGCCAGTGTGTGTTGCGGCGTGTTTTGTATATTGCGTCGGTAACCTTGTCAAGTTATGAGGCGATACTGAAGCTGTACGGCTGCTTTCAAGTTGCAAGTGATAGATAATACACTAAAGAACGGCAACAGGGTCGCCGGTAGGCCCTTCGGAGTCTACAAGTTTTGTGTTTGCTACTGGTGACGGCAGCTGAAAGCCACCAAGACGCGTTGGGCCTGCAGTGTGCCTAAAACTGGGATTGATGGTAAACTTTATTTCTTGAGAAGGAAACTGCGGACAATTCTGTTAAATAGCCATCAGTCCAATACTGACGTCCCACGCTTACCTTTTGAGGGCTCCTGTTGAGTGACGAACGCTACCGCTACGCCCGTAACGTCCGCAAGCTTTGCGTATGGTATTCTAATTCTCGTCTATTTGCTTCCACTTTTTGTGTCTCAATTAAATCTTCTTGCATTGAACCTCTGCTTTTATTGTTGAGGTAAGTTTTAATCAATACTTCTTAAAGCTTGCTGTTAGTTGCTGGTGTGAGAATCCCGATTTGCGGCCACTTCATTTTCTTTTTCACTCTGTATGCTTTCGTAGAACGTTTTCCCCGCGTAATTCTCGCACCCACCAACTTTTCATCGGTTTTCCGGCAAAAAAAGTGCGAGGATTATGCGAGTAAATACAGTAGTTACAGGTTGTGAGAAATAGTGCTACCTTTCAGTCTCTTACGCGTGTTCCGTAGGAAATGGTGGAAACCATGAAACCCGGATCGGTCATTGTGGACTTGGCGGCAGAGAGTGGCGGCAACGTCCAGACCACCAAGCCCGGAGAGCTGTACGTGCACAAGGGTGTCATTCACATTGGCTACACGGACCTGCCAAGTCGTATGCCAACACAGTCCTCAACATTGTATGCCAACAACATCTCGAAGTTCCTTTTGTCAATAGGCAAGTTTTTTATATTATTTCCTCATATTTTATTTGCATCATGTGGGCACATGTCGAATTGTTATAAAGGGTCGGTAAAATAAAACTTGTGCCATGTTGGTGAATTGCATTTCGAAGAAAAGCTTGACAAGCTGAAAAAAAAAAAAAAAACCTCCAGCTAAGTGGTCACACCACTGGGTTGTTCCCAGATCAGCTGAAAATTTCATGAATTTTCATAGTGCTTGGTTTGTAATTAGTTATGTATATATTTGAATGTAATGTGAGCATGCACGTTAAAAAACCACAGGTGGTCGAAATTTCGGAGCCCTCCACTACGGCATCTCTCATAATCATATGGTGGTTTTCGGAAGTTAAACACCACATATCAATCAGTCATGAATGTAGTGTGAGAGCCAACATCCAGTAGTGAAGTCCATTATGATTGAGGAAGTACGATAATTTCCGAAAGGGTTGAAGGTAGCGCGTGTTGTGTCGTAAAAGCGCAATTGCTTATTGCTGGATTATTTTTTTGATAACTTCATGCAGGCTCCAAAGACCATTTCTACATTGATCTAAACGACGAGGTTGTTCGTGGCTCCATAATTCTTCAGGAAGGAAAGCTTCTGTGGCCACCACCGCCACCTAAAGTATCGGCTGCACCTCCACCACCCCCGAAGTCCGCTGTAACTGGTGCCAAGCCGCCTGGCATTGCGCAGAAAGAGGCACAAGTTCCTGACTACTTCAAGGAAACGCTCAAGAAGTCTCTTGTCTACACAGCAGGTTGGTTCTATTCAACAGAATTCATTCTCCTACTGTGCCTGATGGGCTCTGTGGCTCTTTGTATTTTGAAGGGCTAGGAAACAACCCCATGGTCCAAAATACGTGATGAATATATAACTGTGCACTTCTACAGAATCAGAACGCTGCTGCAAGAATTTTTGCAAATAAGTTCTGTAATAAGGAGGTTAGAAGGCATAGAACGGTGTACTCTCCCGCTGGCTTTGCTTTCTCACTTGGCCTCCCCGGCCTTTTAGGCATCCAAGTGGGGTAGGCGTAGCCTACTGACATGGTTGCCACAACTGTCTGAAGAAATAGTCCACCTTGTTCAAGAGTGCCAAGGGAACTCGGCATTACTTTACTGGCCTTTTAAACGTACACTACAAGAGAACAGGGACGAAAAGTAGTGCTGAATAAATGGTGATTCACAGCACAGGCGCTATGTGTCTGTGCTGCGTCTCCTTTTTTGTGTCCCCATTCATTCAGTGCTATTTTGCTTGAACAGTCTGGACCAACATGCCCAAATTTTAACAGTAGAACAATGAATCAGTTTAGATTGGCAAATTGCACACTGAAAACTTCAGTGACATAAACTTAGTGACATCTCAATAAAATGAACTTCCGGGGGCCACGGTGATTCGTCCGTTATTTTGAAAGGTTGTTATAGTGAAAGCCCAAAAATTAACCATAAATACTTATTTGAAATAACGGCTTACCTTTAATCCGATGGTTCCTTGAACTCATTTTTTTTATGAGAAAAACGAATGCACATGTAAACACTAAAAAATGCACCTTTACTTAAAAAAGTCCGATTTTTTTTTTTTTGACTCATGCAGCACAAACTTTGCAGCGCGAAGGCCTCTAGCTCATTCACATTCCTGTGGTGCGATCTACTTTCTCACTTAGCGAAAACTGCTTCCTCTTTTTCGTCCCAAGTAGAAATGAACTCAGTGTAGTAGCACCGCAGTGCAAACTCGGACTTGCTTTGCGGACGCAATAAGTAATTACCGAAAAGTGATGAACACGACTGACAAGGCCTGACAAGACAAATATAAGAAAAACCCGAAGCGTATGGCTGTCATTGCCTCTTCTGAAAAAAAAACGGCTAAAAAAGAAAATTCCTCGCTTTTCGTTTTCTGCTCCCTCGCCGACCTTGCCCTCTCGTGCTGCCCTCGCCTTTGCACTTGTAAACCTGGAACCCCGGCGTTTCAACATAAAAAAAAAGAAAAGAAAGTCGTCCTTTGGTTTTTTTTTTTCCCTCCGCAATGTCGCACAAAAGCAAGGCATCCGTTCGCTGTGTCATCTGCTTGCATACTGCTCCGGTGGTCGCTACGGATTTCAGAACATGAGTTCGTTGTACTGAGGTACTGTTAATATAATGCAGAACTAAATTAGTGCTCGTTATTCTAAAAAGCTTTGTATTCTGAAGTACTTAGTAGTGAAATAATTTTACATTGAAACAATTAGCAGTCTGCACGGGATTTTTTAAAAGTTTGTTAATCTGAAAAGTTCATTAACTTGGGCTTCGTTCTACTGAGATTTCACTGTAGTAGGTTTAATAATGGAACAAAAAGAAAAGGTAAAGTTTCATTCTGTAATTTCGCATCTCCATCACGTCACAGATTTCAAAGTGCACCTTTCACATTTTGGCAACATTTGCTTGAAGAAATTTTCTGGAAGTAGGTATATTTGTCTATGGCCTCCTCAGAGGACAATGTACTTCATTTTTATCAATGAACTGTGTTATACCTAAAAGACTGCGCAAAATGCACGATGTCACGCTAAATGGCTCGGGCATTTCAGGGTGGCACCACCGCCCACATATTCTTGTCTGGCGTTTTCTCATTCACAAAGCATCTTCGCGTGGCAAGCGTGGTAATTTTAGTGTCATGAAAAAGCAATACTAATATCAAATTGTTTTCTCTTTGCGTCCTTTTAATCTAGTCTCGACTATGAAGCAAGTTCTCGCTTCAAAGCAGCAAGAAGCCACTCTGCATACAGTGTTACACGCTGCAAGTCAATAGCACTAGCTTATTTAACACTGGTGTGCAGACTCATTTGTCATGCTGTTCTATCATGAGATCCAAGTAAATTCTTTCCGTGAAAGTGATGTTAACTGACCTTGCCTTTCCTTTTTATTTTCAGGTCTTGGAACTGTTGTGGGCCTCGGAGTTGTTTCCCCAAATCCAGCCTTCACTACTATGACCACAATATTTGGCCTGTCAGGAATTGTTGGTAAGTGAATGACCATGGCATCACATCATTCGTGCTATATTATGTGGACATACTGTACTAAATGTTTTGTCAAAAGATGTAATTTAGTGAGGTATTGTTGCCAATGAATAATTGCAACCAGCATTGGAAGGCGAATTCAAAAATAGAATTTTACTAGTTTGTGTGTTCTATTCATGAAATTTTGCTGCATCGAAGTTCGACGACAGCAAGCATATTTTGTTGCTTTTCTTGCATATAACCTGAACCCTCAAAAGGGATTTGCATGGTCCCCCGCTGGGAGCCGCGGGGGATCATGCGGGAAACCAGCAAACCTCTACAATGTTAAAAGATTTTGGATAAGTCGTTGCGTGCAAAAGTGCTGTTTTTGCACACACTAGTACCGTAATTACTCGAATCTAACGCGCACCTTTTTTCCCGGTTAAGCGAGTTCATAAATCGCATGCACGTTAGAATAGAGTACGAAAAAAAAAATGAATACAGTCATTCTATTGCCATCGGCATTTCCAAAATGGCCGCCCCCTACGTGCGTCGGCATGGCGCGTCGGCCATTTCTGCCTATGTGTTTCCCATGTGCGGCACTTCGTACGTGTGCTGAGGGGTTTGTCATCTTGTAGTGCATTAGCATTGACGGCATGGAAGGGCCCACTCCAAAAACTCGAGTGCACCACGATGCCGCTTTTAAAGGAAAAGTCATCGCGTGTGCAGAAATGGACGGAAATCGGGCCGCATCGCGGTCGTTCGGAGTTCCCGAAACGTGCGCGCGGGACTGGCGGAAACAAAAGCAGAGGATTGTCGACAGCAAAGCTTCACGCAAATGCTTCAGTGGACCACAGCAGGGTCGGTTTTCGCAAATTGAAGAGCTGCTCGGCGAGTATGTGCTTGAGCAGCGAGCGGCACAGCGGCCCGTGACGACAGAACTGCTCCAAGTGCGGGCTATGCAATTAGCCTTAGAAAAAGGTATAATGCGGAGCCAGTTTAAAGCGAGCAGTAGGTGCTGGCTAACTAACTTTATGAAGAGAAAAGGCTTTTCCCTCTGAAGGCTAACGGGCATATGCGAAAAGTTTTGCGGAGGAGTACGATGAAAAGCTTCACAGTTTTCAGAGGTTCGTCCTAAACTTCCGGCGCAACAACGGCTACCTGCTTGGGCAAATCGCGAATGCCGATCAGACGCCTCTTTACTTCGACATGCCTGGCACCACAACCGTTGAGAAGAAGGGGGCGAAGCAAGTTCGCGTGCTGACATCGGTCCACGGTAAAACTACAGTGACGGCAATGCTCTGTTACACGTCAGATGGGCACAAGCTTCCCCCGTACCTCATATTTAAATGGAAGACGCTCCCGAAAGGAGTAATTTTTTCGAGTGATGTGATCGTGCGAGCCAGCGAGAAAAATGGGTGCACGTTGCAATCGATCTCTGACTTTTTTTTTTTTTTGTCGTGGAAATTGGGTGCGCGTTACAATCGAGGGCGCGGTAGAATCGAGTAAATACGGTAGTTTCATTACAGCAGGATTTGACTGTACCTGTCTTTCCAATTTTTGAATGTCTATTTAAAAAAAATGAGGTGGCTGTTTTACAGCTTTTTCCTTTAAGTAAGAATGCATAAGCTGTAAATTGTTTAATCAAACTTTTTTATTATGAATAAAGGTAAAATTAAGCCAATATGCCTGTAAATTGGCCCTCTAGTTCTGAACTGCTTCATTTCAATCCAGTGACGAAGGGCTTTTTCACTTCAGAGCTGAAACAGGGGTTTATGTAAATTGGAGAGCGCCAGTTTGTGCTCACTTGTGGCCTAAAATTTAGAGTACCCTGTCATTTATCTCTCATTTTATTCTCTATTCTAACTTGCATGGGTGGCCTTGTGTACAATTATAAGAGAGTGTTGGTAGACAGTCAGCACTTTGTATTAATACTGGCACAAGCATCGAGTGACTGTCTTGTTTTTTCTTAAAGCACTTACGGTCGAGCAGTTACTTCTGATTTACCAAATATTCAGAAAGTGTCTTGTAAAAAAGTAACACTCCCATGAAATTGATAATTCTGATTGAAGTCAAGAGTTATATTGTATATGTATAATATGAGAGCATAAGTTTACTTAAGAATAAAGATAAAGGTTAACTGTCGGGATAATTAATAAGGATGAACTAAATGACTTCAATAAGGAACAGCAGGTTTTCTTGTTAGCAGCTGGAATGGTTTCAGCACCCGCTGGAGCAGATTTCAACCACGCAATTCTTTCGACATAGCCTCAGAGATGTACTTTGGCAGTGGGATGGACGCAAAGTTTACTGAAGAATTACATCAGGGCACAGGGATGCTGAGATGCAAATGCCTCTACCAAGTCAAGGATTACGGTCACCTTAATTGTCTTGCTTCAGCAATGATCCTTGCTTTAAGTTTGTCTCTGAGAAATAGGAAAAATAATTTAGTATTTAAATGGTTTGCTAAATGCTGAAGGCAAAATTTTTCTGCAGAAGCACGGAATGTGGTTGAGTTTTAGTTCTGAAGTAACAAGTTTGATCAGAGTCGGTGTTTGTTCGCTTATTGCAGGATATCACACAGTGTGGGGCGTTACGCCCGCTCTCCACTCGCCACTGATGTCGGTGACCAATGCCGTTTCTGGCATCACGGCTGTTGGTGGCCTACTGCTGATGGGTGGCGGTGTCATGCCAGGCACGCTGCCACAGTCCTTAGCGGCGGGTGCAGCCTTTGTTTCAACCATCAACATCTTTGGTGGCTTCCTTGTCACCCAGCGCATGCTGGACATGTTTCGTCGGCCAACTGACCCTAAGGAGCACAACTATCTTTATGCCATACCTGGTAAGGCTGTGGTCCGACAAATCTGTGGACATATCTGAAGTTGTCTAAAATACTGACCAACTTAAAGGGCCCCAAGCACCCAGAGTTCGTAATTTAGTTGTTGTGCTGCAGTTATGCACGAGTCTACAGCAAATATGTAGCTGTGAGAAATGTTTTTTTAACGATACGTAGCAGCGGAGCTACCTACATAGTATACCCATTTGATGATACAAAATAAGGCCCTAGCTCGTTTATCTGTTGCTGTCGCTATGCTCGGCTCGTCTCGTGCATAGTGTTTCATACAATATAACCGAGAAGGGTGTCTGGCGCTAGTGTATACGGGGGTTCTTTCAGCGGCGCTTGTACTCCCATGGGAATTCTGGGAAGTGCAGGCTTCGGATCTGCTTTGGATGGATTACGTTTTTGAGAATTGCGACGCTTGTTTGCCGAGTGTAAAACGAAGTGATATGAAGTTATATTGAAGTGAAACTTGGTTCATTCTTGTTCGTGTAAATTTTGTTGCAAAAACTTTTCGTGAGCATGAGATGGAAGTGAAACCTGGAAAAATTTAAGGTAAACATCGGATTATGCATTCCTCTGCCATGGCATTCCAGACTTGGCATGCCGTCGTGGGTGCGGCCCGCCGATGTCACTTTCTAAAGGGGGAGTGAGCGTCATCTCCAGATCAAATAAACTTCTTTACCTGCCTGCCTATTTGGCATTGAGATATAATAAATTATTTTTTGTAATGCTTGAAAACAAACATTCATGTTTTGCTCTTGAAAGTACCAGGCTTGTGCGAATGGTGAATTTTTCATTTGAAGCGAATAGTGATTTTGGTCAAATAATTTCGGATTGAATTGGAATAGTATATACGTATGGCATATAAAAAAATGGGCATATGTTTCACGACTTAACTAACCTGCGCACTATTTTTTTTATTGAAATTATGGCCTCTATGCAAATGCCATTTTTCAAAGGAAGTCAGAACAACTTTGAATAGTAGCAGGAGCTGACTTTTAGTATGATGCGAGTGATAACCTGTAAAGTATGTAATATTTTAAAATTTATATTGGAGCATAAAAGCCGCCGTAAGCTTTTATGCTTAAAAAATTATTAATCGATTTGAGGCTAATATGTTCATTTAAATAGGTCCTGCAACATTTTTTCAAGTAGCCATGGAATGGATTCATTAAATAAGCTTATTGCCTCCAGAATTTCCTGCCGCAGAAATTTTTAGAATACATCCAGTGCAAGCGGAGTCGCAAAGATTTGTTGCATGCTTCAATTGCATTTTCTATTCTCATCCCGGCAAAAGTGCTGGAGGCTAAACATGGAGGGATAGCATGGGGAAAGAAAATACATCACACAATCCTCGTGACCCTTGAGCACTTTCTGTCTCACTTTTTCCTGTGTTTGTTTTTTGTTTTTTCGTGTATGCTGCTTTTCACGGGGATCATGCGCGTACGCCTGTTCAAGTGGCAGCCTCCCGCGGCGGCTCCAGTAATGACCAAGCGTGCCATGCTCAAATCAGGCAATGGCCCATACAACGGCTGCGTCGATTGATTTATTGAGCTTGTGGCGTTATTTGCCCGAAGAGTTGAGCGATTTTTAAGTGACTTTGAGAATTTATTGTGAATTGCAGGCACGTGCCGTGCTATAATATTTGGCTCGCGGGTTCTCGGCTCGACCACAGAGCGGCAGCGTTTTCTGTCCATGCTGAAAAAGTGTTGCAGAGCCCCTTTAAATTTGAAGTCGGGCTTCGCGGCAAAGCGGTTTTCCCTGGGACAGGTGCTTTCACGGCTCAGCATTTCTACACTGCAGTGAAACAACTTTTACAGGCGGCTACATGCGGATTGATATACATCTATTTGTTCATTGCAAATACTTCGAAATTTTCAATAATTTCAATTCGAATCCAAGTGAATTCGAAAACTCTACTATTCGTTCGAATAATCGAAGCATCGGAATATTCGCACAAGCCAGAAAGTACGGATTATCTTTTTACGGAAATCACAGAACAGTATTAAGTGAGAAACACTTAACGTTTCGTCTGCTGCGATGCCAGGTGCATCAGTCCAAGTGGTCTGCCTTCAATGCACCCCTAGTTTCATTGTGAAGTCAAATCACAGGAGCGCGGCAATTACACAGCACTGCTTTTGAGAATCTGCAGCACTTTATTGCCTGGCAAAAGTGGAAAATACAAAATTTCTCACAAATATAGCAGTACGAAACATGCTCAAATTTTTTTGTTGCTGCGAGCCTGTCAACGCCCTATCCTATATCCCCTCTGCTTGTTGCGCATCTTATTTCTGTTCCCTTTTCCAGCCCTGGCATTCCTAGGTGCATACAGCACAGCCGTGTCTCAGGGTTGCACGGACTTGGAGCAGATGATGTACCTGGGCTCGTCTCTCTGCTGTGTT
This sequence comes from Rhipicephalus annulatus, assembly GCA_013436015.1. Lineage (NCBI taxonomy): Eukaryota > Metazoa > Arthropoda > Arachnida > Ixodida > Ixodidae > Rhipicephalus > Rhipicephalus annulatus. Next base: position 240,070 of record WOVY01011956.1, read on the forward strand.
GGTGCCCTGGCAGGCCTATCCTCTCAAAAAACAAGCCGTCTGGGAAATGCTTTGGGCATGGTGGGTGTCTCGGGAGGAATAGCAGCCACTCTCGGTGCCATGGACTTGACACCAGAGCTGGCCACTCAAGTGGCCGCTTGCATGGGTGCAGGTGAGTGTAGGAAAAGGTAACACATCGAAAACTGTTCAGTTTTCGATGTGTTACTTCCATGATCTTGAACATTTACATGTGTTTTTCAAAAGTATGCAGCAGACCTTTGGTAAATGGAAATCTCCTCAATGCCACTGCTGCTTAAATGGAACAACTGGCTCTAATGATTGGTTTTGTGCTAGGAATATGCATCCCGGTTTATTTCTCTTTCAGTGGAACTACTGATGAAACACATTCTCCTGGTGACTTCAAGTTTCGAGCTTCTGTAGTCTACTGTGCTTCTGTAGTCAATGTAGACATGAGAAGTGTCGAACATGTTCAACAGATGTGAATGGATATTGTGCCATTGTCACAATTTGCACTTGCATGTGTAGCTCATGCGTAGGTCTTGAGAGCTGTCCCGTGTGCTTGGCAGCAAAGGTGATGTAGCCAGATGGTTGTTCAGTAATGCTTTACTTTATTGTACAGTAGAATCTCAATGATACGATTACGGTTGATGTGAATTTCATGATGATACGAATTTTAAGGTTGTTTTGGATGGACTACATTATATAAAATGCACCATGATTCTGTGTTATACGAATGGTTTCCCCAACCACCGCGGATGATACGAATGTGCGATTGACCGCTGCATGCCAGCGGCGCAACGCGGCAAAAACACGCCGCAAGGCCGACGCGAAAAAATCGGTCCAAAACCAATTTCCTCTCCACACGATAGCATAGTATCACCTTTTTGCTTCATGGCTTTGGCTTCACCGGCTGCTCTAACGTCCTATCTCTCAAACCATGTGACCTCAACAACTAGCCGCAAATCAACATGGCGGCGAAGGCATCGGCGGTAGGTGCTATCGCGAACTACCCGCGCGGCCATAGAGTTAAGCGGCGTGTCAAAGCTCACGACCTTGACAAGGACACGGTCGTCGAGAGCCTGGTTTGGATTACGATCGCTGATAACATCGGAAGTAGAAGAAGGTGCAGCAGCAGCGAGTCGGCTTGCCCGAACGTGTCTTGCTTTCGCACTGCTGGCTGAATCTGTCGCCGCCGCTGTGTCCGCTCGTGTCATTTTGGCTGGCTTGTCTTCCGAAATAACATTATTTTTCAGTGCCTTGTGTGCATAATTATAACTGGGTAAGAACTTCATTGCTCAGGAAACGGGCAAAATGGAATGAATTCTCAAGCTGCTATGGCGGCGGCGGGGGTGGCATGTATGCGAGGGGCAGAACGAATGTGAACGTTTAAGGCGGGCGCGGACGTGGTTTTCCGGCTGCGCTGGCATTTTCACTTGAATTCTCCAGGACTCATTATTTTTTGTGTCGACTTCGCGGCGCGGTTTTCCAGCTGCTTAAGAGAGAAAGCGAGTGAATTTTCAATGAGTTTAGCTGCTTTCGCTCGCTCTGATGTCAACTGTGAACGCGCTGCGCCAGCAGCATGAGCGAGGAAACCGAGGCACTTGATTAAGAGACCGTGAAGACAGGAAAGTTACATCAGACTTTATTCAGCAAGGTATAGTTGCCAGTGAAGCTCTTGTTCATCATTTTTATCAGCTTTAAGTTGTTTTTGGTTCATACGAATTCGGGCTGATACAAATATTTTACGCGTTCCCTTCAAATTCGTATTATCGAGATTCTACTGTACTGTATTTCAAGCTCTATTGGATACAAACGGGTTAAAGGGGTTCCGACACAAAACTTTGCAGCCAGGATAGCTTGCAGGTGAAATACACATGTTCACGGGAATCGAACCCGCAAAATATCCACAGCGAATATAGCGTAGAAGGTAGTTTAAATTAATTTTGAAGTTTGCGTGAGTGATCTACGTACTCCGTCACGCTACTGACACCCCAAATGATTCTTGGTGACCCCCCCCCCCCCACCCCTAGGTTTTTTACGTGACCACGTTGCAACAAGTTATGACGACGTCATAGCCCCTATTTTTTTTCCGCCGCGTTTGCACCGGCGGACTATTACTGTATGTACTTTTTTTTTCACAAACGGTGACACCAATTTGGGGGAGGGTTTATTACGTGGTAGAAAACAAGTCACAAAAGTTATAACAGCTAAAATTTTGGCATTATGGTATCGGGAAACTCTGTTCGATTGCTGCTGGCCTTCAATTTAGTGGCAGGATTATGGAGCCTCTAAATGAAAACTTCTCCCTGCACAGAAGGAAACTGTCCTTGTTTTAGCCCGCAGAATGTGTGGGCGGATTCCGGTTGCAGGGGCTGCATTTTCGATGGAGGCGGAAATGTTGTAGGCCCGTGTGCTCAAATTTGGGTGCACGTTAAAGAACCCTAGGTGGTCGAAATTTCCAGAGCTCTCCACTACGGCATCTCTCATAATCATGTGGTGGTTTTGCGACGTTAAACCTCACATTTTAATCAATCAATCAATCCAATGAATGAATGAATCAATCAATCAATCAATCAAGCCTCTAGCAACACATTGCAGCAAAAAACGCAAGGCCAAAATTTTTGTGTCAGTATGTCTTTAAGGTATGACATTTTATCTCAGTGTTTCGTTGAACTTGTCATGTTATTGACATCGTTTTGTGGGGCGTTAACAGTTTCTTCTTTCCCTGTGCATGTTAGGTGCTGGTATCGGCCTGCTGGTGGCTAAGAAGATTGAGATCACTGACCTTCCACAGCTAGTGGCAGCCTTCCACAGCTTGGTAGGACTGGCAGCTGTACTCACATGCTTTGCCACATACATGGTCGACTACCCTACCTTTGCAACCGATGAAGCAGCGAATGTGATCAAGACTGCTCTTTTCCTGGGCACCTACATCGGTGGTGTCACCTTCAGCGGTTCTCTTGTTGCATACGGAAAGCTTCAAGGTATGTTCTCAACGATCGGCAGAAGGAAATAAACATGGAACTGGTAGGCCTTTCTTGCAAGCACAATTAAGGCTCACGAATTCAAATTTTTCTTGGCTGGAAAAAGTAGTGCACTTAACAATATGTGAAATTATGTAGGGTACTAAAAAAAAATGACAGCATATCCACGAGGTGAATGATGGAATGTAGGGTGAAGCTGGGTTCGCACGCCGCTGCTGTGCTGCTGTGCTGCTTCGGCCTCCTGTTGTCGTACTGCAGGGTCCTCGTGGCGCCGCCGCGCAGCTTCGTGGCGCGCTTCTGCCTCGAGCCCCCGCACATCGGGGTCCCTTTCTTCGGCGCGAGCCGCAGTTGCTCAACCGCCTTGTCCATCCTCTGTCGCCGAAACTCTGAATGCGCGCGCACCAAAATGGCGCTTTTAGTGTACTATAGAGTGCCCCCCCAGCATACGGCGCCACCAAAGAACATGTGATCGTTGTCGCTTGATCGTCTCTCTTTCCTTCCGTATGTGTGACGTCAATCCTTCTTTTCTCCAAGTAACGCCCTCTAGTGTTGTACCATTTGCATTTTTCAGTGTATCGTACAAGTGCTGCCCTTTATGGTCGGTTCAACAATTAACGTGGCGTGTTACCCACAATGGGGACGCACAAGCCACGCCATAAGAAGCTTCGCCTTTAAAAATTTTTTTAAGATACCAACACGTCATTTACTCTGGCTCATACGGCTTATTCTGGCACTCGTGTGCAGGGCTTCTGAACTCTGCTCCTCTTCTGCTCCCCGGCCGTCACGTGCTCAACAGTGGTCTTCTGGCAGCCAACGTAGCTGCCATGGCCTACTACTTCATGGATGACAGCCTCACTGCCGGTCTGGGCTGCCTCGGCACCACTGCCGCCCTTTCCACACTCATGGGATTCACTCTCACATCAGCCATTGGAGGTAAACTTTGTTTTGTTTTACAGTTGTGAGAGCATTTCATTGGCTACACCACCCTGCTTTGATCTGTTTATCCGAGCTTGATGCAGAGGCTGCATGTAAGGAATTTGAATATCAAACCTCCATGATGAATGGAACTGGGTTTATAATGTCATACGAATCTGATAGCTAGAACGACAAAACTTTAGAGCTCATTTGTAGTGATTGGCCACATTAATAGCTTCAGGCAGCTTGTATGTGCCACATGCCTCAACGAAGAGCAAGCTGCTACTTTAAATAAACTCTAGATCATCCTTATTGCTTTTGCTCTTCGAAACATGTGCATTACGGACTTTGTTGTGGAAGCGTACGGACTTTCTTGTGAAAGCGTCACGGAATTTCTTGTGGAAGGTCTTTTAAAGCTGTGTTTCATTTACTACGACCTTCGGGACACAGCAAACGGATGCCGCGTCACGCCCAGGTTTGTTATAAGCGGGCTCTACTACAAACGACCGCACTTAATATGCTCAAACATTTCAAAAACAAAACTTTCTTGCCACTTGCTCTCATTCACCATTGTCACATCCTCGTCGCCTGTCAGTTTCAACCATCATCGCAAATCGTTGTGAGAAGCCTCCTCGCAAACTGAAATTTGCATATATCTTTCACTCCAACATTAGTTGCGAGTTGTGGGCAGTCTGTGCACAATAGAATACGATGTGTCGGCAGTAAAATGGAAGAGCATGGTTGATCAGTGATCAAAGTTTCGGTTTTCAAACCCTGTTATTGGTCAAGACCCGTGGTAGATAAAATTTGCAGTGGCATTTATGATACATTAGAAGGCATCGTATAATATTGTGTGTGTGCATGTTGACTTTCAGGTGCTGACATGCCTGTGGTGATCACAGTGCTAAACAGCTACTCTGGCTGGGCCCTCTGTGCTGAGGGCTTCATGCTCAACAACAACCTCATGACCATCGTGGGTGCTCTCATTGGTTCATCTGGTGCCATACTCTCCTACATCATGTGCAAGGTCGGTGCATTCATGGATCTAAAGCCATTTTCTTTTCCAAGAATTTGTTAGTCTTGCTCTGAGCTGCTCTGTTCAGTGTACTTCTGTCATTTCATTTACAGTGACTTTGCAGAGTGTTCATGGTCTGATCAGATTCAGCTACTGAATGTGAGATTGCTTGTTTAGTTCCCGGTTCTGACGTGGTATTCAATATTAAAAAAAAAAATTCTACAATGTACTCTGCTTCTAGTGCATGTTACATTAACATTTTCATTTTATTTAGAGATAAATCAGAAGCATAGGTTCAATCCTGCAGAAAGAAATGGTAATACTGTGGAATTTCGATTACTATACGTCCCAGGTTCAGATTCTGCCCGAAAGAAAAACACATCAAACGCCATCCAAATATTCAAGAGTGCAAAATATGAGCTTGTGTTCCTCTGGGTTGATGAGTAGAAAATTCAACCCAGAGGATGTTTTCCTAGAATGTAAAATTTATTTCCCTGAAAGTTCATGCGCTTCTACATATGCCGCAATCGTGTGCGTACATATTTGGAATCGTTACCTAGTCAAGCTCTATCCACATAGAGTAGCTTCAGCTGGCCAGAAAGCTGATATTTTCACGTTCTCGGTTAATGGAAATTTTTCCTAGTCGACATACAGCTGATTTCCTGCCTTTGTAGCACTCGCAGTTCCACGCTTGCGCATGCATAAAGGCGGGATGCTGCTGTTTTTAATGTGCATAAGTACTTTCACCTAACGTCAACGTTCATAATAACAGCGGGACATCACTTGTTGCACTTCACAAGCTAACAAATTTCAACGTGCACAGCTCAGTCGTGCACGAAAGCATTCTGCACCAGAATTTCTTATATATACATTAGAGGAAACTCGCTCTGGAGTCTATGGGAGCTGCAATGCAGGGCGCTGCAGCGAGCATGGGAATGATGGGTAGTACACCGATTTGTCTAATCTTCGTACTTCTAGCTCTGTTTGTGTTCACTGTGGCTTTAAGCTGTTTTGTCACGAAACAAAAATCATCGAATGTTCAGGGATTGTGCTTCACCACCTTAATCACTTAGGCTTACCTTTTCAAATCTGGTCACGAAGTTCAAAAGGGTTCATTCTTTCCTTTGATACAAGACCCAAATGCAGAAAAAAACGAAGCCACAAGTGCGATTTGAGGCCGGCAAGTTCGAAGACAAGGCAAATATATCTATACTACTCATCATTCCTATGAACAATCCCAGCTCCAGAGTCCCCTCTAGTTAATTTTAGAAAAGTATGTTCTATGCAAACTCATGGTCCGTCGCCATTATGTGATAGCGATCACACTGTGTCGCACTCTTCTGACGAAAGGCTGTTGGCAGTGTGGTTTTGGTTTCGTTTTCACGCGTAGGCAATTTTTGGACTCTCGTTTATCGACACAAAGATGCGCGTTGGATTGTTTTTTTTTTTTTAATTCAGAATAAAAATTCACTCACACCTCCTCGAACTGAGTAGTGCTGCCATTAGCTGCCACTGGCAAGAATGATTTAATCTACCTTCCTCGCATGCAGAGGCACAAGGTCGTGCTGTGGGCTTAATCAGGTGGCCTATACCTCTTTGTTTGTTGTTGTTTTTTGGCAAGGCTGAGTGTCACTGCCTATAATCTTAGTTTTTCGATTATAAGACGTGCCAGAATAACACGGCAGTTTTTTGTGTGGTCCCCTGAAAGTCGAATAATCATTGTTCCACTGTACTTTCAACAAAGTTGAGTGCTTCTTCGGGGCTCAGTGGCTAATACCTCACACTAACAATACAAATCAATACCTGCAACAAAGTTTTAGCTAGGGCAGAGGTTAGGTGGATTTAGCTTTTTTTTTATGATGTACAGTCGCCGACCGTTTATTCGGACTCGACGGGAACCGCCGAAAAGTCCGAATAATCGGGAGTCCGAAAAAACGGATTCACTCGAAAAAAAGCACTTTTATTGGCCCGATCGCCCGAAAAAACTGTCTGTGCGCGTCTGCACACACACACGCACGCTTACGCGCGACCACGTCGGCATCTCCGCTTTCTTCGCCATCGTGAGCGTCTTGTAGCTCCCACGTTGGCCGCGTTTCTTCACTCCCGACGGCGCAGCAACGGGTGGCGTCGGAGCCATTTCAGCACGCCACGGAACACACAAGAGAGCAACAAGACGAACCAGGCCTACCCGCAGAAGCAACTGACTGACACCACTGACACGCTGACACAAACGCCAAACCACGCCAAACGCCACAGCGAACAGACTCCGTAAGTGGCTTGGCTTGGCCGCCCGACTGGCTAAAGCAAAAAAAAAACGTGTCGCCAAACATAGCCTTTGAGATCGGCAATGGCGATTTCTGCGTGCATTTTGACACTGGCCCGACGTCCATCCATAGCTAGTGCAGCATATCATTGCTGGCAACCTAGCAAACGTATTGTTAACGTCCCTGTCAGCGTGTCATGGCGTACGGCGACGCATCCGGTCAGTCAAACGGAGTCCGAATAATCGAACGGCGCACAGCGGGGCGTCCGAATTTTCGGTCGTGAGTTTACATTAGGTTCAATGGGGCGAGTGGCGGTGCCACGAAGATGTCCGAATAAACGGGCATGTCCGAATTTTCGGCGTCCGAATAAACGGTCGGCGACTGTAATATAATAAATTGATATTCAAATTTATGTTGATTTAAATATTGTAGGACGTGCTTTCGTAGTGAATTAGACATCTGTTATGTTTTTTCATTGCCATTGCTTGAACCCCTGTATTGCTTATGTGATGAACTGTACTGTCGTTTTGCTTCGCAGGCTATGAACCGGTCACTTCCCAACGTCATCCTTGGTGGATACGGCACGTCAAGCACTGGTGGGGGCAAGCCGATGGCCATCACGGGCACTCACACTGAGTGCAACGTGGATGAGGCCGTATCCATGATCCGTGAGGCCAAAAACATCATCATCACTCCCGGCTATGGCCTCTGTGTTGCCAAGGCCCAGTACCCACTGGCCGAGATGGTCAAGACTCTGCAGGCAGCTGGCAAGAATGTGCGCTTCGGAATTCACCCAGTTGCTGGTGAGACAGAAGTTTGTGTGCATGTTCAGGTACCGTATTTTCTCGCTTATATGCCTCACAAAATATTGAGAAAATTCAGCGCTAAAATTGGGTGGTGACCGTTTCTGCCCAACATGGCTTCTGGCACTGCCTCTAGGCAGTGCAAAGAAGGTCGGCGTCTTGGCAGAAAGGTCATCAAAAAAGTACGAGAATTGTGCCGTGGTTAAGCTTCTCTTCTTTGTTAAGCCAGCTGTTATGCTGGGCTGTCACCTTAAGCATTCTCTCGAAATGATCATGTGTAGTTTCTGTTAGCTGCATTGAAATAGAGTAAGCTTTTAAATTCTTAACAAGTTTAGTGTGTACCCTAGTAGGATGGCCTCCCACTACAGGTGGGCATGGGTCATGACCATATCTTGTGCCTTTTCTCTCAGGCTGTGTTGATTCTTTTGCTCTAGGTCTGATAGGTTGTCTTGAGTATTTTTCTTTCTTACAGCGAAAGCTGTTACGAGATCACAACTCGGGGTACACACGGCGCCATAGTTGTCCGCCGCCGCCACTCCCGGTGTCCGTAACTACATTGCACAAAATTAGAAAAAAACTTTTACCAATAACACAGTGGGTCTCAAACCTGGGTTTGCTGGGTGCCAGCCCAGTATTCTACCTCTGAGCCATGCCGGTGCTTAGGACTTGTTGGCAGACTTGCCTTAGGCAAGCTTGATGTTGGAAAAGCAATTGCATTAATAAGACTTATAAAGCTTTTTCAAACAGTGAAAGAACAACCAGTCGTCGCACAATGCGAATAGCATGACGAGTGGGTGGTCCAATGCTCCAACCTATCACAAAAGCTTGTTCTTGTTCACCTATTAAGCCTATTAAGCTTTTTAAAATTTTTAAAACAGTGAAAGAATAACCAGTCGTCGCACAATGCGAATAGCGTAACAAGTGGGTGGTCCAATGCTCCAACCTATCCCAAAAGCTTGTTCTTGTTCGCCGATTAATGTGGCACATACCCACTTCAGCTATAATTCCTCATCGTCATCAGCCGCTGCATGAACAATTGGCACAAAATTCCTTGCAAGTGTTTAGCGGATACCACGCTTTTCAGAAAAATGATGAGATAGCATAGGGAATGGCGGCCTACTACCCAAAAAATTTTATTATTAAGGGGAGATGCTACTCGAAAAACGATTTTCTTTAATAAGAGTCTGAATTTAACACAAATTGGCATGCTAATAGAGTTTTTTCTCCTCTTTTCAAATATGTCATTTATTTTCATGTAGATTGCTTGGTTTTCTTTCTGCAGGTCAGATACTGCAAAATTATGGCCATTGTTATGCAACAATTCTGAGCTATAAAAATTTGAGATAAAGCATGCAGATATAGCTGACTATGATCCTTTGGAACTGTAGAGTGCAAAAAACTATATACCGTATTTACTCGCATAATAGGCGCACCCCTAGTTTGGTCGCGGAAAATTCGATTTTTTTTTAATTCCGCACATAATAGGCGCACCCCGAACTTGGCCGTGATCAGAAACGGTTCTACCCCCCAGCGGTACAGTTGGTTTGCGGTCCCCGTACCCTGAAGAAAAAAGAAGGCAAATCAACGAGCAAATAAAAAAAATTCGAAGTGCAACGACCTAACCAACGTGTTTGTCGAAATAAAACTTAAAAAAAAAAAGCGTCCATGAGCGAAAAAAAAAACGGCTGTTCCATCAATTACTGATACCCCCCAAATCGCCGCGCTTTTTGGAGGTCACGTGTACAACGCCGGGGGCTCGATCGCCATCACCACCATGAGAGAAAAAGAAACGCCATTTTGCAAGCGGTGTGCATATGTTGTGGTCGTGTATTGAACTTTGGTTCCACCATGGGGAAGTACGCGAGCTACACGGCTGGGTTTAAACTGAAGGCAGTGCAGTACGCGCTGGAGCACGGCAACCGGGCTGCAAGCAGGCATTTCGGCGTTGGAGAAACCAGTATTCGGTACTGGAGGGACCAAGAAGAAAAACTTAAGGCGACGAAGAAGACACGACGGGCTTTCCGCGGTGCCAAGACCGGCAGGTATCCGAACGTCGAAGAGCAACTGGTCCGGCATATACGGGAGGTACGACAAGACGGCTGTGCTGTGTCGTTGGATATTGTGCAGACTGAGGCGGGCAGAATAGCCCGAGCGCAGGGCATCGAAGCAAAAGAGTTCAAAGCCAGCTCCGGATGGACAACTCGTTTCATGCGGCGCCATGGCCTCGCACTGCGAAAGCGGACCACCTTGTGCCAGCGCTTGCCCGCAGCATATGAGGACAAAGTGGTGGACTTCCACAGTTTTGTTATAAAGCTCCGACAGCAGAAAGACTTCATTTTGTCCGAGATCGGCAACGCTGATCAGACCCCCCTTTGCTTTGATATGCCGTGGAACACGACAGTGGAGGAGAAAGGTGCACGGAGCGTCATCGTCGGAACGTCTGGCGCTGATAAACAACGATGCACCGTAATGCTGGCGGTGACAGCGGATGGGCGTAAGCTACCGCCTTACGTTATTTTTAAACGTAAGACGCTCCCAAAGGCAAAATTCCCTCAAGGCATCTACGCCAGAGTCCAAGAAAAAGGCTGGATGAGCGCGGAACTCATGATGGATTGGGTGAAAATAGTCTGGGGTCGGTGGCCGGGTGGTCTGTTGTTGCCGTCCATGCTTGTCCTGGACAGTTTTCGTGGGCACCTAGTAGACCGCGTACGAGATGAGCTAAAGGAGCTGCGCACAGATCTGGCAGTGATTCCGGGCGGCCTCACATCGATACTGCAGCCTTTGGACGTGTCCTTGAATAAACCTTTCAAGGACAATGTTCGAAGGCTGTACACCACCTGGATGGCTGGAGGACAACATCAGCTGACTCCAGGTGGTAAGATTAAGAGGCCGCCTGTGGAAATGCTGTGCGCTTGGATCGTGGAAGCGTGGCAGGCGATCTCCGACAAAGTCGTCAGGAAAAGCTTCAAGAAGACGGGTATCTCGAACGCACTGGATGCGAGTGAGGATGACATGTTGTGGGGTGCGGATGATTCGGACACCGAAAACGAATCCCCGCTCGGCAAGGATGAATGTGTGATCTCCGACTCGGACTCCGAATAGGGAAAAGGAGGAACAGCTAAGACTTTTGTGTAAATAAATTTTACGTGTGTGTGTGTGTGTGCAGTTGACGGCTCTCGCTTGTTCATTAAAAGGTATGTAGGTATGTTTGTTTTATGCTGAATTAATTGGTAAACGATAAAGTCACCTTTTACTTGACAAGTGTGCAGATTTAAAGCGCGAGAACCGAGTTGAAAAAATTTTCGAAAATTTTACCTTGCGTAATTGGCCCACCCCTAACTTCGAGCCGGATTTTCTGAAAAAAAAGTGCGCCTATTATGCGAGTAAATACGGTAAATTTTGTGTGTAAAAAGGTGAAATACAATAATAAAATAGAAAAATTTACTATGGCTCTAGTTGCCAAGGGCTTTCAATGTTATGTAATTTTTGAAAAACATAATCAAGCAGCACTGACAATCCGAATAGATACTTGCACTCTATGGGCCTTCATCTTGCCATGTGCAAAATTTCATAGAGGTATGACAATTCTAAGTATACGAACTAGCGTGTATAAGAAGCACAGATCACACAAAACTGCAAAAGGAGAAAAACGCATTTGAAAGTTTGAAACCTTTTTTTTTTATCACAGAGTTGTTAGAAATGCATAATCTTTGGCCATAATGTTCAACAGAACTTTGAAAAACACTGTAAGTTACTAGAACTGTCCTGCAGCATAGGTTGTGCCCTCACGGTCCTTGCGAGCACTCTCTTCTAGCCGTGCCCTTTTCACTCCACGACGACGGTGGACCCTTGCTTCTGCTGTCAGACGCTCGGACATTCTCTTGATGCACCTCGCATCGCGGGAATCACTGAAAGTAACTACATCTCTAGATGGCAGTATGTTGAGCTCTTCCAGGATGTGCTCGAAAGTAGCATGACCCTTGTTGAACCACAGGATTGCCATAGCTGCAGCAGTCTCGACAACCGTTCGGGAGACAAACTTAGTCTTGGGGCAAAGTAGCCAAATTTTGCTGTTCAGGGATTCCGATGCGTTCTGGGTTTTCTCTTTGATGCATTGAGCAAGGAGCTTCTCATCCGTTAGCCGCTTATAAATGGGCAAAACAGCCAATCCCTGTGCTTTTGTCAGGAGAGGTGTGTGGCGTGGTGCAGGTTCACCAAGTGCTTTAGCGCGCTGATGTTTGCACCACAACTCTGTTCCTGCAGGCCAAAACTTGTGGCTGCCAGCATTGTCAGTAGAGCATGAGTGGAAGTACGAAGCCCATACTTCAGTGTACATATCCCGTACACTCCCCCTGTTGCTTGTTATGGCAATCTGATAGTATGTTTGTAGCTTCTGAATGGCTGGCTCTTTAATTTTCTGCCCTCGTGGTAATGGCACATGCAGTTTCTGTAGCGCGATGCCAAGTCTCTTGGCCACATGATTAGTGCAGTCTTCTTTTTCTATATTGACAGCACCATAGACTTTTGACTCTGCAACTGCACTATATGCTTTGCTGTCATCGTCACTCAAGAATGTCATGAAATGCAGTGGGGTGTCATAAGTCAATGTTCTCTGCCAAATGCGCATTGCAGCCTCCGTTTCCATGGCATGGGAGGAACAGTCTGCATTTTTTTCACAGACTGGGCCATGGAATTCCTGCCACACTTCCTCGTCCGGGCCCATATCCTTGTGCCTACTGCATGTCAGGCAGTAATTTGATATGACCTCGAAGTCTAAGCAGAGGCCAGTATCTAAGGAGATAACTGCGCCAATCCCATTGTGGCTTTTGTGGCCCCTCTTCTGCCAAGTGCCGTCGAACATAACAGCCACATCAGTTTCGCCTGCTACTTCTTTCGTCAACTCTTTGGATCGGCGCAAGTTTTCACTCACAGCTGCCATGGCAGCGGTGTGCACCTTCTTTGCTATCGAAAAAAATCCTCGGTGGTGCATTGGCTTTGGGAGTCCAATAATGGAGCAAAATCTCTACAATTGCTCATGCCCAATGCCGACAGCACGTGCAGCCACCACCGCCTTCACATTTACAGCGAAACTATCTCGGGAGCTCCCACTGTCGTACCGTTGGCTCACTCGGCTGCTGCCGTCCGCCGTAACACGCAGTGACGTATAGGAGCACGAAAGAACAGTCGCTGAGCATTCACTGTTTTCGCAATGAAGTTCGAGGAGCGACGAAAGTCCCTTGCGCTTTTCTGCCGGCTCCCGAACGGCAAGTTTTTGAATACCGCAAGCAGGGCATGCCGCACCTGCCACAAGTGCCGTCAGCAAGAGGGTGTCGCACAAAACTGTCGTTGCACAAACCTCATCGCGCTGTCTTTCGTCTTTTTCGAAGAAGCCGAGCTTCTTTTCCGAAGCACTGACGAAAGAAAGCGCAGCGTCAATCCCTTCATCGCAGCCACTGTCGCTCGCGCACTCGTCGATGCCGCCGTCAGGCCTAGCACACGTAGGCATGTTCTCGTTCGTCGCCGTCGTTCGGGGTGCTTTACGCCGCCTTCCCTTAAACTTGTGCTTCGTTCGAAACTTCTGCGGTCTCACGTTGCACTTTTTCGGGCTTGTCATCGCGGAAATATGCGTAGACACGCAGAAAAGCAGACGGACCAAATGCCGATGGCCGCCACCAACACAGCTGACAATGACTCGGTAGCCAATGGCGATGCGGCTTAGGGTGCCGTGCGTTTCAAACCGCTCAAACCACGTGATAAAAAGGCCTCGTTTTTTATTTTTTTTTTTGCCCACGTACGAAATTGGCGGTCGTCGGAGCTGTAAGAAGAAGGCCGGACGCAACTTTCCCAACCGATCGCGATGGCGGGAGGCACTGCGACGGGGAGCAGCGCGCAGTCAAAGATGGCCAATATCGGCGCAAATTCACGAAATTTTGAGCCACCGCGATGCCTTCATACACATTTTTTTGCATTTTGAGGTTCGAATTTAGTTTTGAAATTTTCACAGATGAAAGAAGGTTTGAAGATTACAATGCAATAAAAATCAGAAATACCAGAAATTTCGCTAAAAACACGATTTTTCGACTCGCATCTCCCCTTAATGTGTAGTGAGTATCAAGCAAGTGTGCTTGCAGTAGTTACTCAAGGAGTGTTTAGAAGAGGCTCTGAAAGGCTGCTCTTCGAGCTTTCGCTGTGACTGTGCTGCGCCTTCCGCGCAGGCCTGGCATTTTTAATTTTTTTAAATAACAGAAAACACGAGACTGGCATTGTGAAGAACTATTACAGAGGCTATTCACTTTGATGAGAATCGCCTAGCATGCTTTTCATACTTTTCACTCGTGCTTTTCATTACTTGCAGAATAGTTTGATGTTCATGTCGCACACTGAATGTGCATTTCTGTGAACCAAGTCACAAACAAGTTTGAACAAAGTGTGAATCCATGAACGCGGATTCACACAATAGACATTTATGTTGCGACTGGGTCGTATGTGGTTTTCCACACTGAGTGGGATGTGGCCATGCAGTACTGAACTAGGATATGAATGACTTGATCTGCAGCATGCTTATACGGCGCATACCCGGTTACACCATGCAACATGTTGGTTTTGCAATCATGTGTGAGGCCACTTTACCATTGCTAATAGTGTGACAACCAGATACATATGTTTGTTTCTTTTTGCCATGCAGGCCGCATGCCAGGCCAGTTAAATGTCCTCCTAGCCGAGGCTGGTGTGCCCTACGATATTGTCTTGGAAATGGACGAGATCAACGAGGACTTTCCGAAGACAGACCTTGTCCTTGTCATTGGTGCCAATGACACCGTAAATTCTGCAGCTGAAGAGGATCCAAACTCTATAATTGCTGGAATGCCAGTTCTGAGGGTCTGGAATTCAAAGAAGGTAAAGTTATTGAAAATAGTTTGTGATGTCAGGTTGTGCTTTCATAGTGCTACGTGTTTACCCGATCTAGTGAACAGTGTACTTGATGTTTGTAAGGGTTTGGAGAAATGTTGTACCAGCTTAGATGGCATTGCGATCAATATATGTATGCTTTTACCTCCTTTACATAGGTGATTGTTATGAAGAGGAGTCTAGGTGTTGGCTACGCAGCCGTCGACAACCCAATCTTCTACAAGGAGAACACAAACATGCTTCTTGGAGATGCAAAGAAGACATGTGATGCTCTGCTTCAGAAAGTTCAAGCAACTTACCAATCTTGATGTGAACCTCAGGATGCGCCTGTGAATGGCAGCTTTTCGTAAATGCATCATTTCCGTACATTGATTTCGTAAGAACCCAGCAATACGCAGTTCGTATTAATATTGTGCCATTGCAACATCGGTGAGAGGATTTTCGTAGGCGAGGAATGAAAATGGACTTAAGGTAGACGTACCTGATTGCTTCATTTTTTTGAGCCACGTATGACATTGTCTTTTTTTACAAATGTTTTTGTACGTTTATAGGAATAGGAATTTTTCACAAATAATTTAGGTTTGCTTTTAAATGTACGAAAGTCAAGGAAATGAACTTGAAGTTATTGTGATGCCGGCAGTGCTTCACATGCCTTGTCAGCAAATCGTCGAAGTCTATTTTTCAATTTATACTTGAACTGCTCGCTTTTTGAGCTGTGAGCATTGATGTATTTTCAGTACACAAAACCAAGAAATAAAAGATGAAGTGTCTGTGCACTTGTTGTCTGTGTCGAAGGATTTTGGCTAGAAGCATGTACAGAACAACCAAATTATTTTGATAATGAATATCCTTGCACCTGGCTTAGTGACTAAGGTTTTTCATTGTTAAGCTAAAGAGTGTAAATTGGATTCCTAATCTCGTGGACATTATTTCGATAAAGGCTAAATCTATAGCAATCCATGTATACTTAGATATGGGTGTGCGTTATCAAAGGCCTTCACTGCGGCATGCCTCGCATTCCTACCCTGGTTTTGCCACGAAAAACCCAGAAAGTTTCATTGTCCTTAAAGTTGTGGGTAAACTGCCTGTTTCACGGCGTGTAGATCCTACTGCATAAATCAAACATCTTGCACTCTTTGATCCATGAATTGCATTAAGAGTCAATGGTTCAAGCAAATTAAGGAGACAGCATGAAGGTATTGATGACTGAGTATTTTACTGATCTGGTTGGCTGCATGGTCTAAATTGAAAAAACTTTCGCTTGTACTAATAATAGACTGTGCCAGAGTGTTGGAACGTGCTTGTTAATTTTGATTCCCTTGCTGCAGTTCCACGTCACCCATGAAGCAGTTGTAAACTTGTAATACCTCTAAAGTTCAGGTTGCTCAGACTATTTCTGATGTCACTTAAATTTTTTTTAATGTGGTTGCTGCTATGTATGAAACTGCATTAGCTGTATCAATCACTAAAGCTTTTTTTTTTTATTTTGCTGCACCAAACCTGCCTTTTGACAAGCAATTTCATTAGCCATTGCTAGCTCATTTACCTTTTCTTCTGTAGTTTTTACTGTTTAGTGAAGCATTTTACATTGAAAAGATTTGGCTATATATCTATAGTTAATACAACTCGTGAATAAAATAGAAGCGCCACCTCCAGAATTGTGGAGTGCCTCTCATCTGAGGAAGGAGCCCAACAGTTTCCTTTTTGTCAATTAGTACTTTTTTGGTATTTATGTAAATACTACACATATGAACTAAAAGTTTGTTGCCTCATGTTGAAACACTCTTTCTGAGCACTGAAATCTGAATCTTTGCGTAAACTGGCCAGGACTTGACATTTCCAATCATGGTTGTATGGGAAAGCCACTTGCCTAAAATACGCAACAAGGTATTGGTGTTGCCTAAATAAGCAATTGCAATTAAATGGGCCCCAACTAACTCGCTTGGCAAGAATTTGCTGCTCTACCACGAATACACCCTGTCGAGACGTCTAAAAAAATGGACCTTATCGTCACCGGGACAAACACAAGCAAGTTTTCATCCTCATGCCTGCAGCACACAGCGCAGGACATGTTACCGTATACTTGGACCTGAGACATGGCTATCGCAGCTCTGTTGATGACTAGGGAATAGATTTTAGGCAGATACCTAATTTGTTCTTTGCGCGCCCATCGCTGCCCCGCTTTGATATATGAGCATGACTTGGAGGTTAAGAAGGGCTTTCGTGTTGTTCTTATGCCCATAAATGCATAGCCGATATTTTCGCTTTCGGGTGAAGTTTAAGTCCGTTATTCATGTTACTAGGCAACAGTAACTGCTTGGAACTCTGAAACTATGGGAACACAACCCATACCCTCAACTGCTGTACACTCCAACCTCAATATAACAAACTTGCATCTTGCAAGCTTGCAACTAGAATCAAATAAGTTCGTTATATCCGAAAATTTGTTATAAACATTTAACACAATCTATAGTGAGAATGTTCCAGTTACTTTGTTATAACCGATATTTCGTTATGTCCGGATACGTTATATCGAGGTTTGAGTGTATAATCCCGGCTGCGGCGGCCGCATTTTTGATGGAGGAGAAAATGCTTGAGGTACGTTGGACAGATTTAGATGCACGCTAAAAAAACCCAGGTAGGCGAAATTTCCGGAGCCTTTCCCTACAGACTCCCGCGCAATCATGTGGCTATGTGACGTTAAAACCGCAACAATTGAACCAACCAGTAGCAAAAGTGAAACGGTATGCGCCGGACAGCATATATATACACACATACAAATATGCAACTCCAAAAAAAAAAAAAAATTCTGGCTACGCCCTTAACTGCATTTGCGGTAGGCCTTCCAGGATAGTTTGAATCGCACAATGTTCCGTGCATAATCGTTCGTTTCCTGACGGCATGGTTGAGGAATGCACTGAGAACCGAGTACGCTATCATTGAACACACACACATACACACACACACACACATATATATATATATATATATATATATATATATATATATATATATATATATATATATATATATATATATAGAGAGAGAGAGAGAGAGAGAGAGAGATGTAGATTCTTCTTCAGAACAGTAACTACGGAAGCGTTTACTTCGACAGTTTCGGTGTCAAGGTCTGGCATCCACTATAAATCTATGAGATGACACACAACTTAGCGGTAATCTTAGTTTTATTTCCAACGGTTTCGACCGGTGGACTGGTCTTTGCGGACAGGTGACTCAAACCCTGACGAAGATCGGTTCAGGTGAAGACATTCAGCCGCCTCGCTCGCGCGACCACACATCCTTGTTGCTAGTTCATATACACCTTCCAGGAATGGGTGGGGCTCAGCGCCCATCCCTATGCTTGGGAAAATTGGTTACTCTACAACGGCGGGGCAAGAAGCCGTCCCAAATATTGCCTGAGCAGTGTGTGTAGAAAAAGTGTTTCGCGATTTTGAGTACTTAGTAGTCTACTAAGAGAGAGCATAGAACCGTCCCAGTCGAATCATTCTGGATAAACATTGCCATGCGTGTTTAGAAGAAGTGGTTAACAATTTTGAGTACTCGGTACTTTACTACATGGGGGAGCGTAAAGCCTTCCCGTGCGCCTCACACTTGATGAGGCCGCGTCGACAAAAAAAAATCGCAGCATATCCACGGAGTGAATGATGATGAGTGGGGCGAAGCGTCCGTCGGTTCGTTGTCCGTGCGTCTGTCCTTCCGTGAAGGTCTGTTCTTCCTTCCGTGGGTGCTTCCGTCCGTCCGTCCGTGCACGTGTCTGTCTGTCTGTTTTTCTGTGTGTCTGTATGTTTATCTGCCTGACGACGAACACAAGCCGCCGCGGCCCTCCGCCACGCTTCGTCCATACCCCAACAACGATAGAAGGATTTAACGGTAAAAAAAAAAAAATATTCGAACCTTGTACCAGCTGGCGGAAGGCTTGAAACAGCGAAGCTGGATGACTCTGAAGACTATGCTGGTTGCTTGCAGGTTGCGGCTAGGCTTTACCTAGGTGACGCTAGGTTCGCTGCTCAGCGCGGAGGAAGCGGTCACATACACGAGACAGATGCTCTAACTCCAGGGACAGAAACTCGAACTGAAACCGAGCGTTCGCACCTTTCGACGCGAACGACGACGCGCACGCCGTCGTTCGCGTAGGGCTTCCGTCACCTCGGGGGTCTCCTCGTTGCCGCCGTTGCCTTTCGCGTTTCTTATGGTAATTTCTCGTTGTATGTACTCGGGGTCTGCGACTCGCCGCTGACGCTTTGCAGTGGACTGGCAGTGACTCGGTAGTGGGATTGCCCAAATTTTCTGGCACATACCCGTTAAGGACGATATTTGTTGTACACACCACAGTTTCCACGGCCGGTGTAAACAGCTTCTCCGATGAAACAAAGAATAAAAGGAAGAGGTAGGTCCGGCACGCACATGCCAAGCGCCCGCTTGCCACCATTTTTTCCCGATATCAGAAGGGCTTCATGGTTGAACCGTGGTCGTACTAGAGATACAGTACTGTACCAGAGGGGAAACGTGTGCGGATGCACGTATTATTTGATTTGCGCACCCCTCTGGACGTCCACAGACGGCTACGGCCTCTGGTCGGTGAACGGGCGACCAGAGGCCGTACACGCCAGTAAATCTTCCCTTGAGGATAATTTACATGACGCGATATTAAGGCCTTCAATGAATAAGTACTGAATCAAATCGAAATAACTTGTAAGTGCTTTCGAACAGATGTGTTGTCAAATCTTCTGTGTCCTTCGATCTTTCGTGCTGTTTCAAAACGATCCCTTTTGCTGCTTGCGAACGTTCACGAAGTGTCGCTTTCTTGCTTATGATTTATTAAGGTAGTCTCTGCCCAAAATAGTGTTATTGCATGCACGGTCATTATACATAGGATGTGTACTATCACCACCAAATGAAACCTGAACAGTGACGTGCATTTGCATCGACATAGTGCGCGCCGTCCACTTATCCGCATTGGCAGGCGCGTATAAGGCACCAATAGCACATCTATCTATCTATCTATCTATCTATCTATCTATCTATCTATCTATCTATCTATCTATCTATCTATCTATCTATCTATCTATCTATCTATCTATCTATCTATCTATCTATCTATCTATCTATCTGTCTGTCTGTCTGTCTGTCTGTCTGTCTGTCTGTCTATCTATCTATCTATCTATCTATCTATCTATCTATCTGTCTGTCTGTCTGTCTGTCTGTCTGTCTGTCTGTCTGTCTGTCTATCTATCTATCTATCTATCTATCTATCTATCTATCTATCTATCTATCTATCTATCTATCTATCTATCTATCTATCTATCTATCTATCTATCTATCTATCTATCTATCTATCTATCCTCCCTCTCTCTCTCTCTATGTAGCGGCCGTGGTTCGTACTTGATAAAGTCGTCCCACGTCCATGCCGCATCGCGTGATTGCTAGGGCCGTACCATCTTTGATGAGTTCAATGCCCCCGAGAAAAACCATCGCAAAGGACGCCCGTAAGAATTCCCCGCGCGCTCTTGTACCACAAGACGGGTGCTTGCCGAGAAGTCGTGCTGCCAGCGACGGCTGTTGCGGCGCATGGGTATCGCCCCGCCGTGAGGGGCCGTTAAACCGCTCGTGCCCGCGCCCGTTGATCGTTAAGCGGCTTATGGACGGCTGCACGCCAATGACATCCGTCCCCTCACGTTTCTGAGGCAGAGTTTCGGGAAAACACACGCGGAGGCTCCAGGCCAAAGGTTTCCCACTCGAAAATATTGCGCGCGCCGAAGTAATAGCACTCGCAGGAAAAGCGCTAATTGCGGTGAACCATGTATCTGCGGGGTTTTGTAGCCGTTGCATACGACAGGACGTCTGTTTTGTGTTTTGTATTGAAGTCGAGCGTGCCTTGATTCTTCTCCGGGCTTTGGAATTCGACTTTGGAATTCATCTCCTCGCCGGATATATTTGCAGAAATAAACCTACACGACTGGGCACTCTGAACATGAACAAGCTGAATTCATGGCGTATAATAGGCAACACTGCTCTCGTCAATCTGGTACTAGAGTGTAAAAGTTCTAGTACACTCTACTGGTACGATGCCACATGTGGTGGTATTGCACGACGACCAAGACAACTTATCCCAGTTGGCTTATGCCATCCGTCTTTCTTTCTTTCTTTCTTTCTTTCTTTCTTTCTTTCTTTCTTTCTTTCTTTCTTTCTTTCTTTCTTTCTTTCTTTCTTTTTTCTTTCTTTCTTTCTTTCTTTCTTTCTTTCTTTCTTTCTCTCTTTTTTTTAACGATGCCGCGGCGCACGCACCCTTGCCCAACGTTACTAAATAATCTAGTAACGTTGCCCTTGCCCTAGTGGAATTGTTGCGAGGCGCCTTTTAACCACGGAGTCTTTCATTCTGGATAGTTTTCCTGACCACCACCGAAACGTTTGAGGGCAGGACAGGGAAATGTAAAAGGCGGATTTGCAACCCCAGCCAGTCCGTCAGGATGAATAGGCTGCTGTAACCATATACGTGAGCACGGGACAGTGGCCACCCACTCTTAATCACGTATAAGAGAAGGAGAGGGTGGGGAGGCGAAAAGTTTACTGCGCATACTTCGTTTAAAGAGCAAGGTAATGGTCACGCATGTTTTTAGATGCGGAGCTGCTCTTTGACTAGCCTGTGTGACGCTGTCCCTCCGTGCACCCCTACTGCGCATGCCTGCGTCTCGCATCATGGCCGCGTTCTCGTGCGGGCGGCCCGGGAAGACACACGCGAAACTGTCGCTCCCCTCCCCCTCTCTGTGTCCAATCGAAGTAATCTATCTATCATTGCCTATTAGCAGTGATTGACATGTTCCAACAGAAAACACCAGTCCATCACTACGTTCTTTGCGCCTCTCCAGGTTTCTCTCCTGCGCAATGCCGCGATGAGCAGCGCCAACGTCGCCTCCAGTTTAAGCGGCGCCCGCTGCTTCGCATCTGTACAGATGGTACCCTCTAGCGGGAGATGGTGTAATTTTTTTCCTGGCCATTAATTTGAGCTCATTATTCCAAGCTTCACTGCAGTGCTTAGCGATCAAGTGTAGTTCATCGATATTTGTCGTTGTAAGTACGTTTCTTTTAATTTGATTACTTCATCATCTCATTTCTACACACTCATTGATCAAGTACTTTAAAGAAGCGGGGCTACAAAAGTCACCACCTATTCTAATATCAGTAAAATAAATGAATGACTAAATAAACGCGCAATTGTTGAAGTGAGAAAGGCAGGCTCTTCATAGGTTTACCTCGCATGCCACGTACGATGCACGTAATGAAAAATGAAATTATACGGACAGTGCACGCAGGAAAACACAACGCAATGCAACGCTAGAGAATTTAAAGCATCTTAATGAGACCAGCGTCGTGCGTAAGTGGCACAGAATGACATCTAGTTCTTAGCAGTAATTTGGCGCGTATACAATTACAAAAATCTATACGTGCTACTAGCAAAAAAATAAGGCTTTTTTCTTGCTTATAGTTTCTTAAAGATGTTATGCGCATACTTAATGTTCCTTCCGGTGCTCGAAATGTTTTTAATACAAGAGTTCACAAGCTTGCAATCCAATTTAGTACCCAGAGGATACATACGTTCTCCGGCGTAGGCAATTTCAGTCTTTGGCGTTGCGGTAGTTTTTCTTTGCTCAGAGACATGAGCTATGCACTTTACTACGAACTTCCGGTTATTTGACGCGACCTGATCGCACGAGTATATATGGCGTAACGCGCCGTGACTCTTCTTATCTTATTTAACCAAACTGACGTGCAGACGAGTGCGTAGAAACCATACAAATAATTGATACATGCAACAAGCACAAGCAGCAAGCGAGTGCTGTGCTTGTAAGAGTTAGCGGCATAAAACGTGACGGCCGTGATGTATCTTTCTTGAGCTCGTTATTAGACGCAACGTAACTCCGTGCTCTAAACTTGGCATGCATGGGCCGTGTATGCAGCGACCAGTGCCTCGCTGGCAGCGACGTACTGCAGTGAATCAGTGACAGTCGCCACGAAATTAGGCCGGCGACCGCAACTTGTGAGGCCGTGCGAGTTGTTGAGTCTTGATTAGCGGTCGCTCTAGTAATGAGTTTGTAATAGGACGGCCTTTCGCAATGCGCTTGCAAGAACGTTTGCGGAATATTGCCCAAGCGGCGCACTCAATTAGGCTCCTTCGAAGTTGGCGAACTTTGCTCTCTCATTAGCCCATGGTGGCCAGCCAGAAGCTCTCACGGAAAGAAGGTCTTTTCTAAAAGCGGCAACTCTTAGCACAAGTGCAACACAGAAGCATCGTCGTCGTCGGAAGACTCGCTCGCTGGATTTCGTGCCGACCGGTTGTGCCCCCGCGATCTCCGACGACAGCGCAGCTCTGGCCGACTGGCTCGCCCTACGCCATTTCCTGACGCCGACAACAGTGCTCGCCAAGTGGTTCCCCGTCCTCGAACTTCTGCGACCGTGTCCATCTTTCCCATCTTCTCCTTATTTCTGTATGTGGGTCTCTCTGTCCATGCACCCCTCTCTATCCCTATCCCTTTTAATCCTCCCTATCATTTTAATCCCTCCTTACCCCAATCCCTCGTGAGCTACCGCTGAGGTGTCGCACTATGATGCAGACTGTTACGGGGCTCACTTTTTTTCTTCTTTTCTCTCTTTTAAGAACCACTTATATATATTGTCGGAAAGTATCCTGCTGTTGCTGCGCTGTTTTCAAGATGAATCCTAACCAACTCACCTGAACGCTTCTTATACTAAAAAAAAAAAAAAAACGTGGGATGGGGGATAGGTTGTTGCTCAGCTGTCGAAGCAGTACTTTTCACAGTGGAGTCAACCGGCGTAGGATTTCACCACCGCTGCGGTAGTGGTGAGAGGCCGTCTCCATTCGTGGATCTTGGCGCGCGCCCCTCCCGTACATTTTATTGGCAGAGAAAAAAACAACGCGAGGGTTTACGTTAACCTTCGCTTTATTAGTGACACTCGTACGTCAGCGTCCATGGCTTCAACATGTTAAGAAAAAAGTAATGACAACATGAAATAGCTTTAACAACTCTCATGCGGCGGAAGTGTGATAGAATCATAGAATTATATATATATCTATATATTTGCACTCAACACGCATGGTCAAAGAACACACAAAAACAAGGAAATAATAAAAGAAAAGAAACACGCAGAACCGTCGCACCTGTATGCAGCGGTGAAGAAGCGAGCGCGCTTGGTGAAGAGGCGATGTCGCGTCTGCACGTGTGTGATATGTGTTTGTGTGTGTGTGATATGTGTGAGTGTGTGTGTGTGTGTGTTTGTCTGTGTTCACATTGAGTTGGCAGTCCATGCTTTCATCGGCGTGGCTGACTGAGCTTGCAATACACGGGAGACCATCAGCACGTGCGCCTTCAAGAGGTCACGTGATCGGCCGAGCGTCGTAGCGTGTCTTCTTTGTGCCCAAGAGCAGCGTGGCAATATCAACAACAACAAAACAGATGAGTACGTCGGGAAGAGTTAGGGTACCGTCTTTCATTGCGCAGTCGCACGACCTTCCTTCCTTCCTTCTTTTCCACACGAGGCTTAACGTTACAGAGCAAGAACACGGATCAAGAGAAGCAGAGGCAAGAGAGTCCGCAGCCACGTGGTCACAGGGCGTTCTGGCAAAGCTGATGACCTCGCCGCAACATTAGTCAAATGTCGTTTGATCTTTTCTTTCTCTCTCTCTCTCTCTCTCTCTCCCTTTGCGTAGCTCAGTTTCTTTAGCGTGTCGCACTCAAAGCTCAGCTCAACTAGAAAATTCGAACGATCCTATATACAGGCTGTCCCACATACCAAGAATTTGAAACTGAAAGGCACTCAGGAGGCGAATTGAACCAAACGCATACTACTCTCACTAGCCTGTAGGTACTCAGGGTATTGTTTAATTCTCCACATACTAATTATTTAATAATTCTTAATCACATAGTTTTAATTATGGGCTGGAAAGCCAAGATATGATCACTGAAGTGTAGAGCACTTTCAGAAACCATCGACTAAATTGTTTCCTGTACGATACGTCTAGCGCTGTTATTTTTTTCCGCGTTGTAAAGAAAGCCCGCGAAATGTGTAAAGAAGGCGTGTGACGGACCGCGAGCGAACTGCCATAGTGCTGCTACAGGCTTTCTTTACCACGAAGAAAAAAAAAATAACAGCGCGAGACGTATCGTACAGGAAACCGATTAGTCGGTGGTTTCTGAAATTGCTCTACATCTCAGTGTTCATATTTTGCGTTTACAGCCCATAATTAAAATAGATTTTATGAATTAATAATTAATTAGTATGGGAAGAAATAAAAAAAAAGCCTCAGTACCTACAGGCTTGCACAAGCAGTACGCGTTTAGTTCAATTCGCCACTTAAGTGTCTTTCATTTTCAAATTCTTGGCTCAAGTTATGTGGGACACCCTGTATACAGCGCTTAGCGTTTCATTTGCAGTGACCCACAGAGGTGCCAACTACGGACGGGTTGGGGTCACGACGAGATGGTTGCGTTTCTCCGGTGGAGAGCCTAAATATCCTCAATAAATGACGGAAATTATTATTATACGTGGAAATATAGTATATTCTTATACCTTGCGCGAATAATCCTGAAATTTTGATGGTGCACGATTCGTTTCGTGTGTTTCCCTCAGTACTTAGGTGTTCACGAGCTTGGAAATTCTCGCAGCCTCCCCCAGTCTACGTAAATATATTTGGGGAAGCTACACGCTCTGGTGGCACTAATGCTGCATTATCAGTGCGTTTTGGTTGGGTATAAATTCTCAGTTTTGAGGTAAAAATGACGAACATTTCGCCGCCATCGTGATTTCGTCTATCTTATTGAAGCTATGAAATCGAAACTTTGACACTAACGCTGAGGTTTGACAGATAGGCAAGAACCACATGGTGAATAGTGGACGTGATAAGCGTTGCGACATTAAGTTACATGAATAGAGCAGGGGGGGGGGGGGTTAAGCTATGAAGCGCGATTATATAGATGATATTCTATAACCGATAATGATCGAAGTAAAGCTATGTACACTATATATGCAAGGAATACGCTGAACGAATCATAATTGTAATTCTAATAAAAAGAGACACAGCGTTAAGAGTGTTCAGAGCCGTAATAGCTGGAAGGCGGTGCTGACACAGGTGGGTCTATAAAGTTACAAAATTCGCGGTAGTTGAGTATTTTCGCCTTTGTTACGTCATGGGCAATTGGTGATTTCTAAGAAGTATACAAGCCTGTGTCCATTGATGGGCTTTTATTTAAACAGCTGATAATGACGTTGATGAGCGTGATGATGACTTCAGCGACTGTCTTTGCGGACTATCCTTCCTTGGGGACACTGTGATTGGTCGCAATAAATTTACATCGAGAGTTACGACGTGGACGGCGTGCATCATTTTTTAATGACGGTGCGACAACCAATAGGGGTGCACATCTAGCGGAAGCAAGCGATCTAAAATGAATTAGCTAATAGTTTGTGCGAAAAAAAAAGGAGTCGATGGCGTGTTTCCAGATCCCTAAACGGCTTCCGACATGAGCCTTGAGAGTGTGCGTTTTTTTTTTTAGCCACAAAAAACGTGTCTGAGGCCGGAACTTGGAGGACACGTGGCATCTGCGTTTTATACGACTTGTTGCTGTAATTTTCAGCCCATATAGTTCTACTAGAAAGAAAAATAGCGAAAAAAAGGTCGTTTACAACACGTGTTTACGTAACCTTGCTTGATGAAGGGTTTATTATCGCACTTTCATGATTCTAGCACGCCCTCGATTTCGACACGCGGGCAGTTTTACACAAGGAAAATAAAAAAAGTGATTCCAATTTCTTTCTTGAGCCCACTTATAACGCGCACATGAATTTCAGGGCCACGTTTAATGACAAAAATAAAAGAAAGCGCCTGTTAGAATCGCGCAAATAGGGTAAATGTTGTTTCGTTTTTTTTATGCAGCGTGATTTTTATAGCATCTTTCAAAAAGAGTATCGCAATGTAACACTTTCGGTTGCCGAAAGGAAGTTCGCTGCTCCAGATGATTTCTGTGAGTGAAAGTTTATGTCACGTGACAGACGAAGAAACGTTTCGTCAGTGATGCAGGTACTGGGCGCTTCACACTTCTCCTCGGGGAACACTGTCTAAAATACGAAAAGAAAAGGTGAATACACGGTAACGAAGGGCATGCAAGATGTACGCGTCGGGAAGTTGGACTATATACGATGCTCATCTCGGTGAAAAAATGTTCGTGTGGACGCAGTCTGGGATTCAGTTGATACCAGCTTGTGTGAACTAAGAATAATTGCTGGGTTTTTACGATCCAGAACCACAATATGAGTGGAGAGCTTGGACAATTTCAGCTGCATGGGGTTATTTAACGCTCAACTAAGCACACTAGCCTTATAGTACTTCGCCTCCATCAAACTGCTGCCCCCATGCACGGTCGGGATCCGATTCCTCGACCTTCGAATCAGCACTCGAGTGCCCTAACCATGGACAATTGCGCCGGGTGATATGCTCTCGTTTGAAAGAGCAAACGAAACTACACATACAGATATTTTAATAGCAACTCTGGATCTTTCAACAAAAACTCTCGTCTTTCCTGGGAAAATATATAGGTATTCACACGTACCCATATCTGCTGATGTTTTTTTTATATATTATTGTAATTAACACTGATTTCGACAATGAGATTTGAAACTTTCTCAAGAAAGTGTATCGGTCCTCTAATCTAGTTTCTAGAGCAAAGCCTGCTGACGCAATCACAACGACTGGGTACAAGCTTCACACCAATTTTTGTCACTATTTCGATATATACTATTATTTAACGTTATTTTTACGCTACTTATGAATTCAATTATTCTATTCGGAAGTTACGACAGCAATTTGGCTCAATGTTATTATCCATTCTTTAGGAACTGCCGTGGAATTTCCCGCATATAGCTTACCTCAGTATAACTATATGTATACATTTTAATTAGCGTGTAAGCTAGCTCTCATACTTGAAGTGCCAAATGCTTCCCGGTCCTAAAGTGTCATTTCACTTAAGAAAGCCTGAAATTAATGTTGTTGTGGCAATAGTGTCACATTAAGTTCTCAATAAGGTGGAAAGAGTACCCGAATATTAATGGAGTTTTCACTTTTTCGTCAAGTGCGACACGCTTCTTGTAAATGAGAACAAGTCAATTGTGCGCATTTAATTTTTAGAAACGTCCTCGATTCATTTTTATAGGTAATTTCCAAGACTTATTTCAGCATGATGCGTGCTCTCAGCCACCTCCTCTTGCTCTGTGTTCTTGCCCTGTGCTCACTGGAACAATTTACGAACTATATTATGAATGCCTAAGTCGGTGATGCGCAAAGAAAGAAGATTCAACGGCGCACGTGAGAAGCTGGTGCACGAGAAAGGGTTCTTATCGTACCCAGAGAGTTGCCGGGCAGCTGCACGTGCACGCATTGTATACGATATTGTGTACCAGTAACGCCTGTTTGACTTTGGCGTAGCCGTTCTCTGAAAATACCGAAGCTGTAGCACAGTTGGAGTCGCGTCCTGATACAGGGTAAATTCTCATATGGCGCCATAAGGTCGCGTGATGTTGAGGGTTGTGCGATAATTAAAAAAATTAGAACCTTATATAGAATTCAGTGAAACAGTGCAGTAATTCAGTGAAACAGTGCAGTAAGGATCACGTCAGTTGAAGATGCGTGCATACATGATAAGGAATATATATATTTATATTCTCTGCATCCCTGCATCTCGTAAACATTTGACGTCACTTGTAAAGGAACTGTGAGCCGTCGCTCTTGCCCAGATTATGTGTTCATATGCATGCTCACTTGCGTGTGGGCAGATGCTTACCAAGACTAAAGGTTCTTATTACCAACGTTTCGAATTATGTCACACTAAAGGATCAAGAGATATCTATAAATTTGAATATTCCTTACAGTTCGTGTGGAGATCAGTAACACAGTTACCTCGTAGAATAAGGTCTTATCACGAACCGAACACTCGTTACACTGAATTTTACGACACTGAAAGATCCCATTTCGGATTAATCAGCGGGAAGCATTGTAAAGAGAGAAAGTTTCTCGCATTAGAACAGAACGTAATACATGTGACGATAAACTAAAAAAGGTTAGTAAGAAAAAATAAAAAAGACAAAAAACATCTAGAACCATTGGTACAGACGGTAGGCCGCAGGTAAACACGTTTTCTTAGGTCACAGGAACCGCGAATTCATAAAATGCAACACAGATCCCCGCGACGACAACAACATTATACAATACAGAGCGTGAAAATAAACACTCTCAAGACGCTGACCGCGATGTGCCCGACTTCCTTAGCACGTGGCATTTTGAGCGTGTACAAATCGACCATGTAAACAAATGTAACCTACATAAACCTTGCTAGTTTTTAGGTGGTGTGTCTTTATCAATATTTTACAAGCACCTCCGCTTTGCAAGCACGCTAGCAACTACGCTTTTGAGGCGCTGTCACATAGAGTAACATTTTTTATAACAAGCTTCATTATGAACATCTCTCTACATAACGCAATACTCCACTTTTGTACAACTTTATGTTCGTAGAACAACATGTTTTTTCGAAAATAAATATTAAGAAACATTCTCATTTTGACAACAGGGATCGACAGTGAATTACGCCATAGATTGTCGCGCCGGTTTCCGAGCGCGCTGCCGCATTTATGGCGCGGTTCTTAAGTGCAGTTTCCTTTTCTTTTGGTTTTGACCGCATGCACGGTGTAATGAACCGTGAAATGTTCTCTAGTCTCGCGATTCAGCTTAGCGCAGGTATTTGAGTGTCAGCGTAAAATATCGACCTGGCTCAGTGCCGAAGAGCAGAACAACGTTGACCGTCCTGCACAGGAAAGATAGATCTCGGTAACACACCCTTTGACGCAACCAGACACAAAGAGCAGTTCGGGGTTAAGGACTTGCCTCAATCACTCGCTAGATGGCGTGAGCTGTGGTCAGTGGTCCACCGTTCAAGTACGTATTTCAGCTTTGAGTGAGCGAAATATTTCCACCCAGCCATGAGCAGTGCGTGCGTTCTGTTCAGTGTACAGGAACGATTCGTTGGCGTGTATGAAAGGACTTCGATTTTTGCTATCGCTAGAAAAAGGGTTGACGTTTAGCTATAAATATCGCATATTCTCGGTCAAAGGAGGATCTTATCAATCATTTTTTCTACTCTGCAGCCTTCGAGGTATCGTCTGTATTCAAGAAAGCTTCTACTTCAACAAGTGAAATGACTGCGTAGAGAGAATATGTATCGATGACTTCTAGAGGTATAGAGACGGGTAAAACTCTGGTAGTTAAACTTAGAAAAAAAAGGCACCATAGTGACACTTGGGACCCGCTGGAGCGTGTGCGTGCGTGCGTGTGTGTGTGTGTGTGCGTGTGTGTGTGTGTGCGTGTGTGTCTGTGTGTGTTTATAATGCGGTAAATGTATAACAGTATTGTGACTGTATAAGAATGAGTGTGTGACATTGTATACACAACGTTTCTGCGGAGAGTACACATTAAGCGAACACTCGCAACACTTTACACACCTCATTTTTTGCTCGTTACTTAAATGCAACGTTTTGCTTAATTACATGAGAGTTGATACATGAATTCCGCGTGCAGTGCTTCTTCATCTTCTTTTCTTTTTTTGTCTTAATACAAACTCCTTAAGGCATGTGCAAGAAAAATGACGTTCTAGTGTGTGAGCTTGCTTCCTAAGCATTTTTTACGACATTAAGCGCATGACGCTCTCTACAAGAAGACATACAGAAAGTTTTGGTCCGTTGCGCAGTTCTCAGCGAAGAACATCGTGATCCTCTAAAAGACAAAACTTCAACGTTCTCAGTCTCGAATCGTGTGTACTCTTGTAACCTGCGAAGTCACCTAAAAAACCCAAAGAAAGAAGTTGAGATTTACGTGAAAGTACTGTTTTCATAAAGGCGTGAAACAGCAACAGCTTTATGTAAATCATTCATATAAGACTGATTTCAAAAGTTCGATGAGCTTTGGCATTGATATCGCGCCGTACGCAAGCAAAAGTAGCTCCTCTATCGTATAGTACAGTTATGTTTGCATGACAGCACATTAGCTCGAATACGAGCACTGATCCATTTCAGTGCTAACCTTTGTCGCCATGCGTCAGAAAACGTCTGTTTCCTTCAACGTTCTGTTCTATACTGCGACGTCAAAGTTTCTCCTCCATAAGTTGCTTAGCTACGCGCGTAAGAGCAGCGAAGTTCGTGAAAAACTTACTAGGGAGGATTCTGGCGCTATCCATGGGAGCTGCAAACACGATCATGCAGCCAACAAAGGAACCACGGAAACGGGAGCGTATCGCAGCATGGCGGAAGCCAAGAAAGTGTCCGGGCCATCCCGTTATCTCCACGCTAGAGCGCATGCGCAGTTCAGATAAAGCTGCGTTAGCGGAACCGCACAAACGGCTCAGACGTGTGCGGCTCAGACTTCGCGTGTTGGGCAAATACTGCAATGAAAAGGAACTTTTAAAAGAGTTATTCTTTCGAGTATGGCTGCAGGACATAATTTTTTATCTTCGACTTAATTTCTTACCGCAGTACAGGAACGATGGGGAACGCATGCTTTTGCTAAATCCTCCTCTCTTGAAAAGGCTTCTACAACGGGAAAGAAAGTGTAAGTACAGTAAAGAAAAAAAATAAACCCCTCTGTTCGAATCAATTCAGTACGCATACGCGCAGGAGATAATCACATTGCAGTTCTCAAAAACTAAGAGTGCTTGAAAACCTATACAAAAGAGTAAGTAGCACGTCAGAAGGACGTCTGGAGTTGCATGCACGATTGTTCCGTGTATCAAACGCGCCTTAACTATTGCAGTGCCAAAGTCATCTTTAGTAATTATTTACATGGAACTCAATACGAAAGTAAAGCAAGGGAACGATTGCGATAGCTTTCGAAGTGCTGTCAAGTACGTAACGTATGTGTCCACATCAGAACGGCCAAACCTATTTATGATGCATCCCCGTGCTTTCGCATGTGCTAATATCCAGAAAGCAATGATGATAGATATGCGCCAAGATAAGCTGCGCATGATGCTTAGCGATATGTAAACGTTTGAAATATTCCTAAACTGAGCAATATACATTTGGCGCTGCTTTGTTATGATTACCGAGTTTCTTTATCACGTGAAACAAAGAAATGTCGAGGAATAGTGGTATGATTAGGTTTTTATGTCAACAGGGTCTCTTGTACACTACGACATCGATTCTCACCTTCAGTTCGCCTCACCTTTCCCTGCTTAGCTTGCAACACTGAAAATAGAAGCGATTAATCATTGTTCGAGGAGGCACGCATTCTGCAGTTAAATTGAGCGCACGGCATAGCATTCGTCAAATTTGGAAGAGCTTCGCATGCAAGACCATCCTTGCGGTAAGAAATTTTGTGGTACATTGCTAATTAGGAACGTTATATTTGGGGCCGGAAAAAAAAGGTGCACGCGCTTCTCTAGTGTCACTTGTTTACGTGGCTCAGTTTTTTTTTTTTTGCGACGCCTGTCAACTCGAGTTCAATACGACGCACTCGTTTTACGTGGTCAAACGCGGTAGAAGATGTTAAAGACTTCGGGGAGTGAGAAAGAGAATGATTTCATATCATTTTGGAAAGTAGGGTGATTAACGAAAATAAGCGCTTTCGGTGGGGAGGGGGGCCACGACCTTCTCCCTAACCTGACACCACTCTAGGGGATGACAAAAAAAAATACCAGCACGAATGAACTGATTTACATGTGTCTGTCCGTCTGTTGAGCAACATTTAGGAAACTTTGTTTCTGATAGAAGCACAGGTGTTTTTAATTGGAAAAGGACTCTCAATCTAGTGGTGGCGTCAAGGACAGTAAACTTCGTGGAATATGAAAACAAGCTTGCACATCTACAACTTCGTCACTAAAATATATATAAAAAACCATGTCGTCTACCAAATTTATCACGCTCCACGCCTTTCTTCGTATTTAATATT
Source organism: Rhipicephalus annulatus (assembly GCA_013436015.1). Lineage (NCBI taxonomy): Eukaryota > Metazoa > Arthropoda > Arachnida > Ixodida > Ixodidae > Rhipicephalus > Rhipicephalus annulatus. The sequence goes on from WOVY01011956.1 coordinate 272,979, forward strand.
TTATTTTCTTCCTTGCAAAATACTTATTGGTATGTTGGCTTGAAGCTACATAACGAGCGGAAGTAGTTATTTGCACAAATTGATTTTTTTGTTTCGTGTCAAAATAATTTGTGCTGTTTAAGAAGAGTGTCGAAAGGACAGACACCGCAAGAACTTGTCGTCTGTGCTCTATCACATTTCTCCCGTCGTTCTCACGGCACTGTCGCATCGTATCCGTCGACAAATTCAAGTACACACTGTCCGTAAACACTTCGTTACGTCTAGTCTCGATCGCGGGCTTGGTTATTAATTATAGAGCGCGTCGCCAAAACGGGATGTCTTCGTAGGTCCTCGATGAGCGTGATGTGGGGGACGGGTAACTACGAATAAAACTATCTTGACCCTTTCAACGAATAAGTTAAGCAGTTAGTGCGAATCCCTTCAACGCATCCGCTGAAAATGGACTCGTTGCAGTGGCGTTATCAACGTCGGGAACAAGTCTGCGTGCGACACAAAACCGGAAACGGATCTGCCACGATCATAAACGCTCACAAACTTTTCTCGCACGCGTAGGCACTGTTGAGTACGTGGAACACAATATTCAAATTGTCCCGCTCACTAAACCGAACCTACGTCGAAAGAATGCGGCTCATTTTTATTATTTTAGGTCAAGCTCGTCAGCACTGAAAAGTCAGAACAACATCATCATCATCAGCCTGACTACGCTCACTGCAGGACAAAGGCTTATCCCATGTTCCGCAAGTCAACTCGGTCCTTTGCTTACTGCTGCCACTTTAAACCCGCAAACTTACTATAGCCTCATCTGCCCACCTACCTTCATGTCTCCACCTCACCCGCTTTCGTTCTATGGCAATCCAGTCAGTTACCCCTTATGACCATCGGTTGTCCTGCCTATATACGCGCTACGTGCCCGGTCCATGTCCATTTCTTTCTTTTGATTTCAACTATGATATCCTCAACCCCAGTTTTGTTCCCTGACCCCCTATGCTAGGCTTCGTGTCTCTTGAGGTTACCTCTGTTATTTCTCACCTAAAGTCATATACATCACTCTGAATATTGTACCAAGTACGTCTTACCAGTAGAACGTTTCTGAATTTCTTTCAATGCACCCCATCGAAAAGTTACGCATGCAATTCCAATGATTCTATAGGTATCCTCACATAATCCATATGGAGTCTATGTTTGCCATATTGTCGCCATATATTTCCGTAATAATTTTACGAAAACGTATGTAATTATTGAACTAGTACATGGGGAGTTTCGGTAGTGTGGGTTTTATCAAACGAGAATGTGATATTTGCGAGACTTCCACGCTTGCTTATCGATGAAAAATCGTTCACAGAACGTCGGTGGAGCCAATGTTGGGGCACGATAACTTGTTTTGTTGTTGCCGCTTCAGCATGATTCATACGAATCATACCCAATGCAAATGAACGGCCGAGTCATTGGTGGGGCTGTTCAATAAGTTCTATAGGGTATTATATCTAGATGCAATAGTTAAGTATTATATTCAATAATAATATGAACCACCCCATATCAGTAACGAGATTTCTGAAGCCGACAGAATTTAGTCAGACATTTTTTTAGTCTCAATATAGCCTCAATAATAAGTTCCTTAATGACGATGAAAACATTCTCGTGGCTGCTTCCTAGAGTAGTGCTTCCAAAAGAAAGGATAATGGCTTCCTTTAATCGTAGGCCCAGCTTTCGAAGAGGTGGTACTAGTATTTTTTTTTCCTCGGTATCGTGAAATTGCGTCAGTATAGAAAGGGGCGACAAATAATATCCTCCTGATTACAGAAGGAGCACAAAAAGGAAGCCACTGAACCCACTCAATAGAAATAAAGATTAAGTTTGAAAGCGAGGCAGCGTAATTTCGCTTGACAACTTCCATTGTACTTGAGTTTAGTCTTCATGAAGGCGGCAGCTGACTTTCTCGTCGCGTCAAGGGCTGCTGACATGACGTAGGCTACTTTACTTGTCGATACATCGGTTTCAGCGGCACGTTCTGTTCAGCGATTTATGATCACTCGAGGCAGCGCATCCTCTTTTTCAAGCCTTCACCCTTCAGTGAACTTGTCTTTCTTGGACGCTTACTTGGTGAAACGCATTTGGAACGACATAAAGAGCGCATGTACCACATTTTACTGCTTAAAGGCGGCACTTGTTTTACCACCTCACGTTCCCTTCATCAACCATTCGTGGTTTAGCAGCGACTATACCAGTTCAAGAAAAAAAAAGATGGTTTGCCTGTACTACACGCGGATAGCTACTGACGGAAGGTTTTTGACAGAGTTTGTCAAAACTTCAGACAAACCTGATGGGTTTTCTTTTTCTTAACTCTACGTAGGAGATGAGCAATGAGTGGCTATTGGCTCTCGAAAGTTCCTATACTGTCGAATGAGTTTATGCGATGGTATAGTAGTCCTATGAAGTAAGTCAGCGAAGTTCTTGAGCCGTTTGATGATCAATTAATGGGACACATTATTTGTGGGTCAAAAAACGCGCGATGACTCAATGTCGTGCATGCTGGAGCTTAAAGTAGAGTGGGTGCAAGCTCATTCTGCCTGTAAGACAGCTAAGTAACGTCCTCGCTTCAAAAGTCTGCCGTATAGGGTCTCTGTAAAAAGGTGCGCGCGGTTAAAAGAACGAGTATTTGCAAGTCGATCGTGGCACGACACGCCGAAGAATTGGGATGAGGTGTAGAAAAGAAAAAGATGAACACTAGCGACCAAAAAAGAAGAAAGACGAAACAACGATGTGGTGGTCCTCCGGTTCTCCAGATGAGACGCGTACGCCATCTTCCCTCCCTTGGCTTGCCCAGTCCCGTCGTTATCTGCGATGCGATGCTCCTCTCGGGGCACAGACTTGGCTTATCCACAGTCAGCACTCGGTCTCTCCTCGCGTTATGTACACACAGGTCACAACAAGCACACTATCATACTTCCGCACCATTGCATTACGAGTCTGTGTTTTGTAAAGAGTTCCAACTTGCACCTGCGGAACGGGTGGGGACGGAAATGTGGGGAAGAGAATCAAAGAAAGAAAAAAAAGAAGCGAGAGTGTTAGCAATATTAGCGAGTGATCCAATTTCACTATGAACTCCGACACTGGGCGAGGCTCCGAAATCGAAGCGCCTGCCATCTCAAAATCGTGCACAACACTGGTACAAGCAAAATAAAAAAAGTGTACCCAGTTGCACTTGACGCGAAAACTGTATGAAGTGCGGAGCAGTGTTTCGCCTGCCCTTCGACGACGCTGGCGTTCAAGGGCAAGCACGTCATTTTCCTTTTCTTCCCCCTCAATTTTCTTTTCCACCCTCTTGTTAGGCTATACAATTCAGGGCTATGCTATGCTTTGCCAGCGCCTGCTTTACCCTGATACCTTTCCTCATCACCATCACACCATTCAGGCATCACCACCACTTCCTTTCGCTCCTAGCCATTTTGTACTGCTCACTCTATACCATACAAGCCTGTACTATGCGTTATACACCCCTCCTCCTCCTTACATCTCTCCTTTTTACCATCAGTTCCCTTTCCCACCGCCAAGAGAACGAAGGTTATACAAATCCGTGTTATGGTGCTCAGCTGCTCATCCGGAGATGGCGGGTTCGATACCGGCCGTGGTGGTTGCGTTTCGGTGGAACCGATGGAAGGTAAGAGAGAGAATAAACTGAGAGAAATGCGGAGAGGTCAACCGGAATTGTAGCATCCGGTTTGCTACCCTGCACTGAGGGGAGAGGGAAAAAAGAGGAGAAGGAGAGGCCTGTGCGATGCCGGTGCAAGTGAAAGAACACCCGTTGGTCAAAATTACTGAAGCCCTCAGCTATGGCGACCCGTAATAATTGGGTTGACGATAGTTACAGCGCGAGAACCGAACGACGACAAAGAGACAAGGATTTGTCGTCGTTCTGTTCTCGCGCTATAACTATATCGTCATGTCATACCAACTAGACCAAACTGCCACACTTCTAAGTGGTATTCGGACATAAAACTTCAGATATTATTATTATTATTATTATTATTATTATTATTATTATTATTATTATTATTATTATTATACAAATACGTGCACTACCTATAATTCACAAAGTGGCTGAAGCGCAGTGTATTTGCAGCTCCCATAGGCACTAGCGCCAGAGTTAGTGTAATAATATAAACTCTATGGTACAAACAACAGCCCCAAGCTTGTTTTTTTTTTCACCCCGCGATCCATCACGCGTTTTCGGAACCGATCCCACAAAACGCATCAAGGTTTGTATAGTACCGCAAATTACCGCGTACGCCGCGTAGGTGCTTACGACTCATGCAGTAAAAATTGCGCTAGAATAGAAATTGACGCCACAAGAAAGAAACACGAAAAAGATCGGGTGCAAACTACCTATACGGTTTTCAGTTTCACGGTTGACGGGAAACCTAACATAGCTGCGCGGACGCGCCCATGGAACATCACGTGCTGACGCACCTTATTCGTCAAAAAGGACACTTCTGGACTAACGATACCGAGGCCTCACTTACACAGCTATCACATTTCATGTTGATGATGAACGCTTCCAAAACCTTGATGATATGTGGGGTTTAACGTCCTAAAACCACCATATGATTATGAGAGACGCCGTAGTGGAGGGCTCCAGAAATTTCGACCACCTGGGGTTCTTTAACGTGCACCCAAATCTAAGCACACGGGCCTACAAGATTTCCGCCTCCATCGGAAATGCAGCCGCTGCAGCCGGGATTTGAACCCGCGACCTGCGGGTCAGTAGCCGAGTACCTTAGGCTTCCAAAACCTTGCGAGCACACTTGTTTTCGCTATGCCCCGGTATCTCAGTCTGTTGACATGCATGGTGCTTCACTTCCACAGTCTGGGCAGTTAGCGGGTCAATTAGCCGTTTCATTAGTTTTGATCGACAGCTGGTGTTCACGTGCGCCGTCGTTTACGACTCACTACGAGCATGGCTAACGCTTGTCTCTGCTACGGTATGCGTGTCACCTCAATAAAAAGCCAAGGTTTGTCTATTTTGACCGCGTTCTCATTACGACGCACACCATATATACCGGCAGTCGCTATTAAATGTCACCTGAAATTGTTAAGCGTGTACATACATCAATGTGCATGAACATTTTTTCATCTCGTTCATATCAAAACATATATGTGGCCGCAGCGACCGGAATCGAACTCACAACCTCGTCACAACACCATAGAGGGTGTACAAAAGTGCACCGTTGTTGCTTTTCGGAAACCCGTGAACAATGGGCCGTATTTGAGGGCTAAAACTCGTCTTGGAAACACACCCGGGCCGTATCTTCACGACCGCGCTTTTTCGTTTCGGGGCCCGACGAACAATGGCTGCTCAGTTGAGAAAAGTTTCTGTGCTTCCTCCTTGACGGGAGCGAACGCATCGTAGTCTGCAGGCTCCTCTAACGTTGTCCGTGATTCGTGTTTTATGCGAACACCGGCAGTGGTTTTCTTGATGTTTTCTCTTGCCCGACACTAGTTTAGGTTTCGTTCACAGAATAAAACTACAAGTTTCGCTTTATTATGGGCAGTACCAACGCACAAGCTCATGGGACGAAGAGCAGAGACACAAACAAGCTAGATGGATGCACGGACGGACGCATGGATGGACAGACAGATTAGCAGACCGACGGACAGGTAGACGGACGCGTAAAGCGGCTATGTGCCACAGGGTTGTTAAGACGATGTCGTTCCAGACACTGCTATAAGACTCAACTCCGTCTTTTAGGTATAAGGCAAAATACTTGTTTATTTAACTGTGTTCGGAAGCGCTCTGCTGTCACTTGAGCGTCCCTGCGTCCCTCGCTCACGCTCTTCCTCTTTCTCGTTTTCTTGTCCCAGCCCAGAACGTGAAAAATAATCAACAGAGTATACGAGATGCGAGATGGTGGTACTGAGTGTTTGTTTGTGTCTCTTCTCTTCGTCCCGTGAGTTTGTGCGCTGGTACTGCCATGATGCATCACCAACTAGCCCAACTATCAGTCCTGTTTCGGTTTATAATCTAGCTCACCAGATGAAAGGAGAAGCGGTCACGGCGTCGGCAGGCCACGAGGCGAAACGGCGTGCCTCGACCTCACGTCTCGATTTTGTTGGCGATGGCCAGGATGGAGGCGGCTGAGGTGGCGCTGCCCCGGTGCACCCGTTCTGTTATGCTCACGCTGCCGGCCAGCTGAATCAGGTTGGCCGTGGTCGAGGACGGGTTGACGGCCGCCGACGAACTGCCGCCGCTCCCACCGTCCGCCGCAGAACCGCCGCCGCCGCAGCTCACGTGGGACGCTGCGTTGGAAAGTCGTTTATCGCGGTCACCGAATGCGAGTATTTGGTTGAAAGATATCTCCTATACGACGTGAAAGATAAATGTGGTAGACAACTCACTCATTTGATTGAGACAGCGCGAAGACAGGTCTTGCTGCTGTAACAGTAGACAGCCAACGGCACACTAGCAAACACTACGAAAGAAAGGGGATTTTTCGGAGACTCACTTTCTTCGTTTGACACCAGCAGATAATGATTGATATGATATGTGAGGTTTAACGTCACAAAACCACTATATGGTCATGAGAGACGCCATAGTAGAGGACCCCGGAAATTTGGACCACCTGGGTTTCTTTAACGTGCACCCGAATCTTCGCACAAGGGCCTACAACATTTCCGCCTCCATCGGAAATGCAGCCGCCGCAGCCGGGATTTGATCCCGTGACCTGCAGGTCAGCAGCTGAGTACCTTAGCCCCTAGACCACCGTGGCGGGGCCACCAGCAGATAATGCAGCCAAGGAAAGTACAGGGGACGTTAACTGTACTGTTTTAAGTGCACTTTTGCAGTTGTGATTTAGGTGTGCAGAAAGAGAAGTGGACGAAAAAACTTGCTGCCAACAGAGACAGAACCTTCAAGTTCCATCGCATTACGTGATCTATACTTTCATTAATTGAGCTACCGCGGCTGTCGCCCCTGGTCCACTTGTAGGGTATTTAAGCGCATGCAACTCTGAGAGTTTTAGTCACTGCACTCGCCGTAATGACGGTGATTGTGGAGCACTCTTTCCTTTGAAATCTGACGTCACGTAGCACGTGATCTTTCAACGAGCCGACAGCTGACCAATAAGCACTCGAATACTACCTGAGAGCATCAAATCTGCTGGAACGAGACTCTCGTGTATGTATGAACGGAGAAAAAAATTCGAAGCCTCGTTTTCTTTTTTTCAAACAACTTAAATGACAACCTGCACGTAATGAATCCAAGGAAAGTGTAGAGAACGTTAATTGTACGGTTATAAGTCTGTTGTAGAAATTGCTGGTTTTCATTACCTTTAGCCCCAGCATTAGCTAGTACTTAAAGTATGCGAGTAACTAAGGTAGTTGAATGCGATTGAAAAGTTTTCTAAACAACTCAATTGTTGAATACAGATTGAGTGAAGACTGTCCTGCTGTTACAACGACGGCTATCCGACACTAACCAGAGCTGGCCAAAGTTCATGTTTTAGTCAAAACTAGCCGACACTTGCCAATAATGAGGCATTATCATAGCCATAATTTTAAACATTCAGTCACCTTTACCAGGAGCAAGCACTGTATACAATATTTAGCCCTCACAATCCGACACTTTGCCATCATCCAGTGAATACTAACCAACAAGCTTCATCGCTAACGTATTGGGATATCGAAATGGTAATGTAAATAAAGTGTGTGACGTTTAGACAGCCAGGCTGTCTATGTGGCGAGGAGCAGTATGTAACGTTCTGCAGTGCTCATGTGAGATGGAAATGGACTACATAACTGAGGTGTTCAAGCACAAAAAAATGTCGAATTGTACGACCACGTTATTGTACCATTGCTATAGAGATCTCTTCCTCTGCTCATTAGAGGTGCTCTTTTGAGTGCGACTGCTGACTTTTTTCTTCCTTCTGTTTTCCTTCTTGCGAAGTTGTTAAAACGATGCAGCCCATTTCCACTACCTACACTCTGGCCAACAGCAATATGGCGTGAGCTTGGGATATAAAACTTGCGACGTTATAGCGTGCAAGTCACCTGTGCCTGCAAACTGCCTAGCGGGAGGCGTTTACGAACCACCAAAAAATGCATGCAGCGTAAGTCGTTTCTCTTTCCTTGCGCTTTTCTCCCACTTAAATTTTAGTCGTTGTGTGCGTGCGTGCATGAGTGTGTGTGTGACGAAATTGGTCGTATATACGTTACTCTTCATCAGGTATTTATGGGCTCACTTTTCACAGCAAGCACTGAAGTTCTTCCGGAAATATAAGAAACAAAGTAACCAAAGAGAAAAAGAAAAGTACTATGTCGTGCACACATTTTTTTTCTTCTTTCCTTCCGTAGTCTTTCCAGCCACAAAGGCTTGAGGTTTAGGTTGACGCCACAGGCTGTCAAGTATCTATTGCAAAACCTTTCACGAATGATGTCATCATGCCTTGTATATAAAATCGAGTTGCAGAATAGGGTTGCCTGTGACATTTGTGTTTGCTGGCTGTGAGCTGTTTGCGGGGTAACATATATATATATATATATATATATATATATATATATATATATATATATATATATATATATATATATATATATATATATATAACATATATATGTGATATGCCGGTTGCTTGAATAGGAATCAGTGCCTCAGACAGGCTGGCCAACGTTCCGAAAGGTGGACCGATGTTTTTCAAACGCGCTTCATCGTCCTTGGCGAATTAGCTTTGAAGTAGTAAGTCAGTTACGTCATCACGTGGTGTCACTGTCTGCACCTATTTACCATGGCCCTTATTGAAATGGTGGCCATGTTGTCTCAGACGCACTCATATCCGTTCATAGAACAGCTATATAACATTTTGTTTTCGTCCGCGAGTCCCCACGTGTAGTTTGTACTTCAACAACTCAATAGAAGTACAAAGCTGCAGCTACGTATTTACTTATTTATTATTCACTTCATTATTCCTTCGTACACTTTGTGTTTTCCGCACACATTTTCTCTCGGTTGTGGGCTTACGTTAAACGACCAACACCTGAACACATAAAAAATTGATTTGTGTTCTTACCTCTGAATGTCTGGTCTCAAAATTCATTATTACAAAAATGTTGCGTTGCTCCAGGAAAATTACTTTAAAACTGTGTGGCCTTACTGCTTAGCTAAAGCTTCTTTATTTGATGCGCGAAAATCAATGTTGAGTCCACTTTTTATAGTGGATTGACGTCTATGCGCCGCAGCTAAGAAGTTGAATCCGCTGAAACGTGTGTGTGCCATATTTAGCCTTCTTTTGAGTGAGTGAGTGAGTGAGAGAGAGAGAGAAAGAGAGAGAGCTGGAGCGACTGGGGGGAGGCGGGAGGAGGTTGTAAGAGCAAGAGAGTAACTTTCCCGTAAAAGCCGCTTTTAGACTTCCCCGGAAACAGCGGTACTCAGTTGGTTACTTAGAATATCGATCAAGAGCTGCTGGCGCACAAGAACAGTCAGCTCGATATACTCAGGTTTGATTCACAAGAGGGCACTCCATCTTCTGCGATGTACGCCAAGGAGGAAAGACTTATGCTCTGCCGTTTCATTACTTCTACAGAAAATAAGACTGAATTGTGGGGACGTGTTCAATCACGCGGGTAGTGGAGAAACTATCGCTTTCAATAATACCCTCTTGCCTCTCCCCCCTCTTGCGTACTGCGTGTAATAGGCCATGAAATTCGGGGCAGTCTGATCACTGGGCGGCCCAATCAATAACGTACTTATACCTTTTAGAAACTCTTAAGAGGTATGATTTTGTGGGGCAAACTTCGTACCAAAAGTAGCCCTCCATAGTGTTTACTAAAAATGTGTTCGCGAAAAAGAGAGCGCATAGATAGATAGATAGATAGATAGATAGATAGATAGATAGATAGATAGATAGATAGATAGATAGCACCCAAACGAAGACAGACAGACAGACAGACAGACAGACAGACAGACAGACAGACAGACAGACAGACAGACAGACAGACAGACAGACAGATAGATAGATAGATAGATAGATAGATAGATAGATAGATAGATAGATAGATAGATAGATAGACAGACGTGATTCGGGTTGGAACATGTGACTTCGATCACAGTTGAGAGTGGACTTTTATCGCCAACTGCTCTGACAGGAAAGATAACGAAGTTTTACTAAATCCAGAGACGAACACACACCACAAGCACAATAAGCGAAGGACCACTCTCTCATCATACAGAAAAGCGTGGCTGACTTCGCCAACTCTGCGTCCGGCCGGGGCTGCAGCGAGCGGGCCTGCCTACCATGCAGGGGCATTCTCATTGTGCCTCGGGGCAGTGTTCACAACCGGCGGCGGCTGCGCGGGCCGTTTCCCCATGAATATTCAGATTAGGCCGGCCAAACAATGACTCGTGCACAGTCGGCGTGTTGATCGCCAGGTTTTCTGCCTCATCGCGTCTCCCTCTCTCTTTCTTTCTAGTCTACGCGGCGTAGGCAGGTCCTCTCTCCTCGTTTCCCAACACAAATCCAATTCGGCCGCCCGGCGCCCCAGACTGATGAAAAAAAAATAGAATCACGCTGTTCCGTTGTTTCGGCCGCATCTCGGTTACACCTCTCTCTCTGGCCGGCGGAACAAAGCTTGTTGAGTGCCAGAAAAAGTTTTTCTCTCGCGTCTCGACACGGCGAAGGATGCCGAGCCTTGCTATGCGCGTGTGCGATCTCCTTTCGTGGTGAGAGTGAATGTTTAATGGAAGGGTCGGGAGAAGGTCTCGCGTTGAATCGAGAGCGCGAGTCTCGTGATGGTGGTGCGGCCGTTCGCGTGTTGTGGATGCGGCGACGTAGCACCTGTTGTGTCGGAGTGCATGTGGCGTTTTAGGCTGTTTGTTGTTGTTGTTTGAGGTAACGATGAGACGTGTTTTCACCCGATGATGATGATGATGATGATGATGATGATGATGATAGGGCCTATGTACTCAACGAGTGTTGATGGCGGTTATGATGGCAGTGCTGGCTTTTATGGCAGCGTAATAAGCTGGGCCGGTTAACGATCGTTCGCGACATAACGAAATGTGCGAACAGAACGGATAGCAAGAAGGGAAAAAAACTACAAGCGACTCGTAATGAGCTCGCTCTACATATTCCATCCTAATTTTCGTCACGTAATTCACAATACGGCGTTCGCTGCATTATGAGGTTACCACGCGTGAACTAGATATAAGAGTTAAATGCAAAAAAATGATAATATCTGGTATTTTATGGGCCAAAACAACGACATGATTATTAGGTACGCCATAGTGGAGGTCTCCGTAAATATTGCTTATCTGGTGTTCGTTAGCGTGCACTGACATTGCACAGTACACGGTACTCTAGTAATAAACAAAAATATGATGGTATGCACGAGATTGATGTAAAACATTGAGAGTGTCGGGCGGGACTACAACTCTTTAACTGGTATTTTGGCTCTTTCTGCGGCTGAGCGCAGCTTCATAACACGAAAATTACGTTACGTGCGGGCATTTCCATTAACAAGGGAGGTGGCGGAGACTAAGTGGTTGTCGTTCATATTTTAACGTTCACTTGGAACAATCAGTGCGTTGGACACCTCTCCGTTCTCATAACTTTGTCAGGGAGAATAGAACTATAGGACATCCCGAACACAGTGCCAGTCTGACTGTACTATCAGTAACGCTTACCATTTTCGTCGCCTATTGTTGCTGCCGTCAACGTAAGATAACACGAGATAGATAGATAGATATATAGATAGATAGATAGATAGATAGATAGATAGATAGATAGATAGATAGATAGACAGACAGACAGACAGACATATAGATAGATAGATAGATAGATAGATAGATAGATAGATAGATAGATAGATAGATAGATAGATAGATAGATAGATTGACAGACAGACATAGAGACTGACAGATAGATAGGTAGATAGATAGATAGATAGATAGATAGATAGATAGATAGATAGATAGATAGATAGATAGATAGATAGATAGATAGATAGATAGATATGGTGACCGAATTAGACGCGGTGAAAGACTGGTGTAATTATGATAAAGAGAGAGCGTTCAAACGTTTTCTGTTTTTTTTTATTTCTACACACGTTTAAAAATGTGTGCGCGATATCCGCTAGCACGACACCCTGGGAATAGCGTTTCGAGGGCACGACCTAAAGTGATAACGTCGGCGGGCCGCAGAGGGCCCACAACGAAACAAAAGGAGTCGTCGGCTTTCGCGAGTGGTTGGCGTATGGTGGCTGCGTGCGCATTCGAGCAAATCTCCAAAAAGAGGCGATGAGGCGTCAAGCATTGGCCGCGAGGGGCAGCGGAGTCGCGCGCGAGAGAGTGCGCGTTTGTGTTGTGATCCGTGACGCGCGCATGCGCGTGTGACCTCGCAGGCGGGAAGTTGCGCCTGTATAAAGCGCCTCGCCGTAAGGAGAAAAAAAAAAAGAAAACCTTCTTCGCGATAAAAAAGGGGTGTCTGTCTTTTTGAAGCGATAAGAAGCCAAGAAAAAAAAAGATGATAAAGAGATGAGAGGTATAGAAGTAACAGCCATAAAAAAAAGGGGGTATTATGATGGCCTCACTTTCATTACTGAAAGAGGCCCGAAAATTCGCACATAGTATTTTGTACACGACTGCAGGAAGATAACAGTAGGAACACTTATTTGACCTTTTCCTTCTTGCCTGATTAATTTCATCTGAGCCTCCTCTCTCTGGTACTTCTTTATTTTCCCCATTTTTTTTTCTCCGTGGCGGCTATAGTCATGCTCCTCATAATAACGACAAAAACAGTTTCTTTTCCCAATGTTAACTAACCACTTCTGTGTACGGTATTTATATTGTGCGCTGCATATAACAAAGGACTCACAGTACGCATGGTTAGACGAACAGGCGAGTGTTATTTCCCCCTTCACCTATCGCGAACAAGCTCGCCGGTGCTCGACGTTTTTGCTACGTCAAAGACTCTGTGCGAACCCGTCACGGTATTGGCATTCATCATGACGCAACACTTTTTCGATGGCTCTTTTCTCCGCAATGAGGCGACGGTAACGTTGACATATAAAGAAAAGAAAAGAAAAAGAAAAAAAAAGAAAGAAGGAAAGAAAGAAAGAACCTAAATGTTGCTTGCTCTTCGCCTTCCAGAATAAAAGGCGATCAGCGTAATCATGCCGTCTCATTTGTTAGGCTGCTTTGGTTCTTCCTTCATGCCTCAACCGGGCCGTAAAGGAAACGAACAAGTGTGCGCCTAACGTTCGCCGTTTCAAGGTATCCTTGAATGCATACTGCAGAAACGGTTGTAAAGTGCCGACTACGGCATAATTATTTCTTTTTTTCTAACAGGCCGGAAGGGCTCACACGTCCACAGGGAAATACGTGAACCTATCGCAGCTGTTCACTTTGCTGGCGCTTTTGCTGTTGATGATTTTTAAATACGTCTAAGTGCATTGCATATGGATGGGCCTTTGAAGTATCCACACGGTGTGCTATTTGCATGTTTTGACGCCTGGCGCGATTCTACGCCTCTGTCACGCAATATTGCATGCACTAAGGAGAGTCCTCCTATACTACATAACATTCATATAGCGTTATCTGCTTTTTTTTAAAAAGAGTTCAAACAAACAATTTGGTTGTACGGTAGAATACCTGCTTGCCACGAGGATGGCCAGGGTTCGAATGTCACCCAGACCCGAATAATTTTACTATTTATTTTTTTCAAACTTTCTTAATTTTTTTTGGTAATGGACAACGTGATCATTTTTCTTCTCACAACCACCGACGCCGTCACTGACACCAAAATTTCTGCTAAACGAGCTTTTTAACTTGCTCGCGCTAAAGCGGCACATGAAAAAGCACTGCGTCATATGGGTCGTCGGCAGGACAGAACGTTTGGCAACTATGCGAATCATATGTTAAAGGCTGATGACCAGGAATTGGAACAATGGCAAAGTTAACTAATCCTGATGCCAAGAGATGGCGTGAAATTTTATGTAGGTAACTCTTGGTCTAAAAATCCAATTTCTGTTCGTTTCCAGAACAAAAAAGTTTTATTTTTACAAGAGGAAACAAAATTTCTTCTTTTAGGTATTCACGCAAATAACCCCGAGATAGTACAATTCTGTACTATCGCAAGCTTGCAGGCAAAAGTAAAATTTCATAAACGAGTCACATCGAGGCGGAAATGCAATAACTACAGGCAATATTCGTTATAACAGTATATTTGTTGTACGCGGATACACGACAGCAACATTTCGAATTTATTTTGGATAATACAGTAATTCGCTAAAGTTGTCTTCGTCACACCGTAGTAATATGGCTGCTTGACCTCAAGATAAATTTTCATTTCTTTTTACAAATGAAGAATCTACGTGGACAAAGTAGATGCTATCGAAATAACCCACCTCACGACTAGCTGGCCCGGGAACTTCAAGCAGCATCAATGCTTCGTAACTACATCTCTGCCGGCTTACCGAATTTGTTCCCATGATAAGATGGGCCATTTTGTGATTACAAAATACTCATTCCACTTATAAAATCATTCATTATTTCTTTTCGGTCGTTAATTCTCTCCTCATTCGACATTGTCTTCACTCCTCTTGGAAAAACCCTTGCGAAGTACAATAGGCCAACCTCTCTGTCCTTTCTGAAACGCTCTGTAGGCTAAACTGCGGCAGCGTGAAAGTTGCGAGCTTGGTCTTTGCGAGCCTGAAGAAGAAAGGGAGGAGGAAGAAAGCCGGAACTGGCGGCCCAATAGCGGAAGCGGTAGGTCCGCGCCCAACGGAGGAAGAGAAGCGGTCAGTGGTATATATGCAGCCGGATTATCCTAATTGAGGCATTAAGGCGTGCTTCCGCGAGTTGGCCACGGAGACAAAAGAGGCGAACCGAGAGAAATAATGAAAGAGAGAAAAGGAAAGAGATCAGTGGTCCGTGGTGGCGGAGAAAATCCTCCCCGGCTTCTATTAATCAGCCCCGTTCGCGCACCGTTGGACAACATCCTCTGAGTCCTTTCGAAACTCTCTCGCCCTCCCCCCCTTCTCCACACAACCATGCAGGAGTGATGGGTTTTCGCGCGCACCCGGGAACCCATACCTCTCTCTTGTCTTTGCCACAGTCGTCTTCGCCGAGTAAGCTGGAGCTCCGTTGAATACATAGCTGTCAACGCTGTGAAGGATAGCAATACTTCTTGCATATCTTCGCACCAGGATATACTTCGCTCTTGTTTTGCACTGACACTGTGATTTCTTTCGTTGAGGAGTAATAAAAAGCTTTGTGTGGCTTAGAGATAAACAGCTTTGTTATATGGCTGTGCACTATTGTTCTATACCTCAGAACATTTCTTTCTTTTCAGTTTATTCTTTTTCAATTGAAGCGTCGCCACGATTGACGCGCGCCCATGCTCTGCTCGAACGAGCATTCAGATCGACAGGACGCCGCTACGAAAAGCGTGGAATGTAATTCCTACAGTACTTCTTCCATAGCCTCCACAGCGTTTCACGATAGACGGCTATGTGCAGAAGCGGACGTAGCCTCAGCAATTAGCTTCGGCCACTCGCCGCCACGGTTTGTTGCCGGAGCAAATCACGGAGGCCGCGAAGTAAAAAAAAAGCGTTGCCACTGGCCTTCACACAGAGGGTGCTTCGACCTCGCCTGTACTAAAGCCCATATGCGTGCGCACGGCAGGAGCAAGAGGGGGGGGGGGGGCGAGTGGGAGGCGCAAATTCAGCCCTATACTTGGACATGATAGGGAGAGGGGGCACTGCGACTTACCTCCCCCCCCCCCTGCAGAGGAATCTTGTGAACATTTAAGCTAACGCTCCTGAATAAAATTCAGGAGCTCTAACCTGGACTAGAAAGCCTCCGTGACCAGTGTTTGACTCAATATGGGGCAACATCAGACAACTCAATAGCTTCATTGTTTGACCCGATAGGGCAACGATGCGTTCAGTGGTTGTCGCCATTCCGTACGAAAGATCGCTGGCATTGAGGCACCATAGCTTGGACTAGAGTTACTGAATGCGCTATCTTTATCATATACAGTGACTATATATGTTACCTAATTGAATATTCTACCTAACTGTATATGATGCCTAACTGTGCCAAGTAACTGTAAATGCAACCTGTTACATCGTTCTTCGGTCCCTGCGCGTTGGCGCAAGCGAATTAGACACAAGCTGACAAGCTGGTAGAATGGGCGTTTATTTTCAGTGTACGTTGCAATATAAAGACTCAAAGTAAAGAGGGAAAGGGAAACAAGGTAAGCGAAACAAGAGATAGAAGCTTTGGCTATAACTGAGCCAAAAACTGATAAGAGTTACACTTCAGTTACAACACTACCAAACTTCTACCTTACTGTATATGCTTCCAAAAGGTAGTGTGAGGAAGTAGATGCGGGCACTGACCAAGTGAAGGTAAAAAAAAATTACAGCACATCCACAGAGTAAATGATGATGAGTGGGGAAAAGCATCTGTTTGTTTGTCTCTCTGTCCATCTGTCCTTCCTCTCCTATGACTATAGCACGCACTATATGGACGGACTGACGCTTCGCCCCACTCACCATCATTCACTACGTAGATATGCTGTGAACTTCTTATTATAACAGCGCCATCCATTGTCATTAATCGTCAACTATACAAGAAACGCTAGCGCCATCTAGTGATATTATTTTCAAGGACATACACCACGCCATCTAGTGAGCAATTCTTAAAACTAACTAGAAGTGGCTACTACAACATACTATCGCAGAGCAGGGAACGACCCACACCCTAAGTAGCTTCGCCCCTGAAAACACAGAGATTTTTTCGGGATTCATGCGGGTTCCTTGTTCACACTCGGGTGTCTTGGTCATAGTGTGAACAAAACGTCTCTGTGTTTTTTTACATTGACTTGGCCAATGACCGCATCTACATCCTCATCATGATACCTGACCAGACGAACTTTCGTCGAACTATCAACTACTAAAGGTAGTGTATACAGTAACCGTAGCCTGGACAGGCGCTAAGGTGGTTATTACTTTAAGCTTTTTTTTTCACAAGCGGGAGGTGAATTTCAATGTGCGGGAAATTACATGCGAGCGGCAGCGATGGTTGAACCGACAACGGAAAGGAGACGTGAATCGTGAGCTATATGACTTATCGAGTGTTTACGATGTTCTCGTTCACTGAGGGTTGCGAGTGAACACGCAATCGTGAACACTCATGATAGCAGTGACAGATTTACCTCGGCAGGTGGTTTTTATACGGATAAGTGGGATTTCCTTCCACATGGATGCTCTTTATTTGCTTTCATGACCGGCGCCAATGGTGCCGAAACACTGCTTCAAAAGAAAGCACGTGAGCGAAACGAGAGCAATGTTTTCTTTGAACTTGAGAAAACAGCGTAACAACGAGAACACGGTCGCCATGCCGCTTACAGGGTGTGTTGTTTGGGCTTGAGGTTCTTATACCTTTGCTTCTACGGTACAAGGCCATGCTCTGGTTACCACTGTTTTCCGGCTGTGCACACTCTCTTATCTTTTATATTGCTGCTGTGTTCAGACAGAAGACGCTAGTGCCCCTCCCTCCTCCCAAAGATTAAATAGAAAGAAGGTTTCGAAAGTTCCTCACCACGCCTGCAAAAACACTGAATGATTTTATGCCTTTTGTCGTGCTCTATGGTCATTAACAATACTATTTTTGAATTTATTTTGCGGATTCTGTCCGTGCATTGGAGTAAAACAAGCTCATGAATAGGGCTGGTGGCGGGATTGCTTTACATAGGGGGGGGGGGCGGAGAGGGGGAAGGGGGAACTTGTGCAATCTGTTTTGACTGCTTGGTCTTGGCATGGGGGGGGGGGGGCAAGGCGGGACGAGCGAAAACTTTTGGGGGTGTAACCCCCTACCTAGTAACCACTTTGCTTTTGAAGTAGACGATTTGAGAAGTAGACGCCACGACTGAGCTCCTGAAATGCCACGTGACTACCCTAATCCAATCACAAGAGTGCTCGAGTTAAAGAACGGCCCTTCTAGTTATCGGGTACTTTAGTTAAAGGGTCGTTCGTGAGCCGTTCCACTTCGAAGGACTGCCGCCACGCAAAACAAAGTAAATATATGGATACAAAAAGCAATAATTGCGAATGCACTCTTCCGATGCGTTGCGGTACTCTTCAAAAGACTCGTACGACATGTCTGCGCACTCGCAAAATGTGAGCTTCCGCACGGAAGAATTATATCCCATCCGTGAAATGCAGGCGGTCTGCATAGTACGGCGGGCATTCGAAATGTACACGTGCATAATGCCCGTGTGATCTTCTTTTTTTTGCGTGTGTGTGTGTATTATTTATGAAGACATGATCTAGAATGCAATTTCCGCTTGTTTTCTGGCGTCCAGGGTTTATGCATGGACTATTCACTTGAAAAACACGCGAAATGAGAGATTCATGCGTTTGAAAAACGTGAAGAGAAAACTTCAGCCTGATGTTTAGAAAAATAAAGAAATGTTTGAAAGAATGGTGCTTCTTGACTTGGGCACTGGTTTCTTAGCGCAGCGGGAATGAAAAAAAAGTGGCAGCAAGCAGAAAAAAAAGTCAATTAAAGAAAGTGCGAAAGAAAGGAAAAGAGAAAGAGAAGACATAAAAGCAGAGAAAAAAGTGAGACAGAAATAGAGGAAATAAGAAAGAGAAGGAAAGTTACAAAGGAAGAAAGTAATAAATAAATAAATAAATAAATAAATAAATAAAGACAAAAAGAAAGAAAGAAAGAAAGAAAGAAAGAAAGAAAGAAAGAAAGAAAGAAAGAAAGAAAGAAATGACAGTGATCGAAAGGAGCAACGAGCAGCTCGCTCCATAATGACGCCCCCACGGGATGCTATAGCTCTCCATTACCTGAAGGCCACCGACGAATGTCTTCCCCGCAAATGCGACGACCGTGCCTGTCCCCGGAGATGATACATGTCTCAACGGATCCTTTGCCAGGGTTTCGATTGAGTACCGGAAGATGCGTTCGCTACGCTGCCTCCATTGTACCTATCTTCTCTTTCTCTCTCTCTCTTTCTTCCTCTTATGCGCGGATCATGGAAGAGGGGGAAAC
Organism: Rhipicephalus annulatus; assembly: GCA_013436015.1. Taxonomy (NCBI): domain Eukaryota; kingdom Metazoa; phylum Arthropoda; class Arachnida; order Ixodida; family Ixodidae; genus Rhipicephalus; species Rhipicephalus annulatus. The sequence goes on from WOVY01011956.1 coordinate 292,033, forward strand.
AATGGAAAGTGGTCGCATACCCGCCCTCCAGAACGGCGGTTTTTAGTCGTTGTTACGCGAGAGCTCGTTATACGACGACTGTATACCGTCACCATTACTAACGTGGTTCCCCCAAAGTACAGGAAGCGGCCGAACGACGAGGGGATAGTTACGGAACACCTGACCTGTAGTGTTCATCGAGTATACCGTTACGTTAGAGAGTTTGTCTTTGCGCATCCTCTAATTTGTGTGGTATTCAGCGTTTATGTAGCGTGAAGGCAAGATAACCAGTGGTCGTAATAATAATAATAATAATAATAATAATAATAATAATAATAATAATAATAATAATATAATAATAATAATAATAATAATAATAATAATAATAATAATAATAATAATATAATAATAATAATAATAATAATATAATAATAATATTCCTTGTCGGGACTTCCCATTTCATAAATACGATATGATTATCCGGGTCGCCATAGTGTAGGGCTACCGAAATTTTCACCATGCTTTTAACGTGCTCCTAAATATAATATAGGTAATCCCGCCGCCATGGTGTAGCAGTAATGGTGCTCAACTGCTGATAAGAAAATCACGGTTTCGACCCCGGCTGCGGACGTCACATTTAGATGGAGGTGAAAAGCTATAGAGCCCTTTGAGCTGGGCGATGTCAGCCAACGTTAAAGAACGCCGAATGATCAGTTTTCGAAGCCCTCTACTTTCTCATAATCGTAAATAAACTGACGAGCACCGTGCTTTTTATGGAGACACGCGCACTAAGTTAAGCTGGCTGCCGGCAACTTGTCATCAAAAGCGTGACTACTATTAGTTCATTTACGAAGTTTACGCGCCGAAACATCCATGTCATTATGAAACACGCCACAGATTCCGATCAAACGGGTACTTCAACTTGCACCCCTGGATGAAAGTACAAATGTAATCTTGAATTTCGATGCGGCCGCCGCGAATGTGAGTCGAACCTGTGCCCTCCAAGTTAGAAGCTCAGTATTCTATGTGTCAAGCTATTATATATAGCGGGTAGCGTGGGTTTTGCGTTGGTGTACTTAGATATTGATACAAGAATTCGTAAAACTGCGCCCAACAGCCGCATGCAAGATAATAGATGATTGGTGTTTTAAGAGTTTGTTTTTTATAGAAATTCATTAGCGTTTTACAGAATTAATTCCTTGGTGGAATTCCAGTCTCAAGTGCAGTTAATTTTGCGTAAGTCCACAACTCTCAAAAATTCTCACTTTGATTTTGCATTATTATGAATACTCCAATGTTTTGGCTGAAATGATATTTGATCATGAAAATATTGGGGCACACGAAGCGTATTTTGTTTGTCTGGATGGTAGGAACGTATGGCACATACACTCACAAGCACGCATATTTGAATATCAAACAACTACGTTTGTGCCTATCACAATTGCTTTAAAACTTGTTGTATTAGACGCAAGCACACTTAACGAGCTTCGGCCACGGTGTTAGGCAAGAGACCGTGTATCAAGATGTCCTCGCACGCTTCCTGGGGTCTGACATGGGTTGACATCTCTCGCTCCGCGCGTGACAAGCCCTTTGTTAAATGTGTGATGGCTGTGGTCTTCTGTGAGATAGTGAATACGTGAGGCAAAATTTTCATTGGCCGGCCGATGCATGAATAACTGCTTAGAACACGGCATGAGCTATGCGTAAGCGCTATAGACAAGGACGTAGAAGAAAACCGACATGGACATACTATTTCGATAAAGAGCGACGTATACAGCCGTATTAACGCGATAGCGTTAAAGAACTCGTTTTGCAGAAATTGCGGCGTTGGAGTCGTTGGTTGTGAACAAAAAATGACCATCTTGGGCGCGAACGAAAAATCAAGACAGATGCAAATGAGAAATTTCGGGTCCGAGTGGGCATCGAACCCGAGTTGTCCGCGTGGCAAGTGGGTGTTCTGCCACAAGCCACGCGCCTGCTTGCGAATGCATTGAAAAGAACTTCCTCTGCTGGCGAATTCAGTGAAAATAACTTCCTCTGCTGGCGAAAGCAGTGAAAATAACTTCCTCTGCTTGCGAATGCAGTGAAAATAACTTCCTCTGCTTGCGAATGCAGTGAAAATAACTTCATCTGCTTGTGAATGCAGTGAAAATAACTTCCTCTGCTTGCGAATGCAGTGAAAATAACTTCATCTGCTTGTGAATGCAGTGAAAATAACTTCCTTTGCTGGCGAATTCAGTGAAAATAACTTCCTCTGCTTGCGAATGCAGTGAAAATAACTTCCTCTGCTGGCGAAAGCAGTGAAAATAACTTCCTCTGCTTGCGAATGCAGTGAAAATAACTTCCTCTGCTTGCGAATGCAGTGAAAATAACTTGCATTCTTTGCAAACACAAGCGTCCTGTATACATGCTTCACAATGCAACATGAAATATTGCAGTAATATTGCGTGGCACAAGTTTACATTGCCCTCGGGCGTCAGAACACGTGATTAGTATGATGACTTCATGGTTCAAAGCTGGTCACTCACTACAAAAGGCACGCACCTTACTGCGCGTATTCGCGTAAGTCCACGTAGTGGGTGCATGGCAAATTCGAAAAGATTTCATGCACTAAGTGTTTGAAGTACGCACTAGGGACAGGATGTCGCTATTGTGTTCAACTCTCAAAGGCAAAGATTAAGGATTTCCTCATTTTTACCGCTAAAATGAGAGCTTAACAAATGAAACCAGTTTTTAGAGGATTTACCAGAGGTGTTATCGGATTTTTTCGGGTTTACCCGAAAACACGGATCCCTATTAATAATGAACGCCAGGTCGGAGCTTTGCCAGAGTGCACTCGCATCACCCAAGGCAAGAGCACTGCTTTTTTTTTATTTAGTAGCCGGAGGCACTTATGACAATTGCTTATGTATGAATGAACTTTGCATTGCCCGGAAGCCATTGGTTAACTTCAGTCTAACGCAGCATCGGGTGAGTGTTTATTGTTGCTTGAAAAGCGTGGCCCGAGCCATCCTTATCCACAAAGTTTATCATGGCGGATAAAAGTCATGCGGGCCTTGGAAGTTGCAATCGAACGAGACAATCTGAGGGGGAATCTTACGCATTGGAACGAGACTGTGCAGGCCTCGTTGCTGTTCAGGCCTGTATTGAGCAAGGTCTCGTACTCGCGTTGCCCAATTTCTTGTTTAAAGCGAAGCTTTTATGAGATAGTGATTTCGGTGAGAGTTGCGGCATAGTTTGCGAAAAGCACAGACGCCAGTAAGCCTACATAAAAGCGGGTGCATAGAAATACTGCCCTCGAACGTGCATTGGTCACATACACCTATAAAAACGTATACTAAGACGAGTTTTTGAGGATCCGTGGTGGTGCTTGTAAGCGTATTTGTATGCGGAAGTTTTTTCATAATTGATACTCTGTTGATCATGGTCTCATCACCGATCAGCTGTTCCTGATTTACCAATCCTATTTTTTATGAAGGTCACTCGTACTTTCACGTTGCCATTTTTCAGTTGTCTTTTAATATCTGGAGTTTAACGTCCCAAAACTATGACATGATCTCGAGAGACGCTGTAGTGGAGGACTTCAGAAATTCTGACCAGCTGGGGTTCCTTATATAGCAAGCAGATATGTCTAAGTACACGGGCCTTAAACATTTTCGTCTCTATAAAAATACAGTCGCTGCGGCCGGTAGTTAGGAGTTGAGTGTCATAACTACTTGATCTCTGCGGCGGGGCACGTTGCCATAATTCAGTGTTGCCTTTAACCGTTGCATCTCATTGTTTCATAGCCCCGTCGTGGTGGTCTAGTGGTTATGGCAGTCGACTACTGAATCCCGGCCACGGCGGCTGGAGGCGAAAATATTTGATGCCAGTGTACTTAGACATGAGTGCACGACCCCAGGTGGTCGAAACTTCTGGAGCGCTCCACTATATACGGCGTCTCTCATAATCTTATCGGGATCTTGGAACGTTAAACTCCAGATACACCAACATATTAGTTGCTTATATAACACTAGTGGTTTGCTGCAAAGCACTTTAATGGTGCTCTAATTGATGGTATAAATGAAGGAAACAGTTAGAAGGGAGCATTGCGCGACGAGAAAGAAAGATAGAGAGAAAGAAAGAACGGGAGTACGTCAGACATCCACACATGAAGCTCATTTCCCCGACATTCCCAATAGGGCACGGAGTCCTGTATTCTTGAGTCTAACCAGAGAATAAAAGTGTGACGACCACTATTTTCTGCACCTCGCGTGCATGAGACTGATGCACAGTTTTACTGTAGTATAATCTCTCTTCCTTGCAAGCGCGGTGGCAGCAGATCACGTATGATCTCACCTGGAGAGATGCTCGAGGCACCCATCTCAAGGGGCTTGGCGTTCCTGTCGGTGGAGCCGCTGGTTCGCCGCGGCGGTGTCCGGCCCGTCGGCTCCTGGGCAGTTTCCGAATGGTTCAGCATCAGCATCGGCACGCACTCTTCCCCATTGCCTGCGCCACAGAAGGGCTAACGTTGGTGCTACAGGCGTACACACAGAACTCGTCCCACTGGATTAGAATAAAAAGCCCTTAAAGGGGTACTGGCACAACAACATTGGCCTCGCATTGTTTCTGCTGCAATGCGTTGCTGGGGGCCTGTTAGTCATGACACGACACATTGTTTGCTTCAGCCCGCGACAGATAATTAATTACAGGCCTCTCATTTATCAATCAGTTTCAGTTTCGGTCTGAGAGAGTTTCAAAAACTGGGTGCAACTGTCGCCACCTAGCGTGCGCAACTCTTGACCACGTCAGCACACAGAACTGTGACGCACTTCCACACGGTTCGTATCAAGAATTACCTTCGAATAGGAAACGGGACTGGGATGTCGCCGAACACAAAACTTTCTAAGTGTGCGCCACGGCCACGCACTCGCAACCAGCCGCCGAGAAATATAGACTTCGGGAACTAACGCGGCTAAAGAAAAATCGCGGCTATGACATCGTCAAAACTTGTTTTGTTGACCGCAGCGTGGTGACGTGAGGGAAGTAGGTGGTCACCTGGGGGTCACCTTCGAGGGTGTCTATAGCGCTATGGGGTCTGGTCGCTCACGCAAACTTCAAAATTAATAGAAAATACCTTCCAAATGAGCTATATTCGCTGTTGATATCTTGCACATGATATGCGAATGTTCACAAGAATCAACCCCGCTGGCTATCTAGGCCCCGAAAATTTGTGTCAGTACTCTTTAACATCCACCAGGGTGTCAATGAAAGGCCAGGGGCACTACACTTCGTTGAATACATCAGCTGCAACAAAGATCGGATTTCGGAATGGAAGCTTTCGCATGGTATCACCGGTGAAGGTGAAATTACACTTTGCAAATGAATTGTCTGATAATACCTTTATATGCGAAGTTGTGTCCCTTGTCCTTTGTCTTTTAGCTAGACGAGATTTACTTGGGCCATGATTGGTGTTGCATGTGCTTTGCGTGCTGATGCACTCGTGGAACATTCATGAGGGACACTTGTCTTAACGCAATGCTTTAATTGTGTATAAGTATCATGCGCTTCGTGCGTGCTACGCGTCTGTTGCACATACCAGGAGTTCAGCACTTTTGTTTCCATCGCACTTGCCTGAAGTAGCATGCTTGGGGCATAACCAGACGAATTGCTCTAGAGACATTAAATAACATGCTCGTAATGCTACACTGCCTTCACTGTTCTCTGAATGCTGAGACCTCTCTGATGCTGTGACAAAGCATTGCCATTTAAAATTACCCCCTGTTTACTTGTGCATTGAGAAAGAGGTACCTAATGACAGTGCTTTTAAATGGAGGGCCGGTCTGGCAGGGGGGGGGGGGAGGGTCTTCTAAGTCGAGAGCAAGCTACAGCAGCATAAAAACAATCAGCATTAATAAACATTTACTCCCTTCGCAACTTTTTGAAAGTACTTTGCTGATTATTTACTGCGAAAGTCTCGCGTTATCTTGAAGCATAAATAGCCAATATTTATATCGCTCAAAACACAGCCAAGAGGCCTGCATAAAAAGTTTTTAAAATATAAATTTCACTCGCACGTGTATAGGCAGTATATCATGGGTTGGTGGGTAGATGTATCAACATTTCTTTGGGTGGCACGTGCAGCGTATGTAGGCACGTAGTAACATAAGAAAAACACACACACATGCACACGAGCATGATTAGATTAAAATAAATTCTCAGTTGTTATTCCGCACAAGCATGTTATAGTAGCGTGTTTTTTGTTCCTTGTCACCCTACACAATGTGTGTAGCGGTGCAAGAAAGTATACTTATCGTTCGTCGCGAGTGAAGTGTATGATAATTTTGTGACTCGCAAGAATACTTTCGCCGATTTCACGTCTCCGCTCGCTGTAAACAACTCGCTATGAGAAAAGCGCGGCAGGGTTTGTAACTTGGGGAAAAAAAAAAATGTCTGGGCTGAGGATCTTTCATCTTTCTTCGCAACTGCGTCTGAGTTTGCGTTTGTGTGTGGCCGATTGTGCGGGCGTTTCCACGTGGGCACGCAAAATTCATACAGCCGAATGCATTGTTGTGCCTGTCGCATCTACGACTGAATACAGCGTGCGACAACATTTCTCGATGTCTTCGTTTGAAGCCGCCCTGTCGTCTTTCATCTTACTCGAGATACGGGACGACGACGCAGTAGACGCTAAAAGGAAGACGGAACGCCCAGTTGCAATGCACAAATTCAAACGATACGCAAAAGCAAGTCAGTGATTCAGTGGTATACACAACTATACGCTACGCGTACACAATTATGTTGGGTTTACCCGCACGATTCGTGAAATAAAGTTGGTGAAGCGAGATTGTTGGTTGCTACCTCTGGCGTTTATGTTTGCAGCGTAGATCTGAAAAACACTGCCCCCGCCTGAAAACGGCACAATTAAGTCTACTTTACTTCGTAAGATTAACCACACGACACGCACACTCTCTCTCTTATATGTGACGTATAAGAGAAAGAGAGAGAGACAGAGAGGGAAAATAATGACGAACGAAGAGCAGAGAGGTTAACAATGTTGCATTCGTTTTCTTTCCCTGAACGGGGGGGGGGGAGGACAGTGAAAGATTAAGAAAATGAAGAAAAAAAGAAGAAAAAAAAAAGAACTACAGTTCGGTCGCACGCGAAGCAGCGGTAACCGCACATACACAGGTCTTAAAGTACGAAATGTTACAGAGCACGCTTCAATTTCGACTGTCTTAGACGAAGTAGACAGCGCCCTATCATGTTAAGTGGCGTATGATTAATTGTCAGTGTGTATGGGCAGAGTAGAATACATACAGTGTGCTCACAATGATTACCACAAATAGAGCCCGTGTAGAGATAATTTCCTAAGCCCTTATATATGACAGGACCATGAGGTGTGCATGGGACTTAAAAATATCGATGGGGTTTTCCACAATCATGAAAGCCAAATAAAAAACATCAGGCATGCGCGGAAGACACACCAGAGTCACAGCGAAAGCTAGAAAAGCGGCCTATCAGAGCCTTTTCAAAACACTTTTTTGGGTAACTGCAACAAATTGCTGGGTACCCGCTACGCCATAAATAATCATAATTTTTGTGTAGTAGTACAGTGTCTAGAAACATGTAGTAGTAGTACAGTGTCTAGAAATATACTGGCAGTATATTTCTAGACACTGTATTGTACTACGGGATTCACTATGCTAACCTTCGTCATTCTTCGAAGAAGCATGATATCCACTATAAATTTACAAGAAATTTTATGCAAATGCAGTGGCTGAACGAAGATGAAGAATTGCGGCTGAAACGGTTATGCGCCGCAGTTAAAGGGTGATGAAGAACAAGTTTTTGTAATGGTTTGTAGCATTGGACGGCCCACTCGTTACGCGATTCGCATTGTGTGACGCCTGGTTGTTCTTTTGCTGCTCTAAAATCCTTTACTACTCTTACTAACGCGATTCCTTTCTAGACATCAAGCCTGCCTAAGGCAAGTTTGCGAACAAGTACCAAGGACCGGCGTGGCTAAGTAGCAGAATACTGGGCTGGCAGGCAGCGGACCCGGGCTCGAGCCCCACTGTGTCCTTGATACTAGGTTTATTTTCCTTATTTCTTGCGACGTGGTTACGTACACCGGCGGCGGCGGCGGACAACTACGGCGTCGCGCGTGACCTGAGTTGTGGTCGCATAACAGCTTTCGCTGAGCAAGGGAGTTTCGCGGTGCAAGGTTCGCTGTGCTTTCGCTGTACAAGGGACAACGACACAGCTGTAAAACTACTGTGGCGTTGTCACGTCTTATTGTTGCTTGTCAGCCTGCGAATTGTTACTGAGACAACTCTCACTTCACGAGACGCACTGTTACGGTGCGGCACTTATTTCTTCATTTTAGGGGCGAAGCTCCCAAAGCCGTAGGTTCGTCCTTCTACTGTGACCGGTTCATGACCACGTAGTTAATGGATGGCTCAGCAGGTGGCGCTAGTGTGAATGACTGACTGACTGACTGACTGACTGACTGACAGACAGACAGACAGACAGACAGACAGACAGACAGACAGACAGACAGACAGACAGACAGACAGACAGACAGACAGACAGACAGACGCAAGGATGGACACATGGACAGACAGACGGGTGGACGAGCGGACGGATGGACGGATTCACGGTTTACATATAAAACCCTCCGAAGTTCCGCCCCACTCATCATGATTCACTCCATTGATATGCGCGTTTCTTCTTTTTTTTTTCAAAACCGCTTGACTCTGAGACGGGGAGCGGCAAAAGCAGAACAAGTGGCAAAGGGAGAACGCTAGCAAACAGCCTTACCGCGTGTTTCCGTCCCACATTTCCGTAACCTGCTGAAACTCACTGTTCGCGTAAGCGGACCGCCGTTGAGAAGACATACCGTCGCACTCTGTTTTCGACACTTGAGCACGTTCGCTGCGGACTGCGCTCACGCACAAACAGCAGATCGATGCATTTTGCGAGCGAGGGCATGGCCTGCGCGTTCCGAGCTCATGGAGAAGCGCGCCCGCACGACGCGTTGCGTGTGTTGCGTGGGTGCAATACAGAGAAGCCAACAATACAGAAGGACGGTATCCAGAGAATCGACCGCACTTGGCAAGTGAGTTGTGAAGAGAAAATCTAGTTCCAGACTGACGAGTTTGTATACGCACGAGGAGCGTTAAAAAAATAAGTGTACAAGCGCCATGACAAGATAACACGGGATACAACACGAGCGCACACGTGCAAGTTTATATACTTATTCATCTCTTTTTTTGCGTGTGTTTGTTCGATGGTATCGTCTCTGCCATGTTTTTCCAATTTTCCACAGACATGCGCGTGCGTGCGTGTTGCGGCTGAATCGATTTCGGCTTTCGTTTTCTCTTACTCATCTCGCCTTTCTGTCTTTCAATTTAAAAAAAAATGTGTAGTGGCTTATTTTCTCGCGAAAGAATCGACGCTGCTATAAATCCGCGAGAGAAATAAGCTCCGCAAGATTTTTTTTTTCGTTCAAAGCATTTTCTTATTTTCCGCATAACAAGTAAACACGATGTGTCTCGCTCGAGAAAAAAAAAAGAAGCGAAATTGGATCGTAGAGTTCGAGCGAAGTTTCCGAAGTGCGCAAACAGGCTGAATTTTTCACACTTTTCACAACATTTTTCTCTTATAAGGTATCAGCCGGAGTATTCTGCCATACGGTCGGATGGTCACTTTACATAGGTGCGCCATATTTCCAATGCTATTACATCTACCCTGTGAAGAACGGCAAACTGGATACTCAGCGCTTAGAGTTTACCCCCCCCCCCCCCTCTCTCTCTCTCTCTCTGGAATCCCGTGTTTTTAGAAACGGAATATATGTCTATGTATGGAAATCGGAACGATGCTTTTCGGCAAGTCAGTGAGTGTATGCATGTTATGAGATAAACGTATCTTCGCCTGTCGTGGATTCGTGTGTTGCGGATTGTTGTTTAACTTGATTAGAAAAAGAGAAATGTGTAGTGCCCAGTTCAGCGCGCGTGTAACAGCTTTTTTTTGTACAAAGGAGTGCAAATGCGCTCATAAGCCAATATAGTGTGTTTCGCAAAGTTCGCGAAAGATTTAAATATAATAATAATAATAATAATAATAATAATAATAATAATAATAATAATAATAATAATAATAATAATAATAATAATAATAATAATAATAATAATAATAATAATAATAATAATAATAATAATAATGTGACTGTTTTATTGATATTAATATGAAAGTTTCATAGCTTATGAAATATAAATTTCAAAACTTAGTCGTGGTGCTCTTTGGCTCCTGATAGCCTTCACGCTTGGTAAAAAAAAGGCCTTTCTTGTGTCTTCACAACAAAATACACACACTGAGTGTTACTGCTTGGTTGTAAGTTCAGAACTTCGTCTGTCTCGGTCACTGTCTTGTATTACGGGCTGTTTTTTTTCTCACTTTGTTGATCATGTACCAACCGGCCCAAATAAGCGCTTTAGCTGAACAAATCAAGACAGAGGAAAAAAAGAAAGCGAGAGAAAAGAAGGAACGAGAGAAAGAGAGACACCAACCGACCAACAAACATATTAAACTAAACGCAATTATTGACAACATAGTTACGAGAAAGCTACTGACTGGCTTAGCAGCGCCGGTCAGTCAAACGTCTGCGCAGAGAGATGCAGTCCAAAGTAAACTTTTGGACAGCCCAAGTGCGCAAGTGAACATGGTTTGAGTCATTGTTATATTTTTACGGAATTCTGTGTTTCCCTTTCCATGGATTTAGTTTCCAGATCTCTGCTTGGCGCGAAGAGCCCAACTGTCGGCTGTCTGTCATCCGGCTATAGCTTACAGACGGGAGACTGGATGCTTCGAGAGAAGTCGATTGATGAACAGTCACGGATAAAACGAAAGGACTAAAAACAGAAAGAACGGTACAATGATTGAGTGCGCGTAAGAATGTCGTTCACGGTCGAAAAAAAAAAAAAACGGGGATCGGAATGGAAGAAACGTGAAGAAGACCTCATTGATACCGTCTACACTCCCACTCTCCAACTTTCGGGAAAGCCACAAAGACCCCCGTAGAAGTAGAAGAAGACGTCCCATCTCTGCTTCATCCTGCCGGCAAAAACAATGCGGTACCTGTCCATCTGCTCACCACTTAGGCACCTCTTAGAAAGGTGGCGAGGAACAACAAGCATCGCACTATATAAAGGCTATTTAGGGCTGCGATGACACGGACAACTGACAAAGATAACGCCAGCAAGACGGCGACAATCGACATCACGACTGAAGAGCTCTTAGCTCGCTGCAGCGATAACTATGACAGCGAACCCCAACGCTACTGCCTGTCTCATCGAGGGCATGAAAAAAAAAAAAACATGAAAGAAGTTGTCAGGGATGTGGATGGGCGAAAGGAAGGAGGTGCGACACGTACTTAGTGCATCAGTACGGAAAGTTTGTCGAAGGCTTAACCAAACCTAACCGTTTCTAGACCTGTCGTTTTTTTTAATATTCGCCCAACTTACTCTGGCACATGCTCTCTCTTTAGCTCAGTCTCGTTCCTTTGTGAGTCATTCTTATAGCAACGCAGATAGTATGGCTTATCCTAGTGGCCAATAACAATACGTATGCCCCCTCCCACCAACTGGGTGACAAGAACACGTCACTTTTCGAAGACATCAACATCTATTCTTTCCTTATAATAATGATGATGTCTGTCTGGAATTTCACGAGCCGAAACCACGATGTGATTATCAGTTACGGCGCAGTAAGGGAATATGGACTACTAGTTTTAACCACTTGGGGTTTTTAACCTGCTTACACAAGTCTGAGCTCATGGGTGTCCTCTGCATTTTGTTTCCATCCAAGTTCTGCTGCTATGGCCGGTATTCGAACCCGCGCCCCCGAGCTTGGCAAAACTACAGCCTACGTGCTAAGCTACCACGGTGCATACAGTGACAACATGTTTCTGACAAAGTACTTTTTAGGGGCGAAGCTCCTTAAAGCGGCACCCGTTCGTCCCTCGTAGTCGTAGTCGTAGTCGTAATGTGTAACCAGTGTTACATTTTGACCTGCAAGGTGGTGCCGGTGGGAGATTTCTTCTGTGGTTTGTTGAACAATAAAAAGTTCACGGCGTGCGCGTTTACTAAAAGCCGAAGGTTCCTGTCTCTCATTCCCCATTAGCAGCCATTGGCATGTACATTGAGCACTATCCGACAAGAAAGGGTTGCTACGTTATACTCACTGGGTGTAACTTCCATAGTTTTACAAAGGTTTAGAGCATTGAGCCGCAGTGCCATGAATACAATGAACTAGTATATACCACGAACTCGAGGTGGTTAAAGGTGGGAAGTAGATACGAAGCGCAAGCCGTAAGAAAGTAAAAGCCGAATTCTCCTGTCTCTCCTTCCCATTAGCAACTATTGGCATGTACATTGAACACTATCTGACAGGAAAAGGTTGCTACGTTATACTCGCTGGGCGTAACCTCCTTGGTTTTAGAAAGGTTTAGCGAGCGTTGGGCCGCAGTGCCATGAATACAGTGAACTAGTATATACCATGAACTCGATGTGGTTAAAGGTGGGAAGTAGACCCGAAGCGCAAGCCGTAAGACAGTGTGCGTGTGCCACCTCTCGTTTAGTCCTTGTAATGTCCGCTGGATGACGGTGCTTCTATATGGGGAATATATGATGAAAAGATGCGAGGTGGTGGTACTTGGAGTGTTGAATAGATACACGAACGGACACACAGACAGATGCATGGATGGACTGATGAACGGACGCAGGGGCAGATGCATGGACGAACGCAGGGACGGACGCACGACCAGACTCATGCACGGACGGGCGGACGGACGCATGGACGGTCACACAGACGGACGCATGGACGGACGGAAGCAAGAACGAATGGACGGACAGATGCTTCGCCCCACTCTCCATTATCCACTCCTTGAATATGCTGCCATTTTTTTTCTTTTAATACAATGTATTCCTTCCTCCATGCTTGTTTCACTGCTGTCGAAAGCGAGGACGGTACTGAGCCTGTCCAATCGCGGCTTGTACAATAGACTTGAGAATTGCGCTCCTTGTGGGAGGAATTCGGAAATTTATTCAACGCAAACGTAACTTAACATGATTAAAATACGTTAGTATAGTTCTTTACTACGGCTTATAAACGATTTAAGATTTGAGTAGCAAGGATTGCAAGGGTCTTGTAACATCGTTTTCCAGCTGTACCGCGATGCTAAACAATTTACACACACTGGTGTCGGAAGAATCATTCACTGTTTAATATTTACTTAGGCCACAGGTTCTCATAGGACAAAAAGACGAAATTGCGTTTTTAAAAAACTCGGAAAATGAAAAAAAAAACGCGTGCTTTCCATGGTGGTATACCCCGCGGCACGTTGAAAAAGCACGACAGCTTTATTAGAAAAAACTCAATTTCCCAAACGCGATCTCTGCGAAAAGTTTGCCTTTTCGGTAACGGACGGAGAAGCTAAAAACAACCAAAGTGAGCCGCAGAAGACGTATAAGTATACGTGAGCAACCTCTAGGTCTAGCGAGGCATTCAAGTCTTGCGTAGCTTTTTCTAACAAAAAAGAAGACAATAAATTAAACGCAAAACTCAACAGGCAAACATTACGAAGACTTTTTGGTGCATAGATATTGCCAGGCTGCGGGAGTTGGTCCCACGAGCCGTAAGGCTATATTTACGGGTGCATACCTCTTTACTTCAAAAACGAAGTGTACATAAGCCCCCCTCCCTTTCTCCCAAAAACGACAGCAACAAAAAATAAAAACAGCACATTAAACCCCTCTAGCGGAAGTAAGAGTGGATGAGAGAGCGAGACATAGTGATGAAAGAAAAATAAATGGGTGAAAGCGTTGGTGAACATTATGAAGTTCAGAGAAATTCATTTTCGCTCGTGACTGCGTTCGAAGCCATTGCAAAAAAACGTCGACTAAGTTCTGCTGGGAAACCATCATGAAAAAAAAAAGGCAGATACGGAAGAGTAAGAGAGAAGCCTGGCACAAATCTATGCCTCTCATTTTGTCCACATTTTTTAATTAAGTGAGTGTTAGTTCACTACCCGCTGCACGCTGCTATGCGTTAGTCTCCATCGGCGTGGATACTGTTGGTGAATAAATTCGCTCTCAATGCAAATACCACGTGGTGGTGCTGAAGAGCAAACTCGATTTTTTTTTCACGTACGCATCATACTTTTTTCTCTTTTTTTGTATCTGTCAGTGTTATTTTGCTCCCCTCCCCCCTTCAGTCTTGCCGGTTCTTCTGATATCTACATTATGCGATGTTGTGGAAGAGTACCTAAAAAAAAAAAACGAACGTGTCTATGCGAGCGAGCGACGCATGTGGCGCCGCTCTGGTGGCGACGACAACGAGAACGAGCTCTGTCGAGCGACGAGATTTAACTCCGGTTCGGATTCTGTGTTTATAGATCACAAAACGCAGGCGGGTGAGAGAATATCAAAGTGGGACAAATTCTGATGGCAGCGTCGTATATTGCGATACGTGAAAGAAAAAAATGAAAGAGAGAAGGACGAAACGAACTACTACTACTACTACTACTACTACTACTACTACTTTTCTACTACAAGTGATAATGGTAGAGTAGTAGATGTAGTATAGAAGCACAGGTAGTAGTAGGAGTAGCAGTGACAGGATTATTCTTAGAATCGTATCGTTTGTGTGTATATTGCTACTAATAGTAGTCGTAACCTAAGTAAATATTTAGTGTATGTAGTAGTAGTAGTAGTAGTAGTAGTAGTAGTAGTAGTAGTAATAGTAGTGGTAGTAGTAGTAGTAGTAGTAGTAGTAGTAGTAGTAGTAGTAGTAGTAGTAGTAGTAGTAGTAGTAGTAGTAGTAGTAGTAGTAGTAGTAGTAGTAGTAGTTATTGTCGTTGCCTACAAGGGGGAAAAACTATATGTTCTGACTTTTGGATTAGTACATGACATCTTCTTCATATTTTTGCATTTACTCGTTTCTAACAAGTATCTGTTAGTACAAGAACTTAATTTTCCGCCCTCAGCTAGTGCTGAGTACATGCCAGATTTTGAATATGCCATCATCGTCATCAATATCATTGTGGTTATATTGATATAAAAGAAGTGTCACTGTTATACCGCACAGTTTCCGTGTCAGATAAACCGAAAATTTTCCAGCTGTGCTGCTCACTGCGGCTGAATAATCGAATGAAAGAACGAACGATGCCACTTTACGTTACCATTCCGACGCCATAATGTCATATGGTACGATGCGTCGACCACGCGAATTACCACGTTCACAGCGGATCGCAGCAGATGTAACAAGCAAGCCTTCAATATATTTCAAACCAGATGTACGCTTTAGCGAAGTATAATGTTTACGACGTCAGTCGAGCGAAAGAAAGAGAGGAATATACAAACAACACAGACGCAAGCAATACTCCATACCAAGCCAAGCTACTTTTAGAGATGGAGTGAGTGGATGGAGGGAGGGGGGAGAGGGAATGCCTCAAGAGTGTCATCGAGTGCGTCTTTCCACGCATCCCCGTATTTCGCCTCCGTATACTTTGTGTACGGCTCTCCAAAAAAAAAAAAACAGTTTTTCTAGTACCACAACTTTCACGGTTGTCGCGAAACTGACACAAATAGGAGCGGTAAATTCATGGTCTCCCGAACAACGCTTTCCTTTTTTTTTTTCACGTATACTACGCGCGTGTATTGTTTATGTTCAGTCTTCGGTCTTTTTCGTTCGCGTCGTGGCTTTCGTTGTCGAAAGCTCGCGCCCCTTGTGAGCTTCCCAAGTGCAACGCCTCGAACCCGCATCGTCGTTGTTGCCACTCTGGTCGCGCGTATACTTTATGACCCGTGTTCAGCTCTCTCGCGTTATTCGAACCGTAGCCACCAAGCTGCATTTCATGATACGGTCCCATGACCCGGTTTGTCTACGTTCACTGTGAAAGCATGTTCGCATTAAATAAAAAGCACGGGAAAGAGGAAGAGCAAGCAAAGATATGGTATGCACCTGGCAAACGAAGAAACTTATTTTAAAATAAATCAAACAATAAAGAAAAGGTTGATTTTCTAATAGTAATAAATGTTACGGTTTTAGATTACGAAAATACGATGATGGACGGCGTATTGAAGGGCTTTGAAAATTAGGACATCTGTTTTTTTTTAACGCTCGCCTAAATTTAACTCTATGGGCAAATAGCGTTTTGTCTTGATGAAAATTTTGCCACCGTAGCCGAGATTTGATGTCGGCACCTTCACGTCAGCAGTCAAACACCTTAACCACTCAACCACCGTAGAAAATAAGGGTCAATTTTCTGTCCCCAGCAATCTCTCAAATCAATAAGTGCTTCGAAATTGCGACACTAATGGATTTGTGTTCTGCCAAGATTTTCGAGAGAAAAACTGGTCACGATTGAGAGTTCGTTACCGGCAAGTCCGGGATGTCGCAGATGCAACATGCTCGGATTGGTTTTGCCCACATGGGACCTTTAGCGCGTACCCTTGGCTCGTTATAGTAGTCATTTACACTCCAGTTTTTGTTAACGCGAAAGAATTAAAGTGATTGTTTTGCAGAAATTTCAGCGTCACTGTCAATGGCTGTGAGAGGAGAATGACAATTGATGCGAGTAATAAAAAAAAGTGCCGCCATATCCACGAAGTGAATGATGATGAGTGGGCGAAGCTCCGGAGGTAAACCTGGTAAACCATGAATCCTCTGTACATTTGCCCACTCGATTTTATTACATCGCTCCCCCTAGCGTACGTCGCCGCACTAAATCGAACGATTGCCTTCAACCAATGACACGCGCCATATGTGACATCAATCCTATTTTATAAGATCTCGCGTCTTTCATCAACTACAAGTACCGCTTTCTAGTTTATAACATCTTGCATCTTTTCATTATTAGCTACAAGTACCACCATCTAGTAAACACTACAAGAACTAAACGAGAGGTGGCTACATACAGGAGACGGTACCGCCATCTAGTGAACACTGCAAGAGCTAAACTAGAGGTGGCTACATACAGGGGACGGTACCGCCATCTAGTGAACACTACAAGAACTAAACTAGAGGTGGCTACATACAGGGGACGCACAGCCCACGCCCTAAGGAGCTTCGCCCCTAAAATGAGATGTTCGACCCGAAATCGGACCCACGCCTCCTGTGTGGCAATCAGCTGTTTGACTACAGAGCCACGCAACTTTTTGAACTTTTTTCGAAAATAAAAAAAGAAGCCCTGTACAGGCGTGAATCAGTGCTAGTAGTTGCGTTAAAAAATATAATTCTGCACGGCAGAAGTGTGGAATCACACCACTCGTCCCACCATGCGAACTCCGCAACCAGTGGGTAGTTTAAGAGCCCAGCTATAGCTTTTACATAGCGCTAAAACATATCTGGTTATCATAATCAACCACAGAATCACCAAAGTGTGCAGCGGCGCATCGAAATGCTGGTACGTAGGTAGTACATCGCTAATTAAGAAATAGATTAGCTATCGCGCATCAACAATTCGTTACTGTACTTGCCGAAGGAAGGAAGGAAAATAGAGGGAAAAGAAAGGCAAGGAGGTTAACCAGCCTATAGGCAGCCGGTTTGCTACCCTGCGCATGGGAGAGGGATGGGGGAGATGAAAGAGAGCAGAGAGGGAAGATAGAAACAGCACATTCGGCAACACATGCGCGCACACTCAGTCATAGTCCAGTCTTGTCTTTCGCGGTGTGTGACATTGCTGTTACAGTCGCTTGTTCAAGTCGGTGTCGCGTAGGAATTTCAACAGAGCTTTCGTCGCCTTCTGTTGCAGTGTCTTCTCTCGGGCACTTGACAGAATAGTGTCCACAGACATTTGGCTGTTGTCGATGCGCGCAAAAGCAGACGCCAGTGACTGTCTCTGGATTTCATACAATGGGCAGTCACACAGGATGTGGTGTAGCGTCTCTTCGCAATGACAGGCATCGCAGAGAGCGTTGTCGGCCATTCCTATGACAAAGGAGTAAGATTTTGTAAATGCCACTCCTAGCCATAAGCGATGAAGAGGGGTGGCTTCTCTTCGGTCGAGTCCAATGGGCATGCGGAGAGCCATCAAAGAGGACAGGTGGTGTTGACGATTCGTATCGATGCTTGGTGGGCACCATAGTGAAAACGTGATTTCACGCGCAAGTCGTCGAAGATTACTGGCAACATCAGTCCTCGAAAGTGGTATGGCTTCTTCTCGTGTTCCTTCAATGGCTGCCCGCACGGCAGTATCGGCATGTTCTTTCCCTATGATGCCGCAATGACTTGGCAGCCATTGAAGCGTCACATGATGCCCTTTCTCGAGTAAAGTCTGGAGAAGGCATCTAATTTCGAAAACAAGCTGTTCGTACGGGCCGCGACGCAGTGCTGAGAGCACAGATTGTAGGGCAGCCCTTGAGTCGCTGAAAATCGACCATTGTTGCGGTGGTTCCCGATTGATCACACAAAGTGCAGCGCGCAAAGCAGCTAGTTCCGCTGCTGTAGATGCCGTGGAGTGGTCAGTCCTAAAGCTGATCGTAACACCTCTTGCTGGGATAACTACTGCCCCTGACGAACACTGGTGGTTCGTGGAACCATCGGTGTATACATGTATGCTGTCTGAATATTTCTCGTGCAAAAGAAGAAGAGACAGTTGTTTCAGCACGGGCGACGAAAACTCAGATTTCCTCCGGATCCCTGGTACACTAAGATGCACTGTGGGTCGAATAAGACACCAAGGTGGTATGGATGGTTTAGATGCATGAGTGAAGCCCGAGGGAAGTTTATCGTTGTATTTCGCGATAATTTTGGCGAACGATGCTTGGCGCCTCTCTGAAGGCAACAGTGAAAGGTGATGGCCGGGGGCACGTGCGAAGTGTCGGATGTGTGTTCTCAGGACTTCAACAACAATGTGAGTTTGTATCGGATAGTCACCAGCAATTGCAATTGTTGCTTCTGTTGACGTACATCTTGCCGAAGGCATTCTGGAGTGGCTTATAGAGGTGCGGTGTAAAACTTTTTGAGCACGGCTGGTAAACACTGCCGAGTCGAAACTCCAAAGAAAACGTGAGCCAAACATTATAGTGCAGCGTAAGGCCTGGAAATTACAATTTAATCTCAGATTGATCGTGAAATCACGATGGACGGACATAAACATGGACGCACGGATGGGCGCACAGACGAACACACGGATGGTTGGACACACGGGCGGACGCTTCGTCCCACTCATCATCATTCACTCCATGGATATTCTGTGAAAACCACTAACGACATCTCGTTATAATATTCCCAAGGACATATACACACAGCACCGTCGATTGAGCAACTCATAAACTAGAGGTCGCTAAAGACTACTACTAAGACTACAGAGGAGGAAACGACGCGCGGCCCAAGGGCATCGCCACTAAAAATAGGCTACCCAAGATCATGACGCGCGCTGAGAAAGGAACGCATCTTGTTGCCGACATGTCATCCCTCTCCCTGCTAGCTCTCAGCGCTCGCTTGTACGAAAAAAAAATAATGTGTTTGTTTTTACTTCCCAAAACCAAGATTCGATTATGAATGAGAGACGGCGTATAGTGAAGGGATTCGGAAATTTCGACCATCTGGTGTTCTTCCACCTGCACTGACATCGCACAGTACACAAACAATTTCGCCTCCATCGGAATGAAGCCGCCACGGCCGTCATCGGAGCCGTGAGTCAGCAGCCACTGAGACCTAGCCACTGACCCATCGAAGCGGACTGTACGAAAGAAAGGACGTAGCGTTTGAAGGGTGTGACAAAACCCCACAGCTCCGCTTGAATTTGACGGATTATAAATTTTTTTTGCGGTAGTTGACTCGCGAGGCAATAACTTTTTTTAGTGAAGACATTTGACGATTACCTAGAAAAAGAATTGCAAGTTCTCTTTAAAATGGCCAATGTTACGCGCACAGTTCCTTTCATCGTGGAGTGGTCGAGGTGTACACCGAGAACTTTAGCGTGTTGAGGTTGTGGTGTACACGTATCCCGAAGGAGTACGGCCACCAGCGTGGGTCCGGTCTTAGCGAGCCGCAGGGCACGCGTTAACCTTCGCCGTGGCGGGAAACACGATATTGCTCAAGTCGCAACACTTTATTGTGGCAACCAAACGCAGTACAGCCCGTTGCAAAAGGCGCGGCGGGAAAGCAAATAGGCTTATCCACGCCACGGGCACAAAGTACTACACAGGGGTGCCACGAGCACGTCTCCGCGGTAAAAGTGATCCACGGAGACACCGGAGCAAAGGCCCGGTTGCTCGAGCGAGGGCAAAGGCGCTCGCGTTGGCTTCGAAGGGAGACGGGTCGGCGTAGCTAGGCCACGCACTAGGACACCGTACTGCCCTTCGGCCGTGAGTACGCAGCGGGGCAACAAAAGGTGAGCGTTCGCATCGGGCGCGAGGCGCCGTCAGCGAACTCCGACGAGCCCCGAGCGACGGGACTCGACGGACGGAAAAGAATGCGTGGCTCACCGTTTGAAGTCCCGGACTGTACTCACCGCTCCCGACGCAGCGCGCGAAAAACCTCTCGGCGGTCCCCGCGCGCGGCGCCACAGTCAACATCCGCTTCCGGGTGAGGGAGTTAAACGTCACTCCGCTCTCCCCAGCGCGGCTGACAGCAAAGGAGGGCAGACATGTCGGGACATGAGAATTGGAGAAAGGCGGGAAAGCCCGCGCAAAGGCAGCGGGCCAGCCTCAATTGCCACATCCCCTCTCCTAAATTTGCCCTTACCGGTCTGCAAAAGGCAGCCGGACGTCACCCATGCAGTTAAAATGACACTGCTATGAGCGACAGCTAACCTCAGTCCAGCCCTGCTACTGCTGCTAAAAAATTATTACAAAGGAGAAACAAAACATAACTAACAAAAATAAACACATGACACTATACAAATAACTGCGGAAGGGAGCACAGAAACGTGGCACTAGTGTTCGCGGTGCTAAAGCGGGATAGCGTCCACTGCGCGGAGGTGCGGAAAGGCGTGACAGTGTCCGCTGGTTGCGATGCCCGAGTGCGAGGTCAGAGGTACGGGAGGGCTCACTGATGGCTCGTTGCTGCTCTTGATCAGCCGCGAGTCCGATGAAAGCCGCTTCGGTTGTTCGGAGGCCCCGCATTTCTGGCTCGATGAGGGAGCTGGACGTTGCGGGAAGCCGGGCCTCTCCGGTAGTCAGGGAGGCCGAACCGACATTGACTGCGAGGCGCCCTGGCGTTGGCCAGCAGCATATAGCTGCTTTCAGCTGGCCTCGCGCAGGAGCCATGGTGGAAAAGGCAGCAGGGCTTCTTCAGCGACGGCCGAGAGCAGAGCACAGCCAGACGGTCTGATGTCAATGCCCCCCCAGCACCTCCCGTGTCCGCATCGATGGGGGAAGCCGACGCACTCTTCGCGGGCTCGCACTGAAGCGTCACGCACTTACACACGCACGCACACACACCGCCGACAGCTGCGCGAGCGTAGGCGCAAAGCGTCCTTCGTCTCTCCCTCCCGGCAAGCACCGACACTCAAGGTCACACACAGCTCCCTTCGCGGTAGACGAAACGAACACGGGAAAAAAAAATAAAGACAGAGCAAAATGACACTCAACATATGGCAAAAAAATAAAACACAAATAACACTTAATATTAGACAAAAAAAACATAAAATACACATGAACACTTCAAAAAAAAAGAAACACTGGCAGCAGACAGGGCGGGGTCAACTTCTTTACGAGAAAAGGCCGTAAAGAAGCTAACCTATACTGAGGCTAGACAGTAAACTGAGGGCCTTCGGTTGCGGAGAAGTCCGCCGTCCGGCGCGAAATCACAAAGGTGACCGCTTCCTCAGATTATACCGGCGCGGGGTCCGAATGCGGTCCGCCGCTCCGGGTGTGCCCCGTTGCTGGCGCGAAGTGCCGCAGGGCACTGGCGCGAGCTCGTCAGACCGTGACAAAGGGCTTCAGGTCTGCGATGTGGGCACGGCTGAGTTTTCCCAAAGGGGATCTTTCAGCTAGTACGCGCCACGGACGCTCACTGACAATCGGTTCATAAGACCGGGCGGCTTTCCAACCCTTGGCTCAACCGTTTGTCAGACGTGGCAGGCACGGAATAGCGATAAAAACCACGCTTCGTGCCGGGCCAGGTCACAACATCGCTCAGTTTGCAAAAACTTTCGAGCCACTCAGGTGACCGGCCATGGATTCGTCGTGAGAGGATCGCAACAGTGCGGCTCTCAGACTTTTGGGCATAACCACCTTAAACGGGTCGCTGGACTCGTCGTCAGTGGCTATATAGTTCCGCAGGAGCCCGTCATGGTCCAGCAAAAATGAATCCGCCGGGGACTCAGCGACACACGCTGTATGAGCCCCCTAATCGCGCCCGCCGCAGAACAAGCAGCGTAACGGCGCGCCTCTCAAGACGGTTTAACGGCGCCCGCCGCAAAGCAAGCAGCGTATACGGCGCTCCGTCCCTCCGAGACTCGAAACGGATCACTTTGCTGAGCCTTCAGTAGCTCTTCGCTGCTGAAAGCGATTCCCATTCTCCCAAAATGGGGGAGTCTGGTATCGCGCCCACTCAGGACCGCAGCAACCGCCGCGTGCACGGCGTCGCGGGTTCGCTCTCGGCACGGTGGCCTTCGGAAAGTTCCCCCGCTCGGCCGCTACGCAGTGCGCCGCTTACCTGGATAGCAGCCAAGGTCGTCCTCATGGGGACTCCCCCTTCTCGCCGAATGGCGGCGAAGCTGCTGTTTCGCCCCCGACGCTTGCATGTGCTAAGGCACCGCGAGCGGCCGTCGCACCGAAATCCAGGTTCTCGGCAGAAAACAGGGGGCACGAGATAGCGCGTCAGCTACCACGTAGGAGTGTATTCACCACAAAAAAGGGGGTGACGACACGGGCGAGCGCCGAAGGGCGCCCGTCGACAGAGGCGGTGGCCTCTTTGTGCAACGCGGCATGCCACGAAGCAGATATAACGTTCGGGTAGGGCAAGAGGCCCATTCCGAAGCGACGCGCCATCTCCAAAGGGAGCGGCTAGGCGCCTCGTGTCGTCACCGCAATAGGGGGTGCCGACACGGACGGGTGCAGAAGGGTTCCCGTCAACAGAGGCAATGGCCTCCGTGTGCAACGCGGCATCCGCTAAAAGGGATAGCGGACAAAAAGTCCCGCGAAGCAGCCATGTTGCGACGAGCCCGAATCGCGCAGGCGAAATGACTCGCTAAGAGCAGACAAAAGCTAGAGCTTTTGATACCGCGTTGGGCGCCAGTGTGGTGTACACGTATCCCGAAGGAGTACGGCCACCAGCGTGGGTCCGGTCTTAGCGAGCCGCAGGGCACGCGTTAACCTTCGCCGTGGCGGGAAACACGATATTGCTCAAGTCGCAACACTTTATTGTGGCAACCAAACGCAGTACAGCCCGTTGCAAAAGGCGCGGCGGGAAAGCAAATAGGCTTATCCACGCCACGGGCACAAAGTACTACACAGGGGTGCCACGAGCACGTCTCCGCGGTAAAAGTGATCCACGGAGACACCGGAGCAAAGGCCCGGTTGCTCGAGCGAGGGCAAAGGCGCTCGCGTTGGCTTCGAAGGGAGACGGGTCGGCGTAGCTAGGCCACGCACTAGGACACCGTACTGCCCTTCGGCCGTGAGTACGCAGCGGGGCAACAAAAGGTGAGCGTTCGCATCGGGCGCGAGGCGCCGTCAGCGAACTCCGACGAGCCCCGAGCGACGGGACTCGACGGACGGAAAAGAATGCGTGGCTCACCGTTTGAAGTCCCGGACTGTACTCACCGCTCCCGACGCAGCGCGCGAAAAACCTCTCGGCGGTCCCCGCGCGCGGCGCCACAGTCAACATCCGCTTCCGGGTGAGGGAGTTAAACGTCACTCCGCTCTCCCCAGCGCGGCTGACAGCAAAGGAGGGCAGACATGTCGGGACATGAGAATTGGAGAAAGGCGGGAAAGCCCGCGCAAAGGCAGCGGGCCAGCCTCAATTCCCACAAGGTGTACACTGAGAACTTGAGCGTGTTGAGGTGTACACTGAGAACTTAAGCGTGTTGAGGTGTACACTGAGAACTTAAGCGTGTTGAGGTGTACACTGAGAACTTAAGCGTGTTGAGGTGTACACTGAGAACTTAAGCGTGTTGAGGTGTACACTGAGAACTTAAGCGTGTTGAGGTGTACACTGAGAACTTAAGCGTGTTGAGGTGTACACTGAGAACTTAAGCGTGTTGAGGTGTACACTGAGAACTTAAGCGTGTTGAGGTGTACACTGACAACTTAAGCGTGTTGAGGTGTACACCGAGAACTTAGCGTGTTGAGGTGTACACTGAGAAATTAAGCGTGTTGAGGTGTACACTGAGAACTTAAGCGTGTCGAGGTGTACACTGAGAACTTAAGCATGTTGAGGTGTACACTGAGAACTTAAGCACGTTCAGGTGTACACCGAGAACTTAGCGTGTTGAGGTGTACACTGAGAACTTAAGCGTGTCGAGGTGTACACTGAGAACTTAAGCATGTTGAGGTGTACACTGAAAACTTAAGCGTGTTGAAATGTACACTGAGAACTTAAGCACGTTCAGGTGTACACCGAGAACTTAAGCGTGTTGAGGTGTACACCGAGAACTTAGTGTGTTGAGGTGTACACCGAGAACAGAAGCGTGGCAAGCGATTGAGAAGGCGATGAGAATTGAGTACGGTCACGCTATCACGTTCCACTCACGTAGGCAAAGCCCAAGCGTCCTCCGAGTCTATCTAAAGCGGTCGTCGAGATCAGAAATCGAACGTGCGACATCGCGAACTGCAAAAGCCCATCGCAGCCTTTGAGACATCGCGGCGGGTCAATCAAATGGCTTCGGGAGGCGGTGACGTGAAGATAGCGGACCTAATTTTAAAAGCAGCTGATCGTTTATGATTCATTCTTAACATTCTACGATTAAACACATCTAGAATGGATAGCCATTTGTTACAAAATACAAGAGCAGGAAAAGGAAAATACAAAAAATGTAGTGCGCTCACTTTTCACTTGAAATAGAAACACAGTACCATGTACTACTCTAATAAAACAACTGAACTAGAATACTACTCACTGCTTTAGCATTTGATATGAGATGAGAAGTACGTGTCACTGCCTTTTATCGATGCTCAGCTGCCTTGATTTTTTATTCAGAATTTATGCTGAAGAGAGCACAAGAATATAGGCTTCGTCTGCAGTGAAGCCTCTTTTGCAGCGCTACTCGGCGCACTTTAAGACGGAAAAGGACCTTCTCTTATACGGCTGCAAGAAGCCACCATGGACGACCTTCATGCATATTATCGTTACAGCGCAGACGTGAGGATATCATTTTCGCGATGAGTGCACGCGTATGAAAGAGTATTGAAGATGGCCGAGAGCATGCGATTACCTTCACTTCTTTTCGTTCGCGCAAAGGGAAGAAAGCTTTTGATGAAGAAAGGAAAGCTTGCCGCGTGATAAGAAGGAATGCTCAGAGCACCTTAGCTGCTCCGATAGCGTTTGAGTAGGCCGCTCACAGCGATAAGAGTGCCTCCGACTCGCTGATGCGAGCACATGGTAATAAAAAGAAATGATAGCAGGCTTTTCTCAGTGGCTCTCGCGACTCTGATGCACGTGGCCTGCTTCAACATCCCCCCCCCCCCTCGTCTTCCCACCCCGAACTTCGCAGCAGCAGTGAATGTCACCTAGCTATATTCTAAGCACGCTCGCGCGTGCAGTTCCGATGCAGGCAAGTTATGCGTGACCCCGCTTCTCTGTTTCGAATGAAGGTGTTACCTTTGATCTCGGCTTTTTTTATGAATGGGGAAGCGATAACGGAGAAGAGGGGGGTGCCGAAGGCAAGAGTGGTGGGCAATAACTCATACTGCTTTGCGTATGCCGGTACGTGTAAGGTCTGGCACGCACGCTGTGTCACGTCGCATCCGGAAACCGACCGCATATGGGGGTATCACTGAGGGAAATATTGCATCAGGGAGCTTTTCAAGCATTCGTTCGGGACGTGTTCAAATGAAATTTGATGTCGCTTACTCGTTTGTGTGGTAGAGATAAGTTGCAGGAGATCCTTACGAACCCCGCTGAAATCTACATGTATCTCATTTGCATTTTCGTGCCATTGGTTCTCACCAAACGCTCGAGCGAGCACTGCACGACGTATTTTACCCAGTGTAGTTCAACCAATTTCAATAACGTGGTATGGCGTACGCCGTGTCAACAATCATCTCTTTACTAAATTTTGCGACGTGGACGTTCCTTCTCTGGACTATAACAGAACGTTACCAGAAGATAAGGTACCAGAAGATACCAAATGAGATACCAGAAGCACCAGAAAGTGCGAAAGTGCTAACCTCGTCACTTGTTTTAGACAGATATAGATAGCCAGTCAGGGTCAGTTGCGCCTGGAGATGCCTCTAGGATAGGAAACCTATAGTAAAGCTCTCCTGAGATTTTTTGACCAACGCCGTCTGCTTTTTCAAGTGGTAAATAAAGGAAATGAATGTTCACAAAAGAAGCTGTCCTTCAACATGTCTACGTATAATCACTACAGGGGAATGGAGACATTTCTTGTCTAATGTTGATGTTCCTTTTCTTCTGCACTCTTATATTTAGGGTAGCAATGCTGTTTATTGTCTCACGTTTAGGGCACATGCAAGTACTGATTTGGGTAGAAACCAGAAGTGAAGCTGAGACCGGAAGTGATGTCAGCAGGAGCAGGAGGAGCACGGATTTTGTTACGTGCCATGCAGTCGCATTTTGTTAGTTTCTTCATAAGGCCTTTTTTGGGTCTTTACTTCGGTAGCAAGTGAAGAATCACACATCGGACATCACTTTTACAAAATAAGTCTGGAAGAGGCATAGGAAGGCAGGGTAAATAAAAATCGCCGTTGGTTCTATATGTCTAGCTTTAACAGCTAAAAAAATACTAATCATACAGAAACGAAACACGCGCGAATATACGATGGCTCGTTTCTTTTGCTTGACGCAACTTAGCGAAACTTAGAGATGACAACGCTAAGGAAGGTATAGCTGGCATTAGTTGTATTTTTATACTGTCACATAGTATAGCTATGTGGCAAATGAAAATGATTTAAAGGACCAGTGACAGCAAATTTCAAACTCAAACTGTGGCGTTCATTCGATTGCTAGGTATGCGTGAGTTTTTTAGCGAAGTATTATTGGCATCTGTTACGTAGAAGTTATTGCATTTAGAGCGCAAATGGCGTTCAAAGGCTCAACGGCGCGTTACCGGCTATGCAGCATCGACAGTATTTTGACGTATTCAGCGACCTTCTAGGCTACGCCTTAGGCGCCGAATGACGGCGAGTGAGTAGCGTTGACATCGACAGTTTTAGTGTTCTCATAGTGGTGTCTACATGTGGTACTGTCTAACGGCGACGCCTGGTTGCCTGGCAACGGCTTCACTTGCTTTATTTTGCTTAGTTGGTGCAACGCGTTTGTGTTTATCTAGCGTTTTCGTGGTGCTGCTTCGTGTGATTTGTAGCGGAGTCTTGAGCACGAATGTGATTATTTGAAGCTGTGGTCATCGCGAACAGGTAACACGCACGCAGCGTTCATGCGTCTTGCCAGCCAGCGTGGCCCAGGCATGCGTCTCCAGCTTCCTCGTCGCTCCTCGGTCAGGCATGTATTTAAAAATCACTGGTCGGAAGAGGATCGAACCGAAATTATCTGTCAGGACGTGAATCACCACAATTTCATATTCACAAGTGTTTTCATCGTCTCTCGCGGACGCTGATGACGGCGGCGACGACAATGGGGGTGGCGAAGACATGCCTATACACGTGTGCGCCGAGAAGACGAAATGTCAACTGAAGGTCGCGTCACCATGTCGTCTGGCCACGTGATCCGATGGGGTGGGAGCACGGGAGGTGACCGCTTGGCAGTGCTGGAAATTGGCGGGCTTTGCACCCGTTTTGAATGGAGATTTATGTTGGTTATGCTAATTGATATTACATATATTGATCCATCTTTCTTATGCATTATTAGTACCAAATCGTTCCTAGGAGATCGATAACTATGTGTTGACGCATAAAACGCGACATGAGTCAAGTTGATGTCACTGTCCCTTTAAGGTAGATGAAAAACCAATTTTACTAATTTTCCTGCCTGCGAGAAATTATTTTTCCACCCACTTTAATTCCTTTTTATTCATGCCAATATTTATCATGGGGTTAGAACACAGATAAGTATTATCTTCTTCACCTTCCTTAGCTTTATTGTTCGTTTCATTTAAGAAAAAGTTGTTCTTGTAAAGCGTGCACCGCCGCAATATTACGTTATATGCAAAAAAGCAATCTTCACAATTCGCCTTCGCTGACTTTTCAGGCATCTTCAGCTGCTCTTGTTAATGCGCTTCATTACTGAAGTAATTCACCAAGTTTTATCTAAAAAACATAATATTGTGTTCCAATAGCCGCTGGATGTAATGACATTGTCGGTAACGACCTTGCTGATGATGCTGCTCGGTCCACCCACGAGAACTCCCACACAGCGCCAATACCATTGTCGAGAAGAGACGCTGCAAGGGGCCTTCGTTCGTTCGCTGACACAGTGTCGCAATTTAGTTTGTGCAATCCCAGTGTCCGGAACTACCGCCTACATAAATTAGACCTATCGCACCTCTCTCGCCGTGACGCAACTTTACAGCACCGCATGGGGTTAGGAGCAGCTTTAACGAAGGGGTTTTCCTTTCGAATGGTTACGGCGGTCAGCTCCAGATGTGACTCGTGCAACATTGACAAAACAACAGGACACCCACTTTGTTCCTGTGATCATTACGTGAGCGAAAGCAACGTGCTACGCGATACGCTCAACAACCTACACGATAGACCCCTTATTGAACATAAGATCCTGAAATCATAGCTCTATGCGTCGCAGGCCAGTAAAGCGACTCGAGTACTGCTACGTTAAAAAAAAATCGACTGAGTTAAGCTACCGCTTGTAGTTGTGCAATGGTCAGACGAGCATATACCCTGAGGACACTTTCTTTCTTCTTTCCTTCTTTCTTCAATACCTTCATTCCTTTACTCTAGTGCAGGGTAGCAAACAAGAGACGCATATGGTTAACCTCCTTAGCCTTGAGTCTTTTCCTTGCTCCTCCTTCTCCACCTCCATCATCAGTTGCGTTCAATCTTAAGCTGTTTCACTGTCGTAGCTTAAAAACGACTGCAATCCTGAAGCACGGTGAAGTTTGGAGCCGACTGACGCGTTATGGTGGAGGCAATAATATAGTCATAAAAATAATAATAAAATGATGGCGTGGTGTGAACATCAGGCTCTCTTTTTCAATTTCTTTATGTATTACTCTTTAATTGCTGTCATACGTCAAGACTAGTTCTGTAAAATTTCAGGGTTGTCATTACTTTGCATTCTTGATTTCATTTGCAGAGCCCCTCTTCTATTCGTCTCTTTCTGGGCTCCACCGAAAATTTATTTAAATCTCAGCTACTGTTTCGAAGTCGCTCGGTGTAAACCTGCTGTTTTAAGGCATCCAACAATTGTTCTCATCACCATTTGGTTCGACATTTCCGCGGTTCTGATGTCAGCTTTATTCATCGTGAAATCAGTCTGTACATATGCTGGCCAGTATTTATGCAGTCGCACCTAGCACTCGATCCTTGTTTAGCGATAATTAAAATGAGCTAAATGCGTAACTACTCGAGTCTGCTAGTAAGCCAGGACGCGCTGTTAAACAACTTCACGACTCATCATTTGGTAACGGGAACCTCGTAAATGAACAAAAAGCTCGTAACGCTATGAGCTGAAAGTTATGAAGGACAGAATAGTGCCACCCCAGAATACTAATTCCTCCTCTAATGAACTTTTTCTTCCATCCTTTCACAGCTCAAAGAGCAATCGTTTTTCGCCCGTGTTCATTGCGGAACAGTTTATTTATTACTGAAGCTACTAATGATTCAAGCTAGCGATACATTTTGCTTTCTCCGAGTCCCATCTCGGGGCTTCTTGTTTTATTTTATTCGTGACGTTTTCATTGTGCTGACCATTTACACTTTGTTTCTTTAAGGAATGTCGAATACCAAACTAAAAAAAAAGATCAAGCACGGTTCAAAGGTGCAACTTACACATTTAAGTATATTCGTTGGGGAGTAGTACTGAAAGAAAGTAACGCAAATAACCGTGAAGATTTTGGTGATAAAGTGAAAAAAAAGAAATACTATTCTTGGACGAGCCCTGGGGGGTCATCTTTAAGACGTTACACAAGGCACAGCATGCTCTTTTTTATTCCCATTTTCCTCTGTCTTATCTGCTGCTTTTCTGTCAAGCTTTCTGGGATGCGATGCGGAAAAAAGGTCTCTTGAATTTGGATAAGATATAATAATATAAAAAAGTGGATCAGCCGAGTTCTTTCATGCCTCTGGCTCTTGGAAACAGTGCTCCGGAGAGTAGGGAGTGAAATGGGGGTCGGGTGGGGGGGATGTGGAGTTAGGGAGGCCTTCGCTTATCTCCCGTCCTTCACCGTTTCGGGCCACTTAGACTGACCCGCTGGCTGCAATTAGCGCGCCGCCGATGCCTGCGCGCCCTGCTGCCTTCATGCAAGCTCCACTGGGCACGGCAGCCGCTATCTCAAGTGACAACTTCGCCAGAATGACGTCGAGCTTCCGATAACGCGATCGCGCCCCCTCTTCTCCCCACCCCTCTCCCACCTCTTCCGTGCGTGTAACGGCAGGCGGCTTCTCAATGCCACGGTAGAATGGTGGCATGGCGTAAATTAGAGCGCAGCGATGGCCAAAATAGGCAGTCGCGAAAATTAGAAGTGTAGCCTAGGGAGACCAGGGGGGGGAGGGGTGAAGGAGGTTTAGTATGAAAAAAAAAGTCGCAAGCAGGCCCGAGAACGTTAAGAGCAAGACAACAGAAGAAAAGTGCAAGAGGCATGGTGTAACTGGAAACTCGGGCGGCTCGGGCGGAACGGAAATTGACAGCGCGGATACGCTCAAATGCGTTGCAAATGGGGACGATGGATCCCGTTTTTCGACCTCGTTAGAACTTCGTTTGTTATGGCTCATTTTTTCGGAGGGGGGGGGCGGGGCTGTTCAGTTTTCAGCAAAAGTGGCAGATTATCCATCGCAGCAGATTTCAGCAGATTATCCATCGAGGCGGAATTGTGTTTTAGCGCTGTGAGCAGAAAGGTCCGTCTGTAAGGACTGGACGCGCGCGATCGGATACTGACCAGTATTCCTGATCCAGGAGATAAGGCATTCAGTGTCTGAGCTTCCCAGAGGTGTACTGCGTAGCTGCTGTAACCATACGAGTCCTGAATTACAGCATTTGTCACTTGTATGTCACTAACTTTTGGCCAACACTGTGTGTCATGCATATACTTCAAAAATAAGATACCTACTCACGACGCCTTTCTGCTGACGCTACATAAGCCTAGTCTGTGACATCATATCATCGAACCATAATCATGAACTTGTCGACATTTCCTTGTTATGTAGACGCTGTATGGGGAACATTACACGGACTTTGAAAAATAAGCTTACATGACTTGAAAGTGGCAGCCGGTAGGATATTTATATTTCCTTTTTGATAGGTTTCCTTTCTCTCTGAGTACTCTATAGTCCACGCAAGAACTATGAGCATCCATATGTCATGAATCGAAATGAAAGGTTTGACCATGACGTGAAACTCGCGTCGGTTTAATCGCTGACGTTTTTCGGTGGGTAATGAATGTCTGCGTATCTACGACACCGCCCAAATACAAAAAATAAAATAAAATAACGCGTACGACGCCCGGCTACCAATAAGTGTCACCCAGCGCTAATTAGTGTCTTTCAAACTTTAAAACGAGCTTCTTTATGGGCGGTGATGAGTGCGCTTGCGTACCACTACATTCGTGGGCGGCCCATTCATAAGACACTTTTTCAGAGACGCTGCGTAAACCGTGACACATACAGAGCCGCAACGCGAAATTGACACACGAAACGAAACGGGGCTACCAACAAAGACGCGAAACATAGGACGATGCCTGACAAACAGTGCTCAATATGCACATCAAGGAAACGGGCGAAATGCGGGACGGTGCTGCGGCGTTTAATTGAAAACAACGAGCCATAAATTTACGACGGTTCCCGGACGGCGGGCATCGCGGCGAACGGCCACACGTTAAGTGAAAGGCCCCTAATTAAAGTGTCCTTTCTGAATACAGCAAACGAGTGCGAGCTATCACTGTTACGCTAGCCTCAGAGACACGGGCTTTATACAGTAGCGTATGAATTTTATACAGTCAGGAAAGAAAGTATGGGCTGGACTGTAGCGGCGGCAGCGTTCAACGAGACGTTTCCATTGCGGAATTGGAAGCGATAAAAGCAAAATAAAGAAAGAACAAAGAGAGAAAGAGTGAGAGAAAAGGAGAGAGAAAGAGAGAGAAAAGGAGAGAGGAAGAGAGAGAAAAGCAGAGAGAAAGAGAGAGAAAAGGAGAGATATAGAGGGAGAGAGAGAAAGAGGAGAGAGAAAGAGAGAGAGAAAGAGAGAGATAGGGAAAGAGAGAGATAGGTAAAGAGAAAGGAAAAGAAGCAGAGGGAAGAGAGAGAGCGAGAAAGGGCGAGAGAGAGATAAAGAGAGAGTAGCAATAAATAAATGATTGATTCAATGTGGTTCGAACGAGTCAACGTGTTCAGTCGTCTTAAGGGAAAAAAAAAAGATTCTGTCTCGACGGCACAACGAATGATTACCGGCGGCTGCGTTAATCTCGCAATCACTTATGCATGGCGTCTGCTTCTTATTCATTAAAAAAATTGCTGCCGTGGTAATTCTTCTTCGAATGAAAACCATGCCATACAACAAAGGGACACACGTGCTGTCTTGGGTGGTACGACGGAATGGACGAGGAAGCGAGAAATCATTTGAGGTAGGAAATAATAAAAATAAATAAAGTAAATGAACCACCTAAGAGAGCGATTCGAGCAGCTTTAACAACTGAAATATTTCTTCACGCAGAAGAAATAAAGGAAACGCTGAGAGATAGATGAAGGCAGTGTTTTACAAGCGTCAGGTGGTGTGCAATTTATTCTTAAATTTGAGTTTGTTGCGACGAGGACTAGAGCGACTGGAAGCCGGTACCGCGAGCTGCAACCAAAAAATCATTTATCTCTGCGTTTTTTTTTTCATTTGGACGTCTTCTCTGTTTTTTATGCACGAAACAAACAAACAAAGAAACAGCGAAGGAACAGGCAGACAGATATACAGGGATACAAATACAAAGAAAATGAATTAATGTGCCCGCAGAAGTCCTATTCAGCTTTCTAGATCCATTTCGCTTTTGGGACACTTCGTTGACATTTGAGAGCAATATTTTAAATGCACCAACCTCGAATTCTTTAAATTTCTTGCCCACGTGTCGCTATAAGAGCACTGAGAAATGTTCGCCGGTGCGCCCAAGTGGGCGAATTAGGTGAAATGGTTGGCTCATCCGTTTTCTTCATACTTCTCGCGCGCTTTCGCAAATTACGCTTAGACTCGCTAATGTACACGGTTAGTAATTGCAATCTCAATAAACTGTAGCGCCACCAAGCGCTTTCAAGAACATCCTCTCGAGGACAGTCAGTAGACTACACATTGACAGCGCTGTTCAGATAACCCCAGTTTTAACGCATTAGCAAGAAACGAACGCTACGAATTTGCATGTTTCCTGTATCATTGCGCAAACCCCATGACACCCCGTGACACGATTAATCGGAAAGTGAACCTCCCCCTCCCCCCCGTCCTCGTACGTGTGTGTGTGTTTCGACTCATCTCTCTTCTTTCTCTCTCATTTTTCTCTTTTATACTTTCCTGTCTACCTTTCATCTTCTCCATTAAGGGATAGCCGACCTGCAGGTCACGGTATCGAACCCCGGCCGCGTAGACCACGTTTTCGACGCAGGTGAACACTGGAGGCCGACGTACATAGATAACGGCGCACGTTCAAAACACTAAATGGTCGATATTTCCGTAGCCCTTCACTACGGCGTCTCTCATAATCATGTCTTGGTTTTGTAACTTGAAAACCCAGCTAATTTCAAATCAGTAATAATATTTCTTATTATTCGTGCGGGGTGGCAAACCGGATCTTTATCTTCTGGTTAATATTCCTGAATTCCCTCATAGCATTTTCACCCTCTCTCTCTTTCTGGATATTCAAGTTTCTCCTGGTTTCTATAGTCGCTGTCAGAATGTTAGAAAATCGAAGCACCGTGCGAGGTGATTTCCGTTGATTGCGGCGTTTAGTAACACGTGGTAGTGTTATTTTTTTAATCGGCAGCCGTGTCATAACTTTCAAGTAATTTGTTTGATGCACCATTTTTTTCTGTTCCTTTTTATTGCGCCAAGCATGCCAGACGCGATAGAGCGCCTCTAATCCAGGACGGCACGCGGGAACTGCGGCTGACGTGATGACTTCGCGAGGCAAGAGGCAAAAGGTCGCGGTGATCGTCGTTCGTTGAGCGCGATGCGTGCACCGAGCTTAAGCCACGCCGTGCTGGTTGAGTCACGAAGCGAAACTTGCGTAGTGACATAATTAACGAACCGCTTCTTGTGAATCTGGAGCTTGAAAAAGGGGGGAGGGGGGCGCACACCGGGAAGTGCTGGCCTGATTCCGCGCGATACGTTGCATATGATTTGCGGTCGGGTTTAGTTTATAAGCGCCACTGCTGACGCTTTCCATTTCATTTTTCGCGTTTTTTAAGGGTTGCCGCTAATGCACAACATATCCCACTTCCGCCTGAACGTGCACGTGGCGATTACGTCTCACTTCGAGATTGAAAAGAAGAAAAAACAAAGAAAAAAAAAGAGCTGACAGCGTTGTTTTTTTTGTCATGAGAAGATTGTAAAGGTTTAGTTGCAGTTTTCTGCGACATATGCTCTAGAGCTTGCCTTTTCCGTGTTTTCACATTTGAAAAAAAAACACAGCTTCAATGTAGCTGCAGACCTTACAACGTATTGACAAGCTGCTCAATTGAATTGACGTGAGACCATTCTTGGCAAAGGATGAAGAAATGCTCCTTTTTCACGCAGCATTCAGTGTTAATGTACGACCTCCTTCCTCCCCTTATTGAGAGCTTATTGCCTCAGTAATTCAATTGCCACAGGAAGATCTTATTGTTTCAGGAATTCAACGCCGCAAAAATTTTAAGAATCCGTCCAGTGCGAGTCGAGTTACAAAGGTTTGTCGCATGCTGCTATTGCATTATCTCTTCTCTCGTTCTGACGAAAGCGCTGGAAGCTAAGCAGAGAGGGGTGGCAGGGCAAAGAAACTACCTCGCCTCGTGACCTTGAGCACTTTTTTTTTCGAACGCGTGGCTTTTTCAGTGCAATCGCGCGCGCACGCGTGGACAAGTAGCAGCCTCCCGCGGCTATCTCGGTAACTTGATTTTTCGGTCACAGACGCACAGACGATTTTTCGCTCACAACCAACGAGGACGACGCCGGCGGCGGGTTTTCTGCGACACGAGCTCTCTAACGCTATCGCGTTAAAACGTCTCTCCTGAGTGCGGCTATGAAATAAAGCCTTTTATTCTCTCTCTATCTGTTCGTTGCGTAGCAAGAAAACAAGACAACGCCGACGCCAGTGGTGATGGCGCAATTATACATGTGCTTATAACAGCCGTATAACTGCTATTGCGTATAATAATAAAAAACAAGATCTGTGCGTGCACTATCATCAGATCACCGAATGTTTTGGTAAGACCGCAACTCAATGACACGAAGACGGTCTCGCTGATTGAAAGAAGATAAAAAAGAGAAATAAATGATTCTAGAGGCGTTCATGCGAAGAGGACGCTTCCTCTTTCATCCCTCGCAGCAATCCTGTTTCATTTGCCACTCTGCGGGGGCAAACTAATTACTGCGTGCCCCTCGAAACGGCACAGGCGCGTGCAACGAGCTAGGCTACAGCCTGCGTGCCAATCAATAGGAGAAGAAGAAAAAAAAATGACGGAATCAATGGAACGACCCGCGGATGCGTGCTGCCGTGGCGCAATCATGAGCGAGGCACGCCGGCCGCCACGCACGCGGATCCTTCCTCCGAGTCATCATAGAGAGAGTGGCTCGCCGTGCCGATTGCCGAAGCCATGGTGCATCGCCTGCATGGTCGGCTGTGTCCGCTTCCATCTTTTCACTTCGAGTCCTCGTTACAGTTGGTGTGAACATCGCGTTATGCCGGACGTGCGTGACCCATCGGTCGACCATTAACACAACATCAGACAGACAGACAGACAGACAGACAGACAGACAGACAGACAGACAGACAGACAGACAGACAGACAGACAGACAGACAGACAGACAGACAGACAGACAGACAGACAGACAGACAGACAGACAGACGGACGGACGGACGGACGGACGGACGGACGGACAGACAGACAGACAGACAGACAGACAGATAGATAAATAGATAGATAGATAGATAGATAGATAGATGGATAGATAGATAGATATGAACGAAGACAGGCAGCCTAACCACATAGCAGCCGCAGCTGCAGCGGCTGTCACATTTTTGATGGAGGCGAAAAAGGGCCGTGCACTTAGACCTATAATCGGCGACAACTTTTCTTGGCATTGGAGCGAAGGCTACAGAGCCAAATTGCGGGCATCCTACCACCAGACAATGTAGTTCCACAACAGCGCCCATATTTCCCCGTGAATTATAGAAGTTTCCCCTTTATTTGCTACGTAGAGCTATTTGAGACAGGTACGCAGCTCCGACCATTAAGATAGTCATATTTACTTTAACTTATTGTGACTTCGTGTTTTTGAACGCACGAGAAAGTCACGCCTTTTTACGTGCACCTCACACGCTAAGCGGCGTCCACGTCTATATGAAACTCGGGAGCCTTGCGCGCGCCTCATAAAACGCTGATGGTGCGCCCCCATCACTTTCCATCGCACTACGAGACGCGCGCCAAAACGAACAACTTGGCGTGGTGATACATGTTTAGAGGCTCCGCCTCCGTAGCTTTCCCTTCAGTGCCAAGAAAAGTTGTCGCCGAGTATAGGTGCCCGTTAAAGAACCCCCAGGTGGTCGAAGTTTCCGGAGCCCTGCACTAAGCTGTTTCTCATAACCATATCGAGAACGTTAAACCCACTTAATTATTTGCATTTTCACCTACATTGAAAATGTGACCAACGCATCCGGTATTGAACGTGTGACCTTCAGATCAAATCTGCGAACAGTCGCACAGTTGTATACATGATGGTTACAAATAGCTGTGTTATTTGAATTATGTCTCTGTCATCTTTCAACCGCCGCTTTTCAACATTCTTGACCGTCATATTGACGTCTCATTGAAGAGTAAATTGCAGTCCTGATTAGTATTGGTTAGATGATCGGCAGTCAAGTAACGGGTGCTCCCTATGCTATTCTGCTTATAACACGAATAACTGCGGTTATCGTCGGCATCATTTGATTGATTGCACTTCATGAGCAACTACATTTTGTATATTTACGACGTTCCTTATTAACGTCATGGCGATGTGATAGTTCGGCGTGGGTCAGTTATTTTAATGAACTTCAGCTTGATTCAAGCGTGAATGAGTTCATCCATTCATCCATATCAGTAAGTTCTTTTAAGCTGTACCGAACCTTTTCAAGGCACGACTGGTGAGCACGTACACACGTCTTCCCGCTATTCATCAGCCGTGTGCGCGCTTTACAGCACGCATGACATCTCCGGTTAATTATCACAGACGATCCGGTGCTTGAGACAGCCGGTGTGTCTCCTCTTTCTGGCTGAAGGCGCTCGCTGTAGACATTGAAATGGGAGAGAGCTCACGAATGGATGGATGCTTCCGCCCGGCGAAACGTTACAAAAGCACACTGACCCGCGAACTGTACCTTCGAGTGCACAGCACTCCTGCACGCTCGGACTCCTGTCATCGCAGACTGTGAAGGCAGTGTCCTGAACTTAGACTGGCCAAGATAAGTTTAGACCATCGACTTAATCATCTCGTCGGGGGAATGATTTGCGAGGCATGTTGGTCTAACATCCGTGACAGAAAAAAAAAAAACACACACGTGACGTCTCGTTTTAACGGGTATTTTCAAATTGAAAAGATCAGTGGACATCCTAGTTGTTAAATTCAATTCAATTTTATTTCCCCCTTTTCAAAGAAAAATGCCGTGTCACCACAAAAACGGCGTCTTTGCGGTGAGACGGCAGTTTCTTGAAACATGTGACTGAGCTTCGACAAAAGCAGAGGAATCTGAGGACTCGTTATTTTTTTGCTGGATGCAACCGGGATGGAAATTTAGACAACGAACTGATAAAATGTACGGGAAATGGTATTTGTAGCGTTTGTAACTTCACTGTAGAAATTACAACATATATTTGAAGACGTTAAAGTGGGCGAAAAAAACTGCTCGAGGCCGATGGAGACTGTAGATACATGCGGACCTTGGAACCTTACGGGTGAAAATATAGTAGCCGAATTCATTTTTACGCTACAACTCGAAATGTAGTGGCGGAACAATTTTCGGTTGCTAAAACGGGGAGCCGCAAAGCTAAGCGACCATGCAGCTTATCTTTACCCGGCGCTGCCCTACTAATTGATCCGATTGATCACTCCAGCGATCGACCTATTTAACGACTTCGGTCGGTGATTAACGCGCTCGCTGTCTGAGTGACTGACTGATTCGGCCGGATCGATTAATTGAGGTAGGCGCGCGAGCCCTCGTCGTGTGCCGCGGCCGCAGCTGCTGATTATGGGCCCGTCGCCGGTTTCTTTAGACACTCTTCTTCGGTGCGTGTGTCTGCCAGGCAAGCTGACATTCAGGGTCCTCATTAAGGCCTTCACCCCCTTTCCGTTCCCCGTATCGTTCGCAATCTTCGAGGCGTCGTTTTGCCCTTTGTCGCCGTCCTTGTGCCACTCACTCTCTCTCACATACCCCCCACTCTCTTTCATATAAGGCGTTGAAGCAACAGAGCAAGGCGTGCGTATACGCCCGGGGCCGGAGGGAATGCTAATTGGGAAGAGTGTGCTGGATGCTGCCAACATCGATCGCTGCTTGCAGAGACGGTGGCACAGCCGTAAGCTGTGACGATGGCGAGGGGGCAAGCACAGCGGTGGAGAGGAGGTGGCGGGTTCGCGAGGAGGAGGAGGGAAGACACAGCGCGTGCTAACCTTCCCCAGGGAAAACTTTTCCGGGAAGCGCAGTGTTATTTTCTGCCTCGGCTCAAACCATCTCCGCCATTAACGAGAGCAGCCGTAGACCGCCTCGGTTAACGCTTCGTGCTTGAACCACGGCGTAACGGAAATCGCTTTCCCAGTTTCCTCGCTCTTTTTCTGTATTATGATTATTCGAAGGAGCGTTGAGTTATACTGTGGAGGGTGGGAAGAAAAGTGGGATGGGGGAAAAAGTGTGCGACAATGTTTTTTTGTTTGAGCACAATTTGTCAAAAATGGAGGCGGAGGATTAGAGGTGCGAGGCACACGCGGAGTGGAATGTTTAAATACTATCAGCCGCCGAAAGCCTGTCATCGCTGCCCTGCTTTATTGAAAAATTTCGAAGCGCCTGTTGTTCGGACGGGATCAGTGAGATTAAGCTGACTAAACTCGGGTTACGGGAAAGTTGGTGCCTTTGCACACTAAATGAATTATCTGTTCGTTCTTTGAGTGTTTTTAATGTTAATTTTCTTGTTTTTAAAGGAAAATGAGAGGCAACTTATTTTGAAGCTATTACGGTAGTGAAGCCGTATGTATGAAACGTTACTTGATTAATTATTTAATCGAACAACTGTAGAGAACTTTGTGAAGAAGACGCTAGCATCATGGACGATATCTGTTACTTTTCCTAGTAGAGGCAAACAACATGTAGCAAAAAAAATTGTCATTACGGAAAGATACGCAGACAAGACTGAATACAAAACTATAACAAATAGGAGACATGACTACACATAGTGCACATAAAAATCACAGCAAATCGTACTTCATAACTCCCACTTTGCTCGCCAAGTATTGTTAGGTCCTACGAAAGTGATTCAGCAAAGCTCGCATGCTCGCATACAATTCAAAGAAGCTCAGTGTACCACCTGGGGTTGTCATACGTGCCCTAACATCGCACAGCGCATTGGCGTCTAGCATTTTGCTTCCGCTGAAATGCAACCGGCACTTTCGGAATCGAACCCGCGTCTTTAACGCCAGCAGCTGAGCATCATGACTACTGAGCCATCGCGGCAGCTCTGAGAGAAGCAGTAATAGAGAGTAGACAAAAAAGATGAGAGAGAGAGAGAAATATTTTAATAAAAGCTGAATATTATAGTCTGGTAGCTTGCCAAGTGCATTGCATGCTATTCTGTGGTATAAATGCGTACGGTGGAGAAAACAAAATATAATTAAGCTTGAATAAAAATTGGTGGTGCATTATATACTCATTGAAGAATAAAAAAAACAAGACACGTACATTATAATGAGAAAGATACGTGAGCACAGTTACATTGCACAGCCTTTGAGTAAGACATTTTGTCATAAAAAGCGCGCGCAGCAGTATCAAGGAGCGAGAACACTGCCGGCATCTCCACCGCGTTGCGTCACCTCAGTTAAAAACTCATATTGCAGCGACTATTCCCGTACACTGCACCTCGTTGTATAATGCGCTCATTTAACGGAGTAAGCTGAGCTGGCTGATTTCTCAGTAGGGTGTATTGCGTCTCATGCTGCTTTACGTGGGTCGAAGTCAAACAAGATGCTAGTTTCATTAAAGCGGTATACTTTGAAGGCATTATAACGCTGCGAAACACAAGCCCAATTTGATTTCTAAGTGCCTGAATTGACTATGACACTACAGACGCGCACGTTAAACTAATTTTAACATTGAATTTGAACATTCCATTGTAAACACAATATTGGGGTGTGTAATTAATTTATAGTACATCATGCTATAACCTACATAGCTTAATTAGTCTTTGTGCATAATTCTGCGAGAGTGACAGAGAATGAATATATCATAGCAAAGCTTGAATGTCATTTGCAGCTTACCTTACCACTACGCCACGTTCACATAAGTGGTAAAAAATGTATGCACAGTAACTTCGTGACAAAAACCTAGTAAAGTACTTGCAGTTCTGTTTGTTCGTATAACTCCACTGATGAACCTCGACCATAGTTACAGCTCATTCGCATAAATCTCATAGTACCACAACTCGACTTTGGTTCAACGTTGCCTCTGTAAAAGTGTAAAAAGGCTTGTTGTGAAGGCTACGTTGCTATGTCGTGGTGTTTCCATGACGGAAGTTGTATGCTTGATTGCCAGCTTCAAAATCATCCTAAAATATTTTAATATAACTTTGTTTAGTGCTACGGATACATAAAGATAAGCGAAGCGAAGCACAAGGCCATTCGGTCTGTCCGAGTTTTATCCCGTGCGCTTTTTCGGGACGCGTCAAACCCTGCAAGATATGTTGCGCCCAATGTTCCATACATGTTATGCCCAGCTTGACGCCTCCATGTGCTGATTTTAGCGCAAGATTTCACACAAGATTCATAGTTCCAATTTTCATTAACTGGATCGAGGTTTCAGCACCTTATTTAAGCATTAACCAGTTAATTAGAGCAGTAGGTTAATATTTTGATTCACATAACATTTGAGTGTTCTTTTTTTTTCTACAATTAACTTTCCATGAGCAGAAAGCAAAATGAACAGACTGTCCCGATTTTTCTCGATCAAGAACTGCGTTCAGGCTTTTACAGCACTTCAACGTATAGTTATTCAGCTCGAAACTTCATGCGCTCCTTTTCAGTCATAAACGCCGGGATTTCCAGTGAAAACACGAACACGTCCACTCCCTTTCGCGTCACGGGGCGCGTCAACACCAAATGCAAGGCAGCTCGAGCACCTACTCGAACGGCCACTCGAAGCTCGGGCCGTGCCTCGGTGCTGTTTTCGTGGTAGACAGAAGCAGAAAACACACACACGCCAGGAAGAGGAATGTGGACATTGCGGACGCGAGGTGCATGTGACATGCGCCGTAGAGACGTGTGCGTGTGTGTGTGTGAACCCACATGTCTCAGCTACCTTTGTTTTTTGTCGTTGCTTTGTTTGTTTCTCTCGCGCACGCCCCTGTCGTTTCCAGGGCCGGCACGTCTTGACCAACGGCGGGCTTGTTTGAACAGCCGGTGGCTTTGGACTGTCGCCGTTGCCCGCACTGTAAACAAGACCGGAAGAAATCCAGGCGGTCGGCCGGTCGGTCGGCGACGCGAGCTTTCCAAGGCGCGGGCTCGATTGCGCGGCAGGAATTCAATTTGCAGGAGTGGTGCCCAATGATATCGCGAGGGCGACCGATGCCATCGTCTTCGTCGTCGCGTAGGTGATGCACAAACACTTCGCGGAAAACGTGCGTGAACCCCTCTTCCCGAACCACGATAAAGAAAAAAAAAGAATCTGATACGATGTTTTTATACTCCCAATGCGTATAGGAGCGACGTGCGCCGAAGGATGGCATATGCAGTTGATGGACATTCCGTGGTACGGATTGGGTAAGTGCCCCTGTTACTTTACCCTGTGTGACAACGAAAGAAGACACCGAATAGAACG
The DNA here is from genome assembly GCA_013436015.1 of Rhipicephalus annulatus. Lineage (NCBI taxonomy): Eukaryota > Metazoa > Arthropoda > Arachnida > Ixodida > Ixodidae > Rhipicephalus > Rhipicephalus annulatus. The sequence goes on from WOVY01011956.1 coordinate 334,530, forward strand.
CATATGCAGTTGATGGACATTCCGTGGTACGGATTGGGTAAGTGCCCCCTGTTGCTTTACCCTGTGTGACAACGAAAGAGGATACCGAGTCGAACGCGAGACGTGCTCGATTGGTACTGCGCTGCGCGTAGATGACAGTCCGCAGCACCATGTGGCTTGTTCTTGCGCAATGTAAAATCGGGAAGGTACTCGCATGACGGTGCTTCAGCTGCCTTCTCCACCCTGTTAGCCTCAAGATCCTGATATCAATGGTGGCTTTTGTTAACTCTCATTTTTACGTTACTGTCAAGTGAATTTAGAGGGCTGGAGCTAAGAACTCAATGCTTCAAACAGCGTGCCACAAATACACAAAGAATAATTGATGACAAAAGCGCAGACTATCAACTGTGGTGTCAGGGTCGCTAGTTTTTCTTTACGTATTCGTGTGTGTGTGCTGCTTGATGATCAGCTATACCAACTAGTCCCCTTGCCATGCTGCTCGTAGAGCTGTGGTTTTCTCTAGTTTAATAATAGGGCTACATTTAACGTTGATTACTTGTGGCTATATAGCTCAACAAGACGAGAAATGCGAGGCCACGTGAGACGCTATATTCCGTCTTGTCAACACCTCCCCCCACCTCTCCTCCAATAGCTGCTCGTGAAAATAAAGCTAATAAAAATGCCGCCCCTCGTAAACCACTTTTGCCAGTTGTTATTCCATAGGATTAATACGTAAGTACCCCGAAGGTGAACGTGCATACGTTCTGCTAGTTGTCATAAAATTATATACGCACGCCGCGAATTCCGGCCAGAGTATACGGAATCCCCCATTTACACCAAAGTGCTGTAAAAGCGAAGAAAAACCCAAACTGACCATAAAATTCCTACAAAAATGATGAATCCTGGCTTAGTAATTACAAAAAAAAGTTATTTCGGAATAAATATGCCGTCTGTCAATTAATCCAAAATTCTTACCCATACAGCGCATTATTGGTTATAATAATGGTGCGCTAGACGTGCCATTCTGCGCCCGATGAGTTTCGATAATAAGCGCCTCCTCTAGCACGTTCACAGATACGACCAACGCCGACTAAATTTCAAGGCCGAAAGGCTGCCGCAGTGACGTCAGAGGTTGGGGGCCCAGTTGCCCAACTGAGCATGCTCAGTAAGACTTTTTTTTTCACATCTTTTATTCGGCCCACTCTGGCCGCAGCAGCTGCGAGAGCGGGAGCGTTGGTTCTCCTAAAACGTGAACGAAACGCAGGCTTTCCGCCGCGTTCGCGGCGTAACTGGGCCCCCACCTTCTGACGTCACTGCGGCAGCCTTTCGGCCTTGAAACTTAGTCGGCGTTGATACGACACGCCCAGCTATACTTGTAATACCACTCTTTCACGCCTCGTGGCAAATAGAGAAAGAGAGAGAAAGAGAAGGAGACGTGCAGCGCGTCATAGAATGCGTCGTCATGTGTCAAATCACCACGCGCATGCGCACTCACACTCAGTCACGTAGCCACGATGAGCGAGCAGTTCTTGAGCTCGAAGCTTTCGCGCTCCGCTCGCTTTCGACGGTGAACATTTCAGTCAACGCCCCGCCGCGGTGGCTAAGGTACTCGGATGCTAACCCGCAGGTCGCGGGATCGAATTCCGGCTGCATTTCCGACGGAGGCAGAAATGATGTACGCCCGTGTGTCCATATTCAACCCAGAGCGTTTTTTTAAAGAAGCATGCCTGTCTAAAGCCTCTCCGTCCACATTTTCCTCCGACGAAATTAATGCGGTGGCAGTTAGGATCCAACAGGCTTCACGATTGATCATAGCGGGTCAAGAATCATAGAAGCTCCGCGGGACCTGTTCTGCAGGTCGCTAAGCGCATAGAGTTTCTCACGAAAATGCCTAGAGGGAAATCTGGCACTAGTGAGCTGCTGGATGCAAGAGAATGTCGGTATATGTGAGCTTCGAACTTGACTCGGATTTGTATCGTTCACGCAGAGCCCGGACACCTCGAAGACACGCCTGGCTCCAACGCGTTCCTTGCGTCAAAATTGTTGATTTCTTGCTAAAAGAGCACGTAATAAGCTATTGATTTTTTTCTCATTGCACAGAAACGTGTTTTATTTAACACTGGAAACTTACGCGTCGATGTAAAATTTTACAAAGTGTAAGAAGTAACCGTCAGCCGCTAACACAGGCAGGCAGACGACAAAGTGAGCGTTCCCTCTCTTTATGTCGTCTGCTTCTCTCACCGTTGTGTTGTGTCGTCAAGGTAAGTGGACTTTTATTTAAGAATATAATACGCCTGAATGAGATCAGCTTATAACAGCTTTGTTTTAGAGAAGCTTTATTTGTGCAGTCGTGTCCCCTTTTGAGCCGAAGCCCCAGCCATAACAAGACTCGCAGACACATACGTACCGCCATTCCAAGCGCTCCAACGGCACCCCTTGAGAAATTCGCACAGACGGTGGCGCCAGATTTGCCTCTAGCAATTTTCTGTTGATTGATTGATTGATTGATTGATTGATATGTGGGGTTTAACGTTTCAAAACCACTATATGATTATGAGAGACGCCGTAGTGGAGGGCTCCGGAAATTTAGACCACCTGGGGTTCTTTAACGTGCACCCAAATCTGAGCACACGGGCCTGCAAACATTTCCGCCTCCATCGGAAATGCAGCCGCCGCAGCCGGGATTCGAACCCGCGCCCTGCGGGTCAGCAGCCGAGTACCTTAGCCACTAGACCACCGCGGCGGGGCTTGACTCGACTTTGTATCGTTCACGCAGAGCCCGGACACCTCGAAGACACGCCTGGCTTCAACGCGTTCCTTGCGTCAGAATGGTTGATTTCGTGCTAAAAGAGCACGTAACAAGCTATTGATTTTTTCTAATTGCACAGAAACGTGTTTTATTTAACACTGTAAACTTACGCGTCGATGTAAAATTTTACAAAGTGCAAGAAGTAACCATCGACCGCTAAACTAAAAAGGCAGACGATAAAGAGAACGTTCCCTGTCTTTATGTCGTCTGTTTCTTTTGCCGTTTGGTTGCGTCGTCAAAGTAAGTGGAATTTTATTTTAGTATATAGTACGCGCGAATGAGAACAGCTTATAGCAGCTTTGTTTTAGAGAAGCTTTATTTGTGCAGTCATGTCCCCTTTTGAGTTGAAGAATCAGCCATAACAAGCCTCACAGACACATATGTACCCTCATTCCCAGCGCTCCAACGGCGACCCTTGATAAATTCGCACGGACGGTGGCGCCAGATTTGCCTCGAGCTATTTTTTGCGAAAAACTCTATCTCTAAGTGAGACATACAAGTAAAACCGAACCTTGCGAACGAACGCGAAGTGACCAAGCTATAGATCGCATGTCTGGCAGCCACTCGCTTATCGTGATTCAGCGAAAGTGAACGATATCGTGTGCTTGAATTTTGTCGCGTCGTGCGCGTCTACAGATTTCACAGTGATTGCTCTATAGCTGCTGTGCTACCGACGGGATATTCATTTTGTTACGAAACACGTGACGTGACAACCAACGTCGCTGGCTACGCGAGACGGGGATGGCGTCGGATTTCAACGTGCCGTAAAATCTGTGGCCTGCTGCCGACCAGGAAGAAAGGAATGGCTCGAACGCATGCTTACCCGGACCCCTGGTGCGTATCGTTTGATTTCTCCTGGGAAGGTCAGCCATCACTTGCTGCTGCCGTCCTGCGTCAAGAACGTGGATGACTCACACATGACCATCGCTGATGACTTGAGGAAAAAACAGGATTAGGGGCACTCTGAAAATGCTGAACAGGTGACAGCACACCCAAAGCTAGCCACGTGAATTTTAATGAGTTCTCGTCCACATTGATACTGTTTAACTTAGTTGTCTAAGACACACAATAGCCGACACCAAATTCTAACCATAAAATAGTCCGAAGTCATCAAACACGAGAGCTTGCGTACTACGATACACTACTTTGCCCGGTAGCCAGGCCTTTTCGGTTGTTAGACATTCATTCGAATTCTCTGAAGCATTGTATGTATGTGAAGAATATGCTTATTTTGTTCCTAAAGCTATATTTGTGCTTTGAAGGGTAAACTCGCGATGCTAGGACGTGGCTCATCAATATACAATTTTTTTTAGACAGTACACATTTTTACAAAAAAAAAAGCATGACAGACAGGTATCTGACACCATCTCTACGTCGAAGCGGGAATACTGTGACACAGTTGTAGTTACACAGTAGTCAATAATTAACCAAAATTTGTTAATTAACTGTTAATATAGTTGTCTCGAAGGCAGCCATTTATGCGGTTAAGTTGCAGTCAGTTACATTTTGTGGCATACCGAATATTTTATTTAGAAATCGTGAAAGTTACGTCATTTGTGATGTGCAACATCACATATTAAAGAGGTTAATCAATCTGACCAAAGCCTGGTGCGCATAAAACGTTGCCACTTTTTAAGTCACACTGAAACTTCTCGTGACGGGGAAGGGACAAAGTTATTCGTATTCCTTCATTAATTTTCGATCCAGTATCAGTAGTTCCCTTTCGCACATCTCTAGTAAATTCACAGAAATAAGGGCGACGACAAGACGTACAAATGTACGCTTGAACTGAAGTGGGCACTGAAGAATGCTCGCTGAAAAGGTGATCTTTACAGGAAGCATCTTGTGGAAAAGATAGATGATCCTCAATATCTAGGCGTGCACACAATCAAGGCCACCAACAGAGTTCAGAAAAGCTTAAGTAAATGTTCAAATTCCGATTCGCCTTTACGACAAACTTATCACGTATAGAGGTGTCGGCTTTTTTTTAACAATGTCACGCGAGATAGCATCGCACTGTTTCAGACAACTTTCTCAGTGGTCGTTACGTTACGTCTTCTGTGGTTGCGCATGTCTGGCTATCGCAACGATCACTTTTTTTCTAACGCGGTGCTTGTGATAAATATAAATCACAAATGAGCACTTAGTCCTTCTTCATTAACGTCTAAATTTGTGCTTGTCTGGAAACAATGGGAATCTATGTATCAACTCGCAAAAAGAAAAAGAGCAAAAATAAACACACCACGCATTGCGTCTCTGTAAACAGAGATTATGATGGGCGTACACATGCTTTGAGAATTGGTTTTTTTTTGTCTTTTGAAAACGCTAGTATCTAGCGATTTCAATGGAAGTGCCAGAGCGGGCATTAACAGCGTCACATTTTTTGTACGAATCACTGCACCATCAGTTTGGCTCATTATTCATCGTTTGTGACTGTTATCAAACTATCGTAAGAATCTGTAGAATCTGCAACCTCCAGCTTTGCAAGTAAATGAGATTAACACCACCTTTCACTCCAATTCTTTGCTCTACTAGAAAATTCGAATAGCAATCTGTTTCCCACTGCCCTTGTGCTAGGTTTCACACGTGTTCATAAAGTTCCCGCGGTGTTGTTAATCTGGGTCACGTGAATCGTATTTCTTCAAAAGTTCGCGATTTAACACCCGCACTTCACTGAAATCTATCTGGTATTCCCCGTGCACCTTTATTAACCTCAGAATTGACCCTTGTGCACTAGAATGCAGTCTTGTAGAGAGTAGTTTTCAGTACACTTTACGAAAAGCGCATTAGGGGGATCAAAAGTTTGCGCTACTTTGAACTCGTTTTTTGAAAGGAGATATACATGACGTCACAGGGGCAGAACGTCGAGACTATTTAGGCACCGGGACCCACGTACGTAAGCCTGTTTCTGCAGCGTAAGTTTATACTACCTTTCGACTTGGTCCTTTTTTGTTTCTTAACAACTTTGGTTGTAGCTGTGCGCAGCTTTTTTTTCGAAGGCTTAATACCATGCCGCGTATCATTCAGCACACCATAAAACAAACAGACAAACAAACAAAAAGAAAATATTTAACTTTTTTTTGTGAACCTTGTCCTACCACGTGTATGACTGTTTAACGGTCCACGTTAACGTTTTCTGGAGACCGTGGTGGTATCGTCGGAGAGTTTTAGAAACCGAAAGAGAGTTACCGTGTTAACTTTAAAGACATTCATGTACGTTGCAATCGGGACTCTCCGAAAACGGTAACTGATACCAGCGCTTAGCTACCCCTTCCCTTTCTTTTTTTCTCTTAACGCCAGCAATTGCTTCCGGCTGGTTTCATACATTATACTTTGTGCCTATGGTAGCCATAACAACGAGTTAGCGGTAGACCCAGCACACACCAGCGCGGATGAGGTGCTGGTAAAGACGAAAAAAAAAGGCCCCTTCCTTTCCCTCCTGACAAGCGCACCGCACACGCTTTTCCCCATCTACAGCCGCTTACCCGCCTTACAAGCGTCTTTGGTGTTCTTGAGGTCGGGCGGCCTTCGGTGAGGTCCCCGGGGCACTTCGATGGGCACCACACGTCTCCGCTTCTTGGGCAGCTTGGCGCGCGCTTGCGTGTGCGAGTAGAACATGGCAAAGTTGGACACGATCACGGGCACGGGCAGCGCGATGGTCAGCACGCCGGCCAGCGCGCACAGCGCACCCACGAACATGCCGGCGTAAGTCTTGGGCACCATGTCGCCGTAGCCCACTGTGGTCATCGTGACCAGGGCCCACCAGAGGCCGAGCGGTATGCTGTTGAAGTCGTTCTCCGGGTTCGACTGGATCCGCTCGGCGTAGTACACGAGGCTGGCGAATATCACGATGCCCAGCACCAGGAAGAAGACCAGCAGAATGAGCTCGCCCGCGCTGGCCTTGAATGTCTGTATGAGGATTTTGAGGCCCGCCGAGTGGCGGGTGAGCTTGAACAGTCGCATGATGCGGATGATTGAGAAAAACTCTAGTATGTCCGCGTTCTCCAGGTGCGAGGCCAGCTTCTGGAGAGTGAGGTCGATGTAGAAGGACAGCGTGGCCGTGAAGTCTATGATGTTGACCGCGCCGCGCACGAAGTCCAGCTTGCTGGGGCTGGCCACGAAGCGGATGATGATCTCGAAGGTGAACCAGGCGTTGCAGACGCACTCGATGTAGAAGAAAGCGTCGTGCGGGTTCGTCTGGATCTTGTCCAGCGTCCACGCTACGGCGCTCTCCGACGTCGCCACGGTGATGTTCTTGATGGCCGGCACGCGCATGTTTGGGTGGGTCTTGAGGCAGAAGGATAAGATGGAGACGCAGATGAAGAACACGGACATCACGCCGATGATCTTGGCAGCCGTGGAAGAGTACGGCTCGTCGAACAGCGACCAGATTTTGGGCTTGACTCGCTGCCAGCAGGACAGCGTCCCAGCGAGGTACTCCTCCTCCATGCCGAACTTGCGCGCGATCTCTTCCTCGCTCGGCTTGTCCGTGTCCAGGTCGAGCCGGTCGAGGACAGCCAGCGTCTCCTGCGTGTCCCTATGCTGCGTGTACGTCATCCAGCAGCAGGGCTCCACCTGCAGAAGCAAAGCGTGCATCGTAAGTCAATCCTGACTCAATCCGATTCATGGAAAGTCATGTTAGAAGGCACAGTCTGCGCTGAACTCTGGAGCTGGGCAGAACTAGTGAAAAAGGCGTTTGTGAATTTGTGAAGTTTGGTCTTATAAGAAATGTGGGCCTCTTCGGCCACACGTGCGCGTTTCAGAAATGATGCACCTAAAACTAACAACATTTGTTGGAGTTCCGCGTCCCGAAACCGCGATATCAATACAAAGAGGCCATAGTGGAGAGGTGCGGAAATTTCGGCCCCCTGGGCGTGCTTTAATTTGCACGTAAAACTAAGCGCATGGCCTATATCATTTAGCTTTCATGGAAATGCGGCCGCCATGGCCGGGATTCAATCCCGCGACCTTAGGGTCAGCAGTCGAGCGCCATAACCAGTTGAGCACCTGAAAATGGAACGAACTGCTTTTCCTTGGTTTGATTCGAAGATCGACGAACTGCTGACCAATTACGTTTTTTTGCAACTTTGTCTTTGTATGCGTTTATTTGTTGTATACTATCCCTGCACCGACTCATGTCAATGGTGCCGGTCAGTAAACGTCACGTAAAACGTCGCTGGCTTCAAACAACGTACCATATCCCAGCGAAATGCGCTCGTTTTTCATTCTACCTTTTTTGTTTTATTCACCACTAAGCAAATCAACAGCACCGACAGTCGGGTAAAGGTAAATGTAGAGCTGATGACAAATCACACCACGGAAGCCTCTCGTCAGCGAGTCGCGTAAAACATGGAGCACTCCGCGTTTGAAGTTCGTACAAACAATCTCCATCAATAATTTCCTATCCCCCCCGCCCCCGTTCTTCTCGCCCGCTTAAAAAAAGTTTCGCCCTCATTCTAACTGGCATGGTTGAATCGACCCGGCTGCCTTCTCGCAGTTATTTTGTTGTTCTCTTTTATACTTGGCACCCAGCGAAAGCGGACAGCTGCCTTATCCCACTTATAATGCAGGTGCCGATTCCAGAGCACATAACACGCCCGAAATGGACTTCTCGTGTGAAGAATATCGCGAAGCCACACACGCTCAAGCCACGCCACGGCATCGTCAATCCTGCCTCCTTCCCCGTCATGGCGCTCCATCTAGCGGTTCTTTTGAACAGTGTGAGGGAAAATTGCTTCGATAGGGCGCACCATTATGAGGCTGCCGAAAGAACCTGGGAGGGCGCTTCGAGGAACAAGATTGTAAACCACTACAACCGCATATGCACCAGGCCGTCTCGATTCGAATGCGGACGGCGTTCCTGGCCGCGTATTGAGATGCACAGGCTGCTAGCGGCTCGTTTTCTTCCCGGGAGGCAGGGTTTTTCTTTGCATTCTCTTTCCGAAGCAGTCTAGTTGAGAGACTACACCATGTGGATAATCAAAAAACAAAAAAAAATGCAGGCTGGCATACTTTGTGGCACTAAAGTATGTACGATTTCGCTGGGGCAGTTTCACTCGCGGGGCAACATACATATGACCCCCGTTGCCATATAACGTCCCTCTTTCGGCGTTGTTGTGGCCCACGCTCTTAGGCGTCCATTACAGTGTTCCCAGACCACGCCGTTTGTCTTAGTCGCGGTGTGCTGCGTCGGCTTTTTTCCTCCAGCTTCTGGCGTTATTTATACTTGCTGTCGGCCTTTTGAAATACCGCAGAGGGTGGAATGTAAGAAGTTCGGAGGTTTAGATCGAGAAGAGCAGGTATATATCTTTTTCGAACCATTGCATCATTCATGCCGCCGAGGCGGTGCCTGTTTCGCTGTTCAATAGCTCATGACTACTCTTGGTATAGGCGGTTGTGTGCATAGGCGTGCGCGAAAGGGGGGGATGGGGAAGAGGCAGCCATCTTTTACTTCTAGCAGTCAGATGGGGGTGCCAAGCAAAGGCAGGCTTTTGTTTTTGATCATGACAACCCGAGGTCCCCTGACGTTGCATTCTGATAAATGGTCATTTCCTACCGTTACCCCGGGAGATAATAATATCATCTGGGGTTGAACGTCCCAAAACCACGATATGAGTATGAGGAATGTCGTAGCGGAGGGCTCCGGAAAATTGCCACCATCTGAGGTTCTTTTACATGCGCTGATGTCACACAGAACACGGGCCTCTGCCATTTAGCTCCCATTGAAACGCGACCGTAGCGAACGTAATCGAACCTACGACCTTCGGGTCGGCAGCCGAGCAACGTAATCACTACACCACCACGGCGGACAGTTGCCCCTGGAAAGTCGGAGGCAAAATACAGGCTGGTCTGAGAAGAGATAGGTATATATATATACATAGAGAGAGAGATGGCAAACGTGAACCTTGTAAACCTGCTGACGTAATAGGTGAGAGGCTTACCTTTTCATTTTTACATCGTTCCAATGTTTTTTTTCTTTGGTACTCGACCAAAGTGGAGGGCGGGGGGGGGGGGTAGTTGCGGTGAGACTAGTCCCTGCCCTCCCTCTCTCATGTAGAGTTATGGATGTATGAGACCACCAGGGGTTAGCACAGCGGGACGTAGTCCTGCAGCTGGAAGCATTCGAGACAGCGAAGCTGCGCGAAGAACCTTTTGCTACAAAGATGGCAGGCGCAGAATGACTATAGAGGCGGTTTTTTTTTTTGCTGCGTTTTCTCGTCGCAGTTTGGTTGCTAGGTTTCATCCTCGCAACGTGACAGGACGATAAGCAAGGTCATCACTCTACCATTAATATAGACCAGTGAAAGACCTGCCTTCCGCTCTTTGAAACCCCCGATGACACCATCTATTCAGCAACTGAATGCTGGGGTCTTCCGTGTTTTCAAGGTCTCCTTCGACGTTAGCGCTTATCGTAGCGTATGTCTTGGCGCTCTCTCTTGAAATGCATTGGCTAGAAAGCCAAGGCTCGCTTGTTTATGGGCCTTTTAGGCAGTGATTAATCGCAAGTGATAAATCTGGCTTCGACTGTCCGTTTACCAAAGACACATAAAACGCACACACAAGCAGGAACACACACTGAACATCTTATGTCATGTTGGTTACTGTAGATGATAATGTGTATTAAACTCATTTCACAAGCTTGTATTCTCTTCAACAGCAATTTGTTTGTGTCAAGTTCTTGTTACATTTCTGCTCATTAAACAGCTTCATCATAGCGGTACCATCTTACCGTTTACTGGTCGTAATGGCTTCCTCGACTGCATTCGAGTAGATTTTGGCTGTGCTAAGCTTGAAGAGCCAGCTTCTGCTGATTAACTTGATTACGCGACAATATTGCAGCTAGAATCGAGTGTATTAATGACTAGGATAAAAGGTAATGTAGTAATTCACCAGTATACTCATTGCTGTCCGTTGTTTGAGACAAAACGATGTTAATGTTAAAATAGGCAATGTAGGAAGTCTTATCTCTCGCTGAGAACAAAGTATAAGAGGTGCTTTGTTATCGCTATAGACATAAGTTTTGCCCTTATCGGCGCTTCTAGACCTAGAGAGATGGGTATCGTGGTTGTAACGTGTGTTGATTTGCCATGTTGCTGCATTGACATTTAGAGCACGCGAATGTTCGTTCGGCTGCTCTCATGTATAGTGTAGCGAAGGTAGTTAAAAAAACATTATGAGTTAAACTGCCACGCAAGGGAAGAGGAGTAGCCGGCCCAGGCATCAGCTCTTCCTTTAAATGACCATGATTGACTTTTCTAAATGAGCATCAAATCAACTTAATATAGGAGTTTATCGCCTCGCGAACTGATTGCCGCAAACATTTTTTTAAATCCACCAAGAACGAGTGGAGTTACAGGGGCTTGTAGCGTGATTTAAGTACTTTCCCTCTACCCTCGTACCGACTAGCACAACATAAATCAAGAGCGCCATTTGAATTAGACGCGCTCCTCACCGCGTGGTGACGCCACGTACTGGCCCCCAAGGAGGTTATACTAAAAAACAACCTCCTTGCTGGCCCTGCACTCCTTAGTCCACTAACACTACACAGTGAGCCGCACTTGCGCACAGGAATCACAACCAGAGCGTTCGCGTTTCATCCCGCACGCTCAAGGTCATGAGGCACACAAATTTTACTTCCATCCCCCTGATACCCCTTCGTGTGTAGCTCCCGTTGGGGAAGCTGCACGGAAGCTTCCGCAGTGGAGCGAGCACAGGTATCCGTGGGAAAAGAGGGCGCCTGCGAAAATGGCGAATTAGTGCTCTGCTTCTTAACTCTCTGAGACGAGCACGATTGAAAGATTTGGCTGAAATTGTTGTAGCTGCGTCTACTATAAGCAGTACTTGTTTTCTCACCAAGACTGAAGGGTAGTTCATGACCCAAGTACAATTACCGTTCGACAAAAGCCCTGCGCCTTCCTTATAGCCTGCAGCAAGCATTTTGACAACGGGATCTTTGACAAGAGAATGGGCGAGAGAAAGGGCAGGGCACTTTGAAAGCCCAAGATGTCCGTTGCAAAAACGCCGGCTTCAATTAGAAACTTGGCGTGTTTCAAAATTTGATGATCTCGCCTCAAGGGGCTTGCAGTAACACGAGAAGCTATAGCACTCGCGGACGTACCTGTGTTCTTCTTGCCTAGGAGTGCAGAAGTGGATTAGAAGAGAGCGAAAAAGACCAAAAAAGACGTTGAACCACTCCTGCGCTCCCCCTTGCAAGATGCCGAATCAAGTGGACCGACAACTCGAAATCGCGAGACGTACCTGATTCGCGTCGAGTCCCCAGAACTCGAGCTCCTCTTCGAAGAGCGGTCCGCACACGTCGGTAGGGTAGTGCAGCTTGCCAGTGCGGTAGTAGTTGAGTATCTGCCCGAAGACGCCCGGGTGGCGGTCGAAGAAGTACTCGTTCAGCACCGGGTCGTAGTTGGCCAGGGCCTCGGTGAGCCGGGAGAGCCGCGTCGCGGGGATTTTCTTGAGGGTCGCCTTGTACGTTTCGTGCCTGATGCCGCCCACGTTGAGTACGACGCGGTTCTCGGCGTCCAGGTTCATGCTGCCTGTGACTGGCTGCTGCTACTACGCTGCCGCGGGCCGCACACCGCCCGACCCGATGCCCATCACGCCTGCATGAAGAAAGGCTACGTCACGCACAGCATAGGACAAGCCAGTACCGCCAAGTCGTGCGGCTTCTACGTTGCATACCAAATAATTTCTCTGTTATAAGTATTCATCATATTGACGCGCGTATGTGCCAGTGGTGAGGCACCACCACTCACTGGCACCACCACTCACCACTCAGTGGTGAGTGGTGGTGCCAGTGGCGCGTATGTGCCAGTGGTATGTGCCAGTGGCGTCAATATGTATACTGAAGGGTCTCCTCGATAGGGTGGAGTAATAGTATCCGTAATATTAACGAACACACAACACAGACTCTGTACACAGAAGGACACAGGAGGAGGATGATGATGATGATGACGATGATGATGAGGAGGAGGAGGAGGAGGAATAAACTTTATTATAAGAAACCAGCAGGTTTAGGTGGCCGGGCCTAGGCCTCCCATGAGGACACAGGACAGCTGTTAAATGCTAACTGGCCTACGCCGTCCTCTGTATAGTCTGTATAGTGTGTGTGTGTGCTAATAATACAGATTAAGTAAGGCAGTGCCAACTAGCCAAGCTAAATCCACTACTTGAGTATCGGAAGCAAGCGCGACATCGAGATAACGCGGCGGCCATCACGTGCGAAGCACGGAATCGCTGCACGGCACAGAAAACGGTCGGAATGCGCCTTTCCCACAAATCGACTGCGCATGCGTCCTTACTTAGCGGAAAAGTCGCGAAGCTCCTCCTGGTCTCAGAGGCCATTGCATTACCAGTTCTCCCGATTCCCACCAAAACCCTACGAAAAACGCCAGAGGGCAGCACAAGAAAAAGCGGACTGCGGACATAATACTATACCTTTCTTTTCGGAAGCCCCCAATTCGAGCTATACGCCAGGTTCGCGTGCACGAGTGACAGGTGACATTGAGTGATAATCTAATGCGGAACGCTCAGCCATTGCACTATAAATAAACCACACAGCAACGACAGATGGAAAGAGATAAATATGCCTGAAAGACGGATAAGACAGTACTTTGCTGACCCTGAAAAGGAGCACGAGGTTCTCTTGGTCTTTCCCAACGCCATAAATGAAGTCCACTTGTAGGCGTTGTCTAAAAAAAGACATGGTAGAATGGACTTCTTTGTGGAAAAGACTCAATTATGTCACAGGCGCGCTTGGTGGTCGGAATTTCAGGAGCCCTTCAATACGGCGTCTCTCGTAATCATATCAAGGTTTCGAGGCGTTAAATTTCAGATAATATTATATTTAAAAAAGCTACGTGCTAGTGAAGCAAGATATATTAGTCATATATTCTGCTTCGAGAAACATGTCCTAAGTGACGCCGTGAAATACATTGTTTTTCATTTATCACTTTCGATTTCAGAGTATTCTAAGGGAAGGGTCAATTGAATATGATTATCTCTTTATTGAATTAGGCTACAACCAAAGCTAGTTAATTGAGCGGGAACTGGATGCTCGCGATGTTTTCTCGAAACATAGTTTCTCATATGTGGGTGTCAGTTTATAATTACGGAGGTTCATTTTGTACGTTCATAGTGATTGATGTACCGCAGTGATGCGTGTAACTGTAAAACTAGCAGAACCTGCTTGTGTTTAAGGCAAATGTCAGACTCTGTCTGTAGATAACATGGTGCAGGGTTGCATGCGCGTGGAGGCTTTTATAACGCTAACTTTTCCTTACTAAATCGAACAATAAAGGACTGGATGTAAGGGTGGCTTTTAACGGCGACAAGAACGTATGTCTGGACATTCTCTGTTAACAACATCGTTAAGGCAAAAAAAAATCAGTTAAGCGAAGCCAGCCTGAAACGTTAAAAAGAAAACTCTATGCAGATACACTTGATGCGTGCTAATTATGCTGATAAAATGTCAGTCCTCAAATTTATATGAAGCGACGCATTCACGAAGTGGCTAATTAAACGTGATACAAAGACAAAGATACCTGATACAAAGACAAACAAAGAGTTCAATTTGTGAATCACAATTTCTGCGCGTCATTTTTCTTTTCCAGTTTCACGAAAACGCGGCGATAGAAGCCGAGCACGCTTCGTACCACTCTCGTTGCTTTGAAGCGACCCAGTGTGCACTCTCGTGGAATGTTTATGCATCGCACGAGCCCGAACTTCCATGCATTCGATGTTTATGCATGCATTCAGCGTCGGCTATAGATATATGGAGAAAGGCAAACAGCCGTTGATGCAGGATGACGGTCTATGGAGAAATGTACTGAGAGCAAACGCACTGTTTGATGTTTGTCGATCGTAAAATGGGGAAGGAATTCACAGTGCAGGAAATTAAGTGCGGCGTATTCGTAAATACACTCGGGACTTCGGTGCGCGTTCTGCCGCAGTGGCATATATCTCTCTCTGGTGGATTGCCTGAGAACACCTAGCGTAAGGAATTGAAGAAAATTCAAAAAACTTATTCAGCTCTACTTCACAGTCACCGGTGAAAGAGCAAAGCTTGTGCTGTTCCAATCATCACACTAACACATTTATTTCTTTAGCAAATGTTTCAGATATGTTATATCACTAATATATATTAAGCACTCTTTGTTAAGCTTTGAGATGGTAGCCACCAGCTTTTAAAACCACAAAGTATCATGTGACAGTGACGTGACTATGGGAACTCGCATGCCATTTTTTAGGCCAAGTGTTGCCTTATCTTTAGTTAAAGTTGTGCGCAGTGGGATTTAACCAATTTCTGTGACACGTACAGGTTTATGACTATGATAGTTTTCAGATAGGCCGCACAGATTTCCGCGTCACATACCCATTTGCTGGGTATGTTGCCTTCGTTTTCACTGAACCAGCAACGAGTGGTGGAATTTAGCCAATGTCGACGTTGCATACCCGCTTGTGATGCCCACAAGCATTACCACGTATCCCGGAAGCGAAAGGCTCTACCAAGAAGAGTTTTGTTTAAAAGAAAAAAGTTAGGTCTGCGTGGAACGTGCAGCACTGTCACAGCGAAAGCTTGAAGAGTGGCCTTTCAGAGCCTTTCCCTAACACTCTTTGTGCAACTGTTACGAGCACACTTGCTGGGTTCCCACTAGGCCATAAGTAATCATAATTGTTGTGTTGTAGGCTGGCATTCACTGTGCTAACCTTCATCATTCTTCAGAGAAGTGTGGCATCCGCAACGAACTTGCTAGGAATGTTGTGCAATATATTTATGCAGTGGCTGACGACGATGAAGAATCATGCCTGAAGTGGATGTGCGCCACAACTAATAGGTGAACAAGATTTTACACTGCATGGGTTGAATCATTGGATGACCCACTCATTATGCAATTCACATTCCATGACGCCTGGTTGTTCCTTTGATGTTTGAAAATTCATATCAGCGCAATGCCTTTCCGGACATCAAGCCTGCCTAAAGCTAGTTGTGAGAGGAGTTTCAAACGCCAACGTGCCTCAATGGTAGAATACGGTGCTGACACGCTGCGGACCCGGGTGCAAATCCTATTGTCTCCGTGAAGTCCTTTTTTATTTACTGAGTGAGTCATATATCTTGTGTCCAGAAATTTATATTGCTCATGTGCCACAGAAAAAAAAAGTGTGTAACGACTCCTATCCGCCACTCGTCCATTAAAACTGAAGAAGAAGACACGGGAGCGGCAAACATTAGATTCCTCAGTAGACGTAACCAATAGTCCAGAAAGAATTCAAATGAGTCGTCAGAACTAACAGTGTATTGATCATTTTTATTTTGTATGTAAAATATGTGATAGCATGCAAGTATCTTATATATACTAATGAAATGTGTATAGTAAATGTAAAGTAAGTCACGAATGTGTACATGCGCATTTGCGTATGCTACTGATGTGTAAACGTATGTACTATGTCATGGATACAGACTGTATAAGTTATGAGGAGGTCAAGACATTATCAGGCTTTTAGTCTTTACCTCCCACAGGGAAATTGTATAGTTTTTTTCCTGCAAAAATAAACAATGTTCAATGTTGATGAGCGCCAGGACCACTCATTTCAGCTTTGCTGATTCAACGTCTGTTCGGAATGCATGGGCTGTGATTTTTTTAGCGGCGAAGCTGCTTACGCCGTGGGTCGTATGTCACGTGTTGTCGTAGTCGTTGTAGTAGCCAGTTGCATTGCATTGCGTGTCAATGAAAACGGTGTCACAGCATATCTACGGAGTGAATGATAATGAGTGAAGTGAAGCGTCCGTCAGTGCGTTCGTGCGTCCGTCCACTTCGCCCCACTCGTCATCATTCACCTTGTAGATATGCTGCGATTTTTTCCCCAAAGCTTGTCTTTTAAAACAACATAATATTTCAGGACTCTTGAGCAGTTGTCTTCAAGAGCAAAGCATGCTAGCGTGATTTGGCTTCCTGCACAACTACTGTGCACGTAACGTTGCATGTTCCGAAAAATCCTAGAATGCCTACTGGAAATATCTCATCACGGTAACCCAACGTTCAGCAATGCCGTAATTGTTGAAAGGATGCACTTCGTTTAAAAAAAAACAACAACTATCTCTTCCTTTACTATTACGCACTGTTTGAAGAGTATACTTGAATTAAGCACGGCACACTAAAAACGTAAATAAATAAAATGAAACGCTATGATTGGAAGGAAAATGAAATAAAGTGAAACGTGAAACTCCAGTCCTGATCCGTGCATCGCCTTTTCAAATGAAGGAAAAAGTTTTCGCCGTCGCAAATAAATTTGTCTAAACGGCAATCGTTTAGACTGCTGCGTTCTTACAAAGGTGTACTAATTTTGTGTATCTATTACAAGGGATCCATGCTAACGATTCAATGAGCTGGGCAGTCCCGATCAGCAAAACTGAAGCAGCGATCAAATAACGGGAATGGAAGTGCTCGTCAAGGATTACTCAAAAGTAATGAAGAATGAATTACGAACAGTAATTACGAAAACCTAATTATAATATTGAATACCTCGCACGCGTACTTGTCCTTCAATGCTGTAGGGCAATCGTTATATATATATATATATATATATATATATATATATATATATATATATATATATATATATATATATATATATATGTGTGTGTGTGTGTGTGTGTGTGTGTGTGTGATGAATAAATGAAGAACCCAGTTTGTGTTGCAGTTTTCGCTAACCGACGCTTATTAAAGGCCCTCCGAAAAAGACTGCTAAGCCTCGCGCACAATGGACGCATGTTACGATGCTCCAAAGATCTTCAAACGCTGCCAGCGTTAAGCCTCGTGCACATTGCATGAGTGCTGTACGACACTTCGATGACCTTAAAACGATCAAAGAACTCTTGTCTTCCAAACATCAAGCTATTCCGAACGATACGCAAGGTATACTTGTCGACTGTGTGAATGTACATAAGGAATGTCGCCATACGAATGCAATAATGAACAGAGAAGTACTCGTCGATTGTGAACAAGTATTCGCTCCAATGCTTGTGCTTAACGAATGATAGAGTCAAGTGGGGATTCATCATGCATACGTTACTCCCAAAAGCCGTTGAACAACCTTCTCACTATTGGTTGGATTTAAGGGTTCGGGAAACACATTTCCCGCGATTCGTTAAACTTTCCGGGATACCGTGAAAGGATGTTACTTAGAAACCCCTCGACCATGTTTTGTTTAGCCAGTCTATAGTCAGGCTTAAAAGAAGGTGTCCGTTTTCATATAGTGAGAAAATTACAGTGCCCGCTAAGCAAAGACCACACATGAAAGTAGAAACTGAAAACAAAGAAAATATATCTAGTTTACTCAGCTGTATTCGTAAGTGCTTGGCGCTTGTCTCTTGCGCAACAGCTAACCAAACATGGAAAGAAGAGAGATATATATATAGAGAGAGATAGAAAACGGAACGTTGTTAAGCTGCTGACGTAATAGGTGAGAGGCTTACCTAACTAACGTAACTGTTTTCCCTCCAGACTTGACCGTGCCTACGCGATCGTGGCCGTTGCGGTGAAATAAACCGATAACGAGATCTTCTATGCGCGACTCGTGTTTTGTGGGAAACGGTAAAGTACGAAGCCACTTCGAACGAGAAGTCGAGAAGACGCGCTGTGTATACCCATGTATGATGTATACAGTGCAGAAAAAAAGACAAATATCGAGGGAGAATGTCGTCACACGAAGGAGCCTAAAGCGCAGCTGGCGTCTTGGAAGGTTCTTTTTCTTTTATTTTTTTTTCTGCTGATGACGGCACAGAAAAAGCTGCAGTGAAATGTCTGCTTTCGCTAACATTTTTTTTTCTGTTGTGCACGCATTGTGTGGCAGCACCTATCGCACATCTGCCTCATAGATTTTCTTCTTTCATTTTTTTACACATACTGTGCGGCATTGTGGAGGCCTAAAACTGTCAGATTGGATTTTAATGCCGGGAATTTAGAGTTCGCTGAAGCAGCTTTGGAGCGGATAGTTGCGACTGATAATATTAGATGAGCGACTTAGAATACAATTGGGAGGAGCTGTATCAGCCTCGTAATGCATTGAACTTACTAAAATGAAAGCATGAAGGCTGCAAAGAAAAAAAAAAACGAGGGCCCGGGCCATGAGCGAAGGCAGAATTTTTTTTTTCAGGGGGAGAGGAGATATCTTCGATTTAGATGGGAGGAACCTTGGCGAAAAAAACCCTTGGCGAAAAAAAAATACCTTGGCGAAAAAAATATCAAGAGGGGGTATGGAATATGGCTACACCACTGGCCCAGGTGCACAGCCTGTAATAAAAACTGGTTATTAGTGTAATTTCACAAAAATGTAATGAATGTAAAGTAGGAGTACATTATACAGTGTCGATAATTATGAACTATTATGTGATGGTGCAGCAGCCAACATGGGCTCTAAATGCACTAGGGATTGCGTATTGCCACAAATAAGATACTAAAAGTTATTTGCCGTGGTAGCTTGGCAGGTAGAATGCCGCGCTACTAAGCTCATTGACGTGGGTTCGATTACGGTTCACGACGGCTGCGTTTAGATGGGCGAAATAAAAGAACAGCCGTGTACTTCAATTAAGCTGCACGTTTAAGAACAAATGCTGTAGGCCCGTGTACTCAGATTCCGATGCACGTTAAAAAACACCAGGTGGTCGAAATTTCCGAGGCCTTTCACTACGGCGTCTCTCGTAATCACATGGTGGTTTGGGGCGTTAGAACTCACATACCAATCAATCAATCAATCAATTAATCAATCAATCAATCAATCAATCAATCAATCAATCAACAATCAATCAATCAATCAATCAATCAATCAATCAATCAATCAATCAATCAATCAATCAATCAATCAATCAATCAATCAATCAATCAATCAATCAATCACGTTTAAGAACGCCAGGCGGTCGAAAATAGCCCAGAAAGCGACAATAAGGACTGCCTCACAATAATATTGATGTTATGGTAGGCAAAACTTTAGAAAGTATTAAGCACTAAGGTTAGCGTAATTAAAGTGCCCAATAAATCAGTGGTATATAGTGGGTATTATCGAGAGGTGGAGAAAAATGCCGAGATATGATTCAACAGAAAAAAAAATCATAGATTTACGATGGCTTACATATAGGTAGTGATGGCTGTCTAAAGAAGGTGCCTATGTCGCTCAAATCAGCAGTATTAAGTATAGAAAGCGTGCTGTATGATATAAGGTGGTTTTAACTAACGCCGACAGTGGTGACGCTGATGTGTATTAGGCTTTACGAAATGGACCGTTGATTGACCCCGATGGTGGCTCTGTGACAGTCGAATGGTGCACTGTTTTAGTGGGGCAACACACCCGTTGCAACGCACGGGCTGACACACAACTGGTGCCATCATCTCGTATGACGTGTCGAGCAGCGAAAGGAGAAATTCTGACGTCATGCTTGAAGCCTTGAGACACAAGTGCCGGGTTTGTGAAAAAAAAAAAAAGCGGTGAAACTTGGAACCTCCATAGGTCGGTGGGGTACTCTTTTTTATGATAATTTTATGGTTACGCTTCATTACTGAATATCTGTGCTAAGACCCAAATGTCTCGTAAGAAAATCTTGCGACATTTGCGTTTCTCTTTAGCAAGTGTCGTCCCTAGGGCGCAGGTTTGGTTTGAACGCAGTTGCGTTCCAAGAGTTTCTCAAATCATGAAAAATAACAAAAAATCTGCGTAATAATATTTCTGTGGCCATTGAAACGGCTGACAAAGATTATAAAGAAAGTCATTACAGCACTTCTCTGCTATTTCATTTTGCTTTCACCGTACGCGCATATTCGATGCCTAAATAGCGAATATGAAGTTTCATTCATCATATTTAACCGTATAACGGAGTGCGTAATGTGGCCGACATATGTCACAAGCACTATACTGAAAAATAAACAACCCCAATCTGGCATCGTTCGGGCCGTCATTTACAATCATTTACCACATGCCAACGTTACCACAAGCGTTCGCGTTTCGCATATTGCATCGGTTAGGCTTCGGCGTGATTGATTAGGAGGAGTGATCGGTTGGGTTAGGTCGTCGCGCTATCATTGTTCGCGCTGTACATCGACCTGGCTCGGCACTATTCGTGATAATCATTCACAGCTTCTTGCTGGTTGGCGTTCCCTCAGAGAGTGACTATAAAACACAAAAAGGTTTAAGGGATGATTACCGTGACGCGACGTTTTGACATGATCGATTAAAGTCTTCTTTATCTCTCTCTGCGCTCACAGTAGGCGCCAAGTAAAGTGGGCCTGTACTTCGCACAATCGCGGCTTCTCCAGAGAAGCGTAAATCTCGATGCTCGTCGCTCGACTCCGACTTCTGCAAGCCGAAGCAGATAGAAAGAACAGAGCGAAACGGTCGTGACATTTTCGTGGAGCTCACCCTTGCGTTAATTGCCGTGCGCGCTCGCCCGTCGTGAAATGTCGTACACGTCGCACGTATGAGTAAAACGCAGCGATACCTGCTGGGAAATGTGATACGAAATAAAAAAGAAAGCGTAGATTTTCGTTTGTTCCCGACATTTAAAAGGAGCTGTTTTGGCGAGGAAACTTATGTAAACGAACTTACTATACCTCTACGTGACACGCGTAAAGAGTTTGATAGCCAACTTGATAAGGTTTATACTGTTTTCGCATCTAAAAGATAGGGCTGACGGGGAGGGGGTGAGGTGTAAAGTGTAACGTGATGCCGGCACTGTTTTACGACTCGGCAGCGGCGATAACGCAGGCTCTGTACTGCAGCATTGCAAGGAAAAACATGATGGTCATTTCAGAACCCCCCCCCCCCCCCCCACCAAAAAAAAAAAACTCTCGCTGCGTGAAAATTACTGATTCGGCACTGTTGATGCCAAAGTGTAGAAAAAAAAAACAAAGCGCACCCCCCCCCCCTTCTTAACAAAGGGTCTGTAAACAGTGCTCAGCTGTGTTGTCATGTTCGCTTTCGTTCTCATGCCGCGCGTGGTGTTTCGTAGATGCATGTTTTCAAACATGGACGCGAGCGAAAGAAAGTAAATAACACTCCGGGAAATGGAAGTTAAGCACGAGAAACGTGCACTGCTGACCGTGATCGTGGAAGCAAAGTATCCGCAATGCATCGCCTTCTTCCTCGGGCAGTTTGTCGTTGTGCGGTGTTTCGATCTCGAAGCTGGCTCGAAAATGGGAGATACTTGAGCTCCGGCTGACTGCTGGATTGACTTGCACTGCAAGCTATTGTCTCGGCTACAGTCGTCGCTCCACTCTGCGTGACGACGCGCGCATCTGCAGCTTCAACACAATGGATGTAGAAAGTCGAGCACCTTCTGTATATCGCTCTTCGCATCGCTTCTATTTTTTTTTTTTTTTGAAGGCGCAGCTTCGCGACGTTTTCGATGCAGCTCAAAGTAAAAGCCGCCGCCGCCGCTGCTGCTGCTGCTGCAGTTGGCCCTGTAACGTTAGCCGACGGCAAGCGTTCTTGAGATATATATGAGAGAAAGAGAGATTCTTCCAAGTGATATGTATTGATATATGACAAGTGCAATGTAAAGTTAGGGCTCAATCTTTAATATCAAGACTGTTGCTGGTATATCGCCGCATCTGTGTTTCTTTGCATGCGTTGTCTAGACCGTATGCCGTGTTCACGTGCTCTACAACTGAATTGTTCAGTACGCAATACCAAGAAGCCCGCGTTGCCACTCTCTTCAGAGAAATACCGTCGCGAAAGAGGCGGTGTCAGGATATTTTACTGAGGAAGCCCGAGAGTGTCATGGAGGTCGGAAACTTCTGCGTTGTTTCTTCGGAATCGAAACACCTTATAGTGGAGTAGAATCCGGTGTGCGTCGTGACCACCCTCGCTGCGCATGCGCGTCCCCCCTCTGTCCTCTCTTACGCCCCCCCCCTCTCTCACCTCGCAACGCCGACGCAGGCACCGTTTGCTAGCGTACGCTCGCATTCCCTACTCTCTCTTCTAGGCATCCCTCCCCGCGGCGTTTACACCCCCATTGCGCATGCGCGTCTATTATCCCCCTATCTCCTCTCCTACGCTCTTCTTCTCTCGCCTCAGAACGCCGACGCAAGCAGCGTCTGCTAGCGAGTTTATTAATTAAAAAAAACAACAAAAAAACGACTGCTTGCATCGCACAACCATTCGCTGGCCAACCTGCATATATAGGGGCTGAATCTTGACCTCCAAAGGTAGTGCCGGTGGGAGGTTTTGTCTCTGTGTCCAATCAGAGTCTTCTGTCTCTCATTGACCATTAAGAGCAATTGGCATGTTCCAGCAGGAAACACTGGTTCATCACTGCTTGATTTGCGCCCCCCAAAGTTTCTCTCCTGCACGACGCCGCGATGAGCGCCAGCGTCAACTCCATCACCAGTGTAAGCGTTAGTGCCTGCTGCTTCGCCCCCACACACGGTTTCTTTGAGCAGAACCTGGTGTAATTTTTGAAAGGTTAAGATACTTCAAGGTACTGCCTGCCTGCCTGCCTGCCTGCCTGCCTGCCTGCCTGCCTGCCTGCCTGCCTGCCTGCCTGCCTGCCTGCCTGTCTGTCTGTCTGTCTGTCTGTCTGTCTGTCTGTCTGTCTGTCTGTTGTGCAACTTGTTTGTCAGTCAACCAAAACGGCTAAAGTTCATTCACTTCCTCAACGCCTACCAATCTTGATCTGGTTTATGCGTCTACTTTTGTGCAATTTGTCGATTAAAAAGCAAACATTGCGCGCATCTGAGGGAAAATATGAACATGTCAATAATACGCGGTGTGTTTCTTCATACGAGGAAATACGCACGCACGGACGGGCGGATGATGGACGCACGGACGGTCACACAGAGGAACGTATGAACGGATGGAAGCAAGAACGAATGGACGGACGGATGCTTCGCCCCACTCTTCATCGTTCACCCCATGGATATGCTGCCATTTTTTATTCTGGACGGCTGCAAATGAATGTTATTTCTCTCTATACATTTTATAACTTTTTTTCGAAGTTTTGATTCTTGAACGATGACGGTACAAATCGCTTCCATGGAAGCGCTTGCAGATCAGGCTTACAGATATTGTAGGCATATTTGCTTTATTTTGTTTAATTTTGCTTTATTTGTTTTATTTTTTGTTTTGTGCACATTACCTGGTTTTTACGGATGCGAGGGCTGACACTTCGTAGACATGCTAGTTTGGCTTCAACACTCAAAATTTTTATATCTTCGTTATAAGCCCATAATAACTGAATGCTGTATTGATTTAAAAATGCTAATTAGGTCACTTGGTGTGTCGGTATTTGAAGTGCTAGAAATGAGAAGCGGAAGAAAAGCAGAACACTTGGGATCCACGCGCGCACGCACACGCACGTACACACAGACACGCGCACACACACAAACACAAAAGCAACTGAGATGCATGCACTGATGTGGTGCTAAGCAAAACTATATTAAGTAAACAAAGCAATTATTGTACACACTCTATCTAGATGAACTAGGTGCGAGAAACAGTGTTCCACACTATTCGTCATAGTTGCAAGTGGCACTGGCTTACATTAATGGGATTACGCACAAATGAATGGGAAATAAACTGGATGGGAAAACGACCGCTGCTGTAGCTGAAGTGTATGAGCATCGAACTCGTTATTCAAAGGTTGTATAATTTTGGTCACCACCCACGGCATGTTGATTTTTCGTCCTCTTTAATTTCTTTCCATTTATGTAACAATGTGTGCACTATAGTTAAAACTACAAATTACGTCCACCATGCCTACCCTGGCTTCATTATCTGTTGGTTAAACTTGGTTGCTTTTAACAGAGAAACGTTCCCTCGGCTTATTCCCTGTTTCGTTCAAGTTTCCCTCTGATGATTGACATCGGGCCGAGGCAACGAGCTATAAACGCCGCTTTCATTCCAACAGGTCTCGCCTTCTCGACGCGTCGCGATCGCTTGAACCTGCAAATTCGACAACGAGGTTCGTCGAGTATCGTGTTGCGTTCGCGCGTGCGTACACCACAGAGAGCGTGTGCGTGTCTCGCGGAAGTACGTGTCTTCCGGTATATGGGCCAATAGGAACGTGGCACAAAGTGCCCAAAACCCCACTTCCTTCCTTCCCGTCTCTTCGCCAGTTTCCTTCCTTCCTTCCTGCCTGCGCAAAGTATACGCTTTTTGCTTCAACGGCGGAGCATCCGAGCGCCTTAAAACAACTCCTTCCTTGTTTTGTCGTTTTTTTCTTTCCGCGACTGCGCCCACGCTCGACTTGTGCTGCTCTTATGTAAGGCATCGTGTTTTTACGAGGGTGCTCTCTTCCCGCCCGGGTTTTCCGGCTCCCCATAGCGCGGCCGCCGGGCTGCGAGGGAAATATAATTTTACGCTCCTCCCTTTTCGGGTGCGTCTTCGTCCTCGTTCCCATCGCTGCCGACGCTGGCGGCTTCGGGAACGCGCGCACCGCATACGCTCCCGAACTGCCCGTCTTGCTCGTTGTCGTAAAAGCGTCGCGCCGTCGTCGAAGATAAAGAAAAACACAAACACAAACAAAAAAACAAACAAAAACAACATCGACCTAATGTGGGAGACGGGGAGAGCAAAAGTAAACACTCAGATACGAGGGAAAGAAGAGATGGAGCTCCATTTCACCGGAAAGGCGGCGTATACTATATGTAAATGTAGAGTGAGCAGCGATTCCAAGGTGATCACTTTAGGCTTAACTAAACCTGGCGTAAGCGCTCCGACTTCAGCGTACAACTTTTTTTGAAACGAAAACTGAAGGTCGGAACATATAGATAGATAGATAGATAGATAGATAGATAGATAGATAGATAGATAGATAGATAGATAGATAGATGCTTAGATAGATAGCTAGGTGCTTAGATAGATAGGTGCATAGATTGATGGGTGGGTGGATGGGTGGATAGATTAATGAATGAATAGATTGCCATAAGGGAAAGGTAGGGAGGTCAAGCGGAATCGCAACTTCTCGTTTGTTACCCTGTACTAAGGCGAAGGGAAAAAGGGGGAGACAGACCAAACACAGAGCGGATAGGAACAGTGGTGTGCAAGAGAAACGTACTTCCTTTGGGCGCAATAGACACAGTTGCGCAGTAGCTATAGCGGTAGGTCCCGAGTTCAACAGGTCGCACTATATTGAGGGTGCAGCTAAGAGAAAGCACTCCTGTACTTCCTTATATTTGGACGCGCAATTAAGAAGCACAGCCGAGAGAATCAAGCCGGAGCTCCGAACTGATGCTTGCGCCATAACACTCGAGGACATTCTTCTTTTAGGGGTGAAACTCTTTACGCCGTGGGTCATACGTCCCGTGTCGTCGTAGTAGCCACCTTACGTTTAGCCCTTAGAATGTCCGCCGGATGGCGGTACTTGTATATGATGAATATATGATGAAAAGATGCGAGGTATGGCGGTACTTGGAGTGTTCACTAGATGGACAGACAGACAGACAGACGCACAGACGGACGCACGGATGGACGCAAGGACAGACGCACTGACGGACGGACGAGCATATTTTCAATTCAACATCTGTTTTCGTGGCCGACCATTGTACGTCCAGTTCATATTGTGCGGCTAAATGACTTTAGTACTTAACATAAATATGCTCGTGTTTCCTTTTATAAGTAAAATAGAGTCGCTTCACGACGATGAATGAGGAATTGTGAATAGTTTACCAGAGTGCCATTACCGATGCCACACACAACGACCACGAACACTACCGATGCGAATGTAAGTACATCGGCGCCAAAACATACGACGGCTTTGTTAGACAGCGCACTAATGGGGACCGCTTACAGCAGAGAATAGCACACATTGTGAACCGGAACGTAGATGGGTCATTTCTAAGGCCACAAGGCACAACTCTCAACTATACAGAGAGCATCGGTCGCATTAGGGCTGCTTTTGTCACGGTTCATTTCCTCAACGGCAATCCGCCAGACGTCTGAGGGAACACCGATCTACGAGAGGCGTCGGGAAGATGACTTCTATGAGAAGACACACATATACTCAACCTGGCTTATTTCCCCCTCCCCTCTTTTGTAATCTTATTATGGTCAGTAGCTGTCCCTTGTCTTCGTCCGGAGATATTGATCGATGCTTTTATAATCATGGTCTTTTGTGTATGTATGTATGTATGTATGTATGTATGTATGTATGTATGTATGTATGTATGTATGTATGTATGTATGTATGTATGTATGTATGTATGTATGTATGTATGTATGTATGTATGTTATGTATGTATGTATGTATGTATGTATGTATGTATGTATGTATGTATGTATGTATGTATGTATGTATGTATGTATGTATGTATGTATGTATGTATGTATGTATGTATGTATGTATGTATGTATGTATGTATGTATGTATGTATGTATGCGTGTGTGTGTGTGTGTTCAGTAGTATGAGCAATTACCACGGATAAGAGCGAGCTTATTCCATCATATGGCTCTATATTTTCTACACAACACAACCCAATTCACTGCCACCCTCGAGGCCACTTTCCTTCTCTCGGCCCACTCAATCTATAGTTAGCAACAGCTACCCAGCAACACGACAGTAAGCAACAATCTCGGCAGTTAGTTACAATCGATGTATCGTCGCGACAGTGCATTTGTGCCCGCAATAAAGCTTAGTTGTCTATAGGCGCTGGTGTTTCATCACTGCAGACTGCGACATTTGGGTCGGTGCCAACGCCATTTCAGCGTCGCATCGGTACAGCTCGATACAAGAGCCATCCAACGTGGCCACGCCACGAGCGTCCCATATTTTTTTGGCAACACAACATGGCCGCCGCTTATCGAACAGCAACCGTTGGCGGGCCACATAGGGCGATCATACTTAGCGCCCACATTGATTGAAGCTCGGGTCCCATCAGTGACTGGTCAACGAAAAGGTATCCGCCGCTTGGCGTCCATATCTGAGCGTGCAGGGTGACCCGATTCGATTTTCTCCCGGTTTGCCGTCAGATTGCGGCAAGACCAACATCGGCGTGTTAGGCGATCTACCTGCCCTCTCGATGCATGATTAACGCACGACGATGCACCCCCCCCCCCCCTCCTGAGGCAACGTCTCATCTGAGCTCTTTTCAGGTTTCTGATGGCTCGACTTGGATCGCGTATAACAAAATCGCACGGTCCCTTACGCATCTGCCTGAGGTGACTGGAAGGCGAAGGCCGTCGTTTCTTTTTTTTCCTCAATAGGTTGGATTGATGTCTCCTCCATCCCCCCTCCTCCCTAAAAAAATTCACATCATATCCACGAAGTCTGCACCAGGGCACGCAAGTTTTTTTTAATGGCGTTAGCATGACATAATTTAGATTAAAAGGTAATGTATTTTCTTGTATAAAGGCCAGGAGTGGTCGATACCATAGAGTTTCATAAAATTAACCACAGGGGACACTGGCGCTGCGATCGTTCAGTGACCACGGTAACGATGGTAGTACACGGATATGCTAGTCTTCGTACTTGCAGGCGGCGAATCGCACTTGTGGCTTCGTGTATTGCTGTGTTTTGGTTTTGCTTCGAAGGAAAGAACGAACCTTTTCGAACTTCGTGACCCGATATGAAATGGTAAGCGTAAAAGATTATTAAGGTGGTGAAGAGCAACAACTGAACATTCGCTGATTTTCGTTTCGCTAGAAAACAGCTCCAAGCCACACGAACACAAACCGAGCGAGAAATAAGATTAGACAAATCCGTGTACTACCCATCATTTCTATGCTCGCCGAATCGCCGTGTGTTACAGCTTCCATAAGCATTCAAGGTCATAATCCGAAACTTCATTCCCGTTTAATCCAAGCTGCTCCCTTCATTTCTCTTCGCCGTAATCACCAAGAACAAGTCACAGTCCCCCATTTCAACACAGTAACATATGCCCAATCATATCTCACAAGAACGTGTAATGAATGGAATTTCCTGCCTGCATCAATAACAAGCATCAATGAATCCATTCAATTTAAGAATGTCCTTAAAACAATGATTACCTAATCACCCCCTGTATGTTTGTTGAACAGTTTATTTGTATTGCTTTGTACCTTCACCATGTACTAAAAATAAAATTAGTGTTATCAATTGCTTTATTATGATGTGAGTTGTTAGGAGAATTCATCTTTGTATCCTAATTAGTGACAATATTTTTATGCCATTTGCTTTGTATTCCTTGTTTTTTTCACGTTCTGCATGCCCTTCCCCTCTGAAATGTACTGTGTACCCAGAGGGTAAAATAAATAAATAAATAAATAAATAAATAAATAAATAAATAAATAAATAAATAAATAAATAAATAAATAAATAAAAAGGTGCCTTGATGCGTGCGCGGAAGAGCGGGCATCGAGGCACTCTATAGACACTAGCGCCAGAGTTCCCTCTTGTGCATATTTATGAAACTCTATGGTCGACGCAGAGGACCCGTGTGGTCTCGAAACAGTGAAATTGAACGACTCTGAAGAGTAATCTGGTTGCTTTCAGGTTGTTTCTAGGTGATGTATAGGCTTTTCAAGGTTACTTCTATAGGTCATTGCTAGGCTATATATAGGTGATACCTGCTTCTTCATAGAGCTTTGATTCAAACCGCAGTTCCAAACTCGTGAGACCGAAACTGGCGCTAGTACCAAGCGTTCGACCTCTCGTAGGAATATGCACACGTCGTTATTCTGGTAAAACTTCCATCGCATCGGGGTTTTCTCGCAGCCGTCATAGCCTTTCCCGTTACCTAGTATTATCTCGCTGTACGTATTCGGGGTCTTCGGCCGGCCACCGTCGCTTCGACGCCATTTGTTGTTGGGCTGATGGTTGCCTCCTTTCTTTTGAGTGGACCAGCGACTTGTTATACTGATGCCTGTCCAGGCTGTGGCGCTATCCTCACAACTTTTCACGTTACCGTAGAGTTCACCGCCGCATACTTCCTTTCTTTCCCCCCAGTCCTTGGGTCCACCCGTAGCTCAGAGCATTGGGAAGAAACCCTTCGCGACGCCGCCTCCGAAGCCTGCCGGGCACTTGTTCTGCGGGCCCGGGCTGTCGCAGAGGTCGCCATATATCCCTATTCCATAGGGATATATGGAATATGGAATATATGGAATGGATATATGGATATATGGAATGGTCGCCATATATCCCTATCCCTATTCCAGGTCACCTATAGGTGACCTGGAATAGGGACCCTCCCCGTTCTCTTTGAATTCACGCAATAAAATGTTTTTCATCATCATCATCAGTGGTGTGTACTGGGATTTACTCGATTTCCGTGGCACTTAGCTGCTTACGATAATTTTTATGGTTGGATGGACAAGGAACGATTTGCTCAACACATTCGCCCGGTTAAAAATGCTGGTGAACGGTATGGATGCCTGCTGCCTTAGCATGGCTAACAGTGGCCAGTGCACGAGTGATTGGTGTTTGTCAGTAGTGAATCCAGGGGGTGGCACACCGGGCCGGTGCTTCCGCCCCCTCTCCCCCCCGAAATTTTTTTGGCCATGGCACACAGAACGACCAATGACCATTTTAAAGAAGTGCCCCACCCCCTCCCCGAAAACGAAAAAAAAATTTCTGCCTACGCCCCTGGTGTTTGTGCATGTAATTAATTAGAAAATTGACTTGTTTTACTCATCCTCCTTAATTTCAAGAGAGCGTTCTCCATATAATTTAGGTCATCTTCAATTACATTCCCAAATTATCACATAAACCTTAAAACACGCATTATATACTCGAAAGTGTCGCGATTTGTTTGGGAAGCAGAAATCACAGGATAAACTAAAATGCTAATCGGACGTAAAAATTTAAGAGTTCTGAAAAAATAGTTTGATCACGCTTTTTTTGTTTTTAGGATAGACCTCATAGAACGCCATTTATTTATCCAGGTAGCATTTTAACGCCACCACAAAAGTAAGTGTGCCATCCAGTCAACGTCGCTTTGCTATCCCGCTCACACGGCTACACAGAACGAAAAAAATTGAAGGGTTGACTGAATAATTAGCGATTATTTAAAACTGAGTATCAGGGATGATAGTGTGTGGTATCTTCAGAGACCGGTTGGTATAAGAGCAGCCATGCTAACAGCTGTGCGATTACTACTTGATTCGATCGGAAAATTGCTGGATAAGTTAAAACACGTGAAACTTACATAGTTTCTTTATTCAATCATGTTATTTATAGCACAAATCAATTCGTATGATAGTACCGCCCGTATTGTCATTCTCGTCTTAATTTGTGTCCATGTACTGAAGCGGAAAACTGTGCATTCAGTACCTCACCAACTATGCCAAGAGCAAGTTATTCTCAAGTGCATTTCTTCACTAACAGGACCTTTTGCAGGGTAGACGTCGTGCTTTGAAATGATGCACCATGCGTGTAACTTTAAGTGGCGCTGGTCACTGGCAGGGAACACATGCTGTGATTTTCACGATGATTGTATTTCTATCAAAAACCCTCACAAGCGACGACGAAAATTGATTTTCATCGACTATAGTGCAGGACGGGTCACCACTAAGTCCTAACATTTTACTCCCGCCCCGGTTAAACGCGACCACTAATAGCCCATACCGTTTTATGGCGCCTGCGTAGCTGCCCTGTCGATATTATTTACCTACCTCGTGCCACCCCCCCTCCCTCTTCCACCTCTCGCCCCTCAGAGAGCACAAACGAAAATGGCTCCTGCTCCGATTGTTGCCATGGTGACTACTGTGTTTGGCGATGGTCATTTATTCGGCTATAGTGGCTCTACAGCAGCTGCCACACTTTACGAGGTTCTTCCGGAATTACTTCGTCGTAAAATTTGCGGCGCGAGATTCATGTCCATTGAATATAGCTTATGTACCACGCTTCGTGAAGAACGATGGCGTAGTTAGTACTTTTTGCAACGTGGACAAAACTGCGTGCCTCGGGTATACGTACGCGGCACACGCTTTATCAAGTGAAACCCTATTACCGCATCCATGAAATAGTTTAGCTGCGCTTTTTTTATATTTTCTGCGATGCGTGATTTCGCAGCGAAAGTAAACGTTGTGCAGGTCAAACTGGTGTCCATTTTGTTCGCGCCTGCTTTTAGAGTCACATAGATGTCATAAAAAAAAGAGCCATAGCTTAGAACGCACTTAAAGAGGTAACGTTTCGTTCGGATTTTTTAACAGTTAACAAGCCCTTTTTATTATGTGTTGCGAAGATGGTCGAGCCTTTATATAATACCGGCTACTGCTTTTCACTGATAAGATGATACGGAAAAATCTCAACAACAACAACAACAACAACAACAACAACAACAACAACAACAACAACAACAACAACAACAACAACAACAACAACAACAACAACAACAACAACAACAACAACAACAACAACAACAACAACAACAACAACAACAACAACAACAACAACAGTTTCATGAAAAAGCACTTGAGGGAGTTCATAATACGTAAGACAATTCCCATATATAGGTGACAGGAAAAACAACACAAACTACAGCCCAACACCATAGCGCTATAGTTCACGTAAAAACACAGCCACAAGCCACAAGAACACTATATCTGTTGAAAATAATACACGAGGCACAGTCGCGTAAAAATGCCTGATAATTTTGAAAAATTTTTTTGGTAATTTTCTCGAAAGTTATTGTGATGGCAGAGAATTCAGGAACACGTTCTTCGAAAAAAAAAATGTATGTGCGCATGCTCGGCGCGTGTTTTCTGAACGAAAATTCTCAATAAATAAGCCAGAAATTTATAAAAAAATAAGCACGCGTTGCGCCTATTTACATAATATTTTATGGAGTACTCAACCAATATTGTAGAAAAAATGGGTGGAGCTAAATGCAGCGTTGCATATCTTTTATTATTATGAATGCACTCCTACGACATAGCAGCACAGAGGGGAGTAAAGCTACAGTTGAAACGCCTGATTGATGCGTGACGTTCACCAAGAGAGCAAGCACTACGTATATTGCTCAACCCCTTAACAACAACTAATCAGCCCGTTTCATTCGACATGCTCTACCTAAACCACGTGGCTATCACAACAGGTCATTTTGTCACCTTTCAGTAGGTACCGGAACATTGCGATATATTGGTCAACGATTGATTGATATGTGGGGTTTAACGTCCCAAAACCACCATATGATTATGAGAGACGCCGTAGTGGAGGGCTCCGGAAATTTCGACCACCTGGGGTTCTCTAACGTGCACCCAAATCTGAGCACACGGACCTACAACATTTCCGCCTCCATCGTAAATGCAGCCGCCGCAGCCGGGATTTGAACCCGCGAC
Organism: Rhipicephalus annulatus; assembly: GCA_013436015.1. Lineage (NCBI taxonomy): Eukaryota > Metazoa > Arthropoda > Arachnida > Ixodida > Ixodidae > Rhipicephalus > Rhipicephalus annulatus. Next base: position 367,570 of record WOVY01011956.1, read on the forward strand.
CTGCGGTTCAGCATCCGAGTACCTTAGCCACTAGGCTACCGCGGCGGGGCTATTGGTCAACGAGAAAGCAGACGACGAGACACGTAAATGAATTCAATACCAAGATTACAAGTGACTTTACTACTCACTGAGGTCAAGAGGTGCCCCTTTTTTGAAATTTCAGACGCATGTGGGTCACGAGCCCGAATATATAGAACAGTTAAACGCCTGATTGCGTTTCATCCCAATGCAGTTCGCACTGAATGTATCGAAAGCAAGGGTACGCTTGTCGACCTATGTTGCTCCTGACGTCAACTAATTTTGTGAAGTGCGAACGTGGGTGCGATCTTTCTCCTTTCGAATCAAGGCGTCAATCAAGGCGGTCCTTGCAGAAACGCCGGAATCCTATAGGACTGAGCTCTTCGAGTTTCGTCAGTGCATCCATCCCTTCGAAGTTGCGTAACCTCACAGTGCCCTTAAAACGTTGCCTGTCAAGGCACGTTTTGTTGCTGCACACTGACGGACACAATACAGAACAAAATTGAATAATAAAAAAACCGCGCAGCTCTGCCACACAAGTGATTGATTTCCACGTGTATGTCACTGAACTCACGCATTCATGTGTCTTCAACATGTAGGAGACCCCAGGTGGTAGAAATTTCCGGAACCCTCCACCGCGGCGTTTCTCATAATCATATGCTGGTTTTTGGACGTTAAACCTATCACTCAATCAATCAATCAATCAATCAATCAATCAATCAATCAATCAATCAATCAATCAATCAATCAACATGTAGAAGAAATTGACGGGGCACTTCGCGGTAGAGAATAGTTTGGGAGGAATTTCTCAACACGTAGAGACATATCTGAAAGTCAGTGTTTTATATTTCTGCGTTACACAATATTATAAGCAAAAGGTGAGAAGTAACGGTCATGACTACCCGCGGGAGATGTGGCCAAGTCGCGTACGTCAATATCGGGATGTAGCGGTCACGCGGCGAAACGCTGCCCGCAGTCAGAAGGAATATACCTCATGGATTGATCGGCGTGGGCGGTGTTGACGTTTTGCTGTGTATTGAAGGGCTATTAACTTTTTCTTGCTCTTCTTTTGACTTCTCTGCAGAAGAAGAGTAGACTAAACCAGGCGGCGTGTGTGCAGCACGGCAGGAGGGAAACCACCAATCGGAGTGAGCAAGACAGCCGAGTTAGAAACAAATGGCAGGAGATGACGGAATAATGGGACGTGTCACTCTTTGGCTTTCTCATTTCGTTTGCCACTGGGCGCCCAGTATGCGTTCTCTCTCTTTTTTTCTTTTTTTTCTCCTCCCCTTGGATATAACTCCTTTAGAGGCTTCGGGGCATGGCGTCTGATCCGGATTTGATCGCCTCCGGAAGCGCGGGGTCTCTTTGGCCAATTTCCACGCTCGGCCTGGAGAATTTCCGGACAACTCTCGCGGTCGCGTCTATACTAGAGCCCTGCGGTGGGAGCGACGCGGGCCGCAGTACAGGCGCGGCAGCTGCGGGCTTCGTCGGCTGCACCTATTGCAGCTGTGGGATTTGCGATTACGAAAGTTATACGAGAGGAGGAGGACTGGGCAAGTATATGTGAAAGGCTAGCGTACACCGGAGACCTGGAGATGGCGAAACGAACGTAGCGAGGCAGTAGCGGTGCTTGGGAGACGGAGAGTACGCAGCATACGCGAGGCGCCGGCTGCGCAGGATCGATTGCCTACGCACGCACTCACCGGACTAGGGAGAGAGCGAGAGGCTAACGGGGCAGCGGTAACGGCAAGTAGAATGCAGCTGCATCAGTGCACAACGGTGGTCGGTCGCCCACGTAGGGTCCGAACTCTCGGGCAGCCACCGCGGCGAGATCTGTGCACGCTCCGGCGGGCGCCAATTTCTATACGGCTTCTGTTTGCGTCCCACCATAGCCTCTTTCCTTCTCTTCCCGGGTTGACCCCCCTTTTTTTCTCCGTTTGATGTCCTTTATTTTCTGTCGTTATGTGCACCACTCGATTTCGCTAGCCACCCCCCCCCCCCCTTTTTTTTTCTGTTTTCGGACTCCGCTTCTCGCTCCCAGGAGAGAACCGGCGGGTTGGCGAGCGATATCGGATGCCGCGCCTCGTCGCCAACTCAATAAACCGCGCGCGCTGCTTTCGAAAGCAACGGTCCGCAAAGCGGCGTTGCGGTGCTGACTTAGTTTGTCTGTCGCGCTGCGTCGCGTTGTCGTTTGATGTTTCTTTCTTTCCGTCGACGGGAATCGTATAGCGAAGTGATCTGTACGCCGGAGCTGCACCGCGCGCTGCGGAGCTCTCTCGGTCCTTCGCCTTTTCGATCGCGACTCGCGCCCTTCGCTTTCGGCGTGCTCGCTAGATTCGCCACAACGCGACCCCGGTGCTACGCTCACGGTGGAATAAGCTTCGTGAGTGACTGCGTGCTGGTATGCGTGTGTGCGCGCGTCTGTGCACGTGCGCATGCGGTTATCCCCGCGCGATTCACTCATGAGTGGCCGGCGTAAACGCGTGAACGGCGGAAACGAGAGGGACACCTACGCTTCAACTGCGAATGAATTAACGCACGTTTCGCGGACAATCAGCTGCCTTGTCAGCTAGGAAAGCGATTAAAGCTAGTTGCGTGAGCGAATGCGGTCGTTGCGAGACGCATAATTAGCCGCCGGGGAGGGCACCGCTGTCACTGCGTTATTAAATGTTTACCAGTGCGTGAACGATTAGGTTGTCGACGTGTGGACGCTCTCAATTATGTATGTCGATCACGTGGCTCCTGTGAGACTCTGGAACACCCGATTTTAGAGTGTCCCGCGTCCGTTTTGCACGCAGCGAGCACTGTTCATCTGGGAATATAGAATTATTGAATTTACGTTCACCTCTCCTGATGATTGCCTTTTCCAGGATGCAGGCGAATAACCAGGCTCACCGAGCCGTACTGACTTTCTTAAACAAGACCAATGTGGCCTATCGTTCATATACATTTCTTCATTTGACAACTAATTAGTTTTTATTTATATTTGGTGGAACATGGAAAGGTAGGCTACGTTAGAGCCGGCTATCTCAACATCATAACAGTAAGGTACAATATAAACACAAAAGAGTTAAATTAAGAATAAAAAACTAATTAGAGGCAATATGTACAATACTGTATATATTATAGGGCATATAATGCATGAATAAGCACACTGTGCATGGTGTTGTGGTCTGGGTCCTGTGGGTCTCGTCGTTGGTAGCTGGCTCCCATCGGACTCGTCCCTTATAGCGAGAAGCAATGCTTATATGGGAAAACAGAGAACAGACGTTTATTTACATTAGAGAGAGGTCAATAAGAAAGTTTAGATATATAGTGGCGTTCTTCGTACATGGCGAGCTCTCCACTCGAAAAAGCACCGAATGAGCCGTGGGGGCTCATTATAAAGGGTCTGTCCTCCCCAGATCCCTAGATCGGGGACCGCGTACAGATGGCACCGTCCAATCACGGACCACACATTACCCGCGAGGGTGACGAGCACGCACGGTCCACGCGAACGTTCAAAACTGAAGCGTGGTCACCGCACGGCCATGTGGCACGAACGCGGCTCCCCCCCCCCGTCAAGGTGTGTCGCTGGGCGAGGGGTCTGGAGTTGATGACTGCATCCATCGAAAGGGCCGCCGTAAACAAGCTTCAAAGGGTGCCGAACGACTCGTTCAATTAGCGGGACGATTCCCGGCCGCCGCCGCCGCCGTCATCTTCCAAAGAAGAAGCTGCACCGGTGGTCTCCCGAACTGCTCACGGCGCCGCGGCGGCAGGACGCCGCACCCTCCGGCCAGGTGGGAACAATACATGGCGGACACCGGCCGCCCACCCGTTTGGCGACTCAAAAGGAACATCAAAAGGAACGCCGATCCATTGTCAGACCTGGCGCCGGTCCTAACAGCCTCTCCGCCGGGGAAAGAAGATCCCGAGGTGCAGTGGCCAGCAGGTACTGTGCAGCGGGATCTGTATTGCAGCTTGTCGGCTCTTCCTCTATTATTTTTTGTCCCGAAACACTGGATCCGATGATCATTGACCAAGAGGGCGTTGCTCGCAGGGATGAGGTGACCCCTCTCCACCATATCTTCCGCCCACCACCAATGAGGAACTGCGGAAACGGCGCCGAAAGCACACCCACACACGAGCAAGCACACGGCAATTCCCTACTCAGAATCACCAGACTTAGATTCACCTGTGGAAGTCATTTCCTTCTACCTCAACTTTATTCCTGTGGCCCCCGCCGAGTTGCAACACCACATCAGCCACTTTTGAAGACATTAAACAAAACACTTGACACATGTTTGGATAAATACAGAAAACTAGTGGGCCTCAAATCGAGGATAGAAAGCAGAAAATCGTTTTGAAGCCCTCGGGGTACTAGGGACAACGACTCAGACCATCTGCGTTGCTGTTGAGTTTACCCTTCTTGTAATGGATATCAAAGGTGTATTGTTGAAGAGCTAAGCTCCAGCGCAAAAGACGGCCGTTTTTCGATGACATGGACTGTAGCCATGTGAGGGGACAGTGGTCAGTCTCTATTGTGAACCTAGAACCGGCGATGTAGCAAGCTAGCTTCTGCACAGCCCAAACAACGCAGGCACATTCCTTTTCTGAGGCACTGTATGCTTCCTCACGAACAGAAAGCTTTCTACTGGCATACAGTACAGGGTGTTCCTGGTCGTTCTCTCCCCTCTGACAAAGCACGACACCCATACCCCGGTCGCTGGCGTCACACTGAAGAATGAACGGCTTAGAGTAGTCAGGCGCGCTCAACACTGGCTGACTTTTTAGTGCCTTCTTTAGCGTAGAAAATGCATGTTCCTTGGCCCCATCCCATTTTACGGTCTGGGGTTCAGTCTTTCTAAGAGCGTCTGTCAAGGAACTTGCAATGTCAGAGTAACGCGGGATATACCTTTGATAATAACCGGCCAATCCAAGAAACGACCGAATGTCTTTCTTGGTTCGTGGTTGGGGAAAGTTGTCTATTGCGGCCAGCTTTACTTCTGACGGCCGGCGGTAGCCTTGGCCTATTACATGCCCTAGATAAGCTACCTCAGCGCGCCCCAATTGGCATTTCGCAACCTTCACTGTTAAGCCGGCCTCACGCAGACGACATAGCACAGCTCGCAAGTGTTTCATGTGGTCTATCCAGGAAGAAGAAAAAATAGCAATATCATCTAGGTACGGGAGGGCAAAGTCCTCCATACCCTGTAACACTTTGTCCATTAGGCCAGAAAAGCAATAAGGGGCATTCTTTAATCCAAAACTAAGGACCTTCGGCCGAAATGTTCCCATCGGGGAAATAAACGCCGCAAGCCTACTAGCCCTTTCAGTTAGAGGCACCTGCCAGTATCCCCTGACTAAATCCAAAGTCGAGATGAAATTGGCACTGCTGACTTGCTCAAGCCTTTCCTCAATATGCGGAATTGGATAAGTTTGGTCCTTTGTAATCGAGTTGAGCCTCCGATAGTCAATACACGGTCGCGGCTCTTTCCCTGGGACCTCAACCAAGATCAGAGGCGAGGTGTAATCACTCTCTCCTGGCTCGATCACTCCTAGCTCGAGCATTCGGTTTATCTCCGCGGCCATTATTTCCCGTTGCCTCGGGGAAACGCGGTAAGCTTTAGAACGAATTGGTTCCGAAGATGTCAGCTCAATATCATGAACTAGGGCTTTGGTTCTGCCAGGTGTGTCTGAAAATGTTTCTTTAAAGTCAAACAATAGTTCCTTCAGTTCCGCTTTCTGATCTGGCTCCAACTCCGCCTGCTCTACCAGGTTACTAATAGTCTCGCCAATGTCTTTGTTTTCTGTTGTTAACTCCGGGAAATCAATAGGCATTTCTTCCGGTTGATTGAGCGACATGTTTACAACGGCATGCCTCTGCTGGTACGGTTTGAGCAGATTAGTGTGGTACACCTGTTGCGTTTTACGCCTTCCCAGTCCAGTAACCAAGTAATTTGTGTCTGACAATTTCTGAACTACCTCAACAGGTCCCTCCCACTGGACCTGAAGTTTATTCTTCAGTGAGGGTTTCAGTATCATCACTTTTTCCCCTACTCGAAAGCTTCGCGTCCGGGCTGTCTTGTCATAATAGCGCTTAGCGTTGTTTTGAGCTCTGCGCATTTCCTGCTCCGCTAGTTCTTGAGCTGCGTGAAGTCGGTCTAACAGCTCAAGCACGTATGCTACTACCGAAGGGTCGTCCGCCCGGCCCTCCCAAGATTCTCGAACAATGCGAAGTGGGGAGCGAAGAGCACGTCCGTAAACAAGCTCCGCAGGCGAAAACCCTGTTGATTCGTGAGGAGCGATCCGAAGCGCGAACATAGCTGCGGGCAAGCAAGCCTCCCAATCCTCTTTTTGCTCATAACAAAGGGCGCGTAGCAGCCGTTTCATGACTGAATGTACCTTTTCTACAGCATTTGACTGAGGGTGGTACACTGAACTGTGGATGATTTTAACGCCACACTTTTCTAGAAATGTCGAGGTTAGTGCACTTGTAAAAACAGATCCCTGGTCGGACTGAATTTCTGCGGGGAAGCCTACACGTGCAAAGATAGATAAAAGCGCTTTAACTACCTCCTCCGAGCTGAGCTCCTTTAACGGTACTGCTTCCGGGAATTTCGTGGCCGGGCAGAGCACTGTGAGTATGTGCCGGTACCCGGACTGCGTTACAGGAAGTGGACCCACTGTGTCTATAACTAGCCTGCGAAACGGTTCTGTGATAATGGGGACCAGCTTCATAGGTGCTTTAGCCTTATCCCCTGGCTTGCCAACGCGTTGGCACGTGTCGCAGCTTCTTACAAATGCCTCCACCTCCCGAAAGCAGCCGGGCCAGTAAAACTCCCGTAACAAACATTCTTTTGTTTTTTTGATGCCGAGATGCCCTGACCACAAACCTCCGTGGACCAGGTGCAGCAGCTCCTCGCGGAAAGGATACGGTACGACTAGCTGATTAAACCGAACTCCTTTTCGACTTGTGTACTTTCTGTACAAGACGCCCCCCTTCTTGGTGAACTGAATGTTTTGCTTAGCCACCCCTTCCTTCGCGTCTGGCGTTAAGTTACGGAGAGTGGAGTCATTTTCCTGTTCCACTATCAGTTCTGTAGGACTTACATTTAACAGCTTTATAGTGCATTCTACTTCTCGAGATGCCTCGGATTCATCCGGTTTCTTACATCTTTCTTTAGATATTGTGTTTTGAGGCTCCATTATAGGGCGGTCCAGTTTCGTGCCAGGTAAAGAAGGCTCTGCCGCTGAAGCTGTTTCGTCTGCCACCGGATCTTTACAAACTGTCTGAGCGGCGAGCTCCCTTGCTTTGGATCGAGTTAAGGCCTGTACGATACCCTCACTGAACCCAATTCCTTTTTGTCGCAGCAAGTACTCTGATTTATTTGAGAACAAATACGGGTATTGCACTGGGAGATGTGCCGAAACGGCAGCTTCAGTGTCTAGAACACCGAAAGGGCCTTCGATGCGGACTCTTGCTACTGGGAGACAGGCACTGTTTGTCTCTACTGCTTGTCTTATCCACGCGCATTCTCCTGTAAACTGACTCTCCTCGACATAGGACGGGTGCACTACATCCATAGTGGCGGCCGAATCGCGGAGCACGCGGCACGGTTGGCCATTCACGACTAGGTCTCGGATGTATGGTTCTAGCAATTTCATGTTTTCGTCATTACTACAGAGTGACATTAACACAACTTTCGGGTTCTTACAACCCAAAGAAATATGCCCCGTCTGTTGGCAGTTATAGCAAACTATCGGCTTCTTGGCCTCGAACGCCTTTTTCTGTTGCCCTTCCGCCCTTTTCTCGGGTGCTTCTTCCTTCTCTTGTTTTTCTCATCACCGCTTCCTTTGGAGTCTAAACCCTCCTTCGGCATATACCGACCCGACTTTGTCCATCGCGGAGGCTTGTCGGCCCGATATTTACTAATCTCCCTCCTAGGGACATCCTTGCCTTCGAGGGCACGGCGATTTACGTACTCCTCTGCGAGCTCTGCCGCTCTCGTGATAGTATCTACTCCTTGTCTATCCTGAACCCAGTACCTAATGTTTTCAGGTAGACGCCGAAAGAATTGTTCCAACGCAAAACACTGCAGAGTCTTTTCCGCGTCGCCAAGCGCACCCTCCTCTCTAAGCCATTCCTCCAGATTTACCTTTAAGGTGTACGCAAACTCTGGGTATGACTCGTCTTTGGCTTTCTCGATCTCACGAAATTTTCGCCTGAACGCCTCCGCTGACAGTCTGTACTTTTTGAGCAGACTCGCTTTGACTCTGTCATAGTCGTCTGCGTCTTCTTTACCCATACGGGCTATAATGTCAGCTACTTCACACGGCAGCAGCGTAAGCAAGCGCTGGGGCCACGTGTTTTTAGCAAAATTTTCCCTCTCGCACGTGCGCTCAAAGTGCACCAGAAAAAGACCCATGTCCCCTCCTACCGCGTAGGATGGCATCAAATCTGTCATTCGGCGCTCTCTTTCTCGTGCCACTGCGCTAGCTCCGTTCATTGATTGAGCCTTTGCTAGTTCAATTTCTAGGCGTTTCATTTCCATACGATCGATACGTTCTCTTTCCTCTTTCTCCTCACGACGTCTCTGTTCCTCTTTTTCCTCCCGGAGCCTCTGCTCCTCTTTTTCCTCACGGAGCCTCTGCTCCTCTTTCCTTTGCGTAATAGCCTCCAAGCATTCGCTCAGCTCATCGTCATCTGCCCCGATCTTCTCGATGGCGTCAATGATCTCCTGCTTTCTTTTCGTCTCGGCAATTACCTGGCCCAGCTCTCGGGCCAACTCTAACAACTCTGGCTTTTTTAGTCCCTTCAAATTCATGGCGGTCCTTGGTGCTGCTAACTCTTTTAACTAAACAACTTTGACGTACTATCAATACTTCCGTCAACCGTTACCAATCACTGCTTTGTTTACAATCCTACGCAAAGCCTGGTGATATCTCAGCAAAGAAAAGCAGTGCACTCACCCTATGCAGTCATGAATTCGGACGCGTTCCTTCCCGTGTTGTCAGAGATGCCACGAAGCAGTTTTGTCCGACTCTAGGTCCTCCAGACAGCAGGTCTCAGCATTGCCTCCTGGTCGATGAGCTCGATCCCACCGCTGCCATCCAGTTGTTGTGGTCTGGGGTCCTGTGGGTCTCGTCGTTGGTAGCTGGCTCCCATCGGACTCGTCCCTTATAGCGAGAAGCAATGCTTATATGGGAAAACAGAGAACAGACGTTTATTTACATTAGAGAGAGGTCAATAAGAAGTTTAGATATATAGTGGCGTTCTTCGTACATGGCGAGCTCTCCACTCGAAAAAGCACCGAATGAGCCGTGGGGGCTCATTATAAAGGGTCTGTCCTCCCCAGATCCCTAGATCGGGGACCGCGTACAGATGGCACCGTCCAATCACGGACCACACATTACCCGCGAGGGTGACGAGCACGCACGGTCCACGCGAACGTTCAAAACTGAAGCGTGGTCACCGCACGGCCATGTGGCACGAACGCGGCTCCCCCCCCCCGTCAAGGTGTGTCGCTGGGCGAGGGGTCTGGAGTTGATGACTGCATCCATCGAAAGGGCCGCCGTAAACAAGCTTCAAAGGGTGCCGAACGACTCGTTCAATTAGCGGGACGATTCCCGGCCGCCGCCGCCGCCGTCATCTTCCAAAGAAGAAGCTGCACCGGTGGTCTCCCGAACTGCTCACGGCGCCGCGGCGGCAGGACGCCGCACCCTCCGGCCAGGTGGGAACAATACATGGCGGACACCGGCCGCCCACCCGTTTGGCGACTCAAAAGGAACATCAAAAGGAACGCCGATCCATTGTCAGACCTGGCGCCGGTCCTAACC
>WOVY01011957.1:0-18335 GCA_013436015.1 Rhipicephalus annulatus
TCACTGTAGCATTGATATTTGGCACAGGCCGGAACGCCAGCTGAAGAAGAGAAGGAAGAGTGTTGTTGCTGCTCGCGCTCGCTCCGCTTGACAGCTGGTCGGTTCTACCGCTTACGTTTTCCACAAAGTAAACGTCTCTTCTGCTCACCACTAAAGGCGTACTATCAAGTGGTGGAGAGTGCTGGGTACCTTTTTCCATCCTGGAACTCCGCAACCGAACTCTACCTTCGCCATCAACAATGTCCATCGACGCTGCACAGCAGACGGCTCCTACATCTCCACCTGTCCACTGTCCCGGCGTCCCGAGAGAGCGAGATCCAGACATCTTCAACGGCACCGATGAGCAGGACGTCGAGGACTGGCTCTCTTCGTTCGAACGAGTAAGCGTCAACAACAGGTGGGACGAAAACGACAAACTGGGCCGCGTCCACTTTTACCTCAGAGGAGTAGCAGAGCTCTGGCTCAACAACCACGAAGCCGAGCTTACCGACTGGGCCACTTTCAAGACCACCTTCGCGGACGTGTTTGGCCGACCGACAGTGCGCAAGCTCCGTGCAGAACAGCGCTTGCGGGATCGCGCCCAACTGTCGGGAGAGGGTTTCACGTCCTACATTGAGGACGTCGTAGGCCTCTGCCGTCGCTTTGATCCTGGCATGTCGGAAACCGCCAAGGTAAAACACATTATGAAGGGCATCGAGGACGATGCCTTCCACATGCTGGTGGCTAAAGACCCGCAAACAGTTTCGGAAGTCATCCAACACTGCCAAAGTTTCGATGAGTTGCGAAAACAGCGCATTTCAACGCGACGGCCTACTTTCGACATGACCAGCACGCCAGCATTGACCGTTGGTGCAATATCTCCAGAACAGACTGTATTGACCCCGCAAATCCAGCAATTTATCCGAGAGGAAGTGGCACGCCAGTTGTCCCTTGCCCCCTTGCTTCCCAGCAATACGCATGGGCTGACCTCGTCACTGCGCCAAACCATCGAAGAGCAAGTCTGCGAGGCACTTCCCCCCACGTACCAGCCACCACCTGTGTCCGCTCCCCTGACTTACGCTGACGTCGCGCGAAGGCAGGTACATGCGCCGTCAAACGTCGTCGACCCTGCCCACCAAACGAACGCCTTATACGCAACACGCGTACCGGCAGGCTCGCATGTTCCCATTTACCGCCGTCCTTCAACGCTTCCCAACAACCCTTGGCGTACATCGGATAACAGACCTATCTGTTATTACTGTCGTCAGCCTGGCCATGTTGAGCGGTTCTGTCGCCGGCGCGTCCCTCACTCAGGCATTATTGATGGCACCTACGGCTACGCCCCCACAGAACCACCACAGACGCTGCCGTTCCATGCAGCTTCGGACACTTCTCCGCCGAGCCGCCGCGCCTTCAACCCACGCCGATCGCCTTCCCCGCGCCGACGTTCGCCTTCACCAATGCTTCGGCGTGCACCACCTGCCCAAACGGAAAACTGACCATCGCAGTTCCGGAGGCAAGAACTGCGCCACCGTCGAACTCTACAAGGCCTCGTTCTCTACCGAATAATGAAATAACTGTCTTGATTGAAGGTATCGCCGTTCAAGCATTAATAGATACCGGAGCTGCCGTGTCTGTATTGAGTGAAGCATTGTGTCGCAAGTTAAGAAAAGTTACGATTCCGCTTTCTGGTCTCTCCCTTCGTACGGCAACAGCGCATCACGTGAACCCTTCTATGACGTGCACGGCTCGGTTAATCATCCAGGGCGTTCTGTACGTGGTTGAATTTATCGTGTTTCCACACTGCTCACACGACGTCATATTAGGCTGGGACTTCCTTTCCACACATCATGCCGTTGTTGATTGTGCCCGGGCCGAACTAGAATTGTCATCGCTCTCCGACGACGATTATAATAAGCCTTCTATTTCTCGTGTTGTCGTCGCCGCGGAGACTGATATTCCACCTATGTCTTCTGTTATTGTGCCGATCTCGTGCGACCATGCCGCTTTTTCGGACGTCATGTTCACGCCGTCAGAAGACTTCACTTCTCGAAAAAACGTTCTTCTGCCTTTTGCTCTTCTGACGGTCGAAGCCACTTGCGCAAACATTTATGCCACGAATCTCCTTTCTGTACCAGTCACCCTATTCCGTGGCGAATGCATCGGCCGCCTTGAGGACATCGATTGTGTTTGCACCAGTCAACTGCCCTATCAAGCAAAAAGCCTTGAGATCGCCAGTGTTACTTCCGCTCTCACATCCGCCACCTCTTCCCTCGACGTCTTCCTTCCATCGATTGATCCTGACCTTCCTGTTGACCAACGAACTCAACTCTTGACACTTCTCGACCACTTTCCGCTCATCGTTCGACTTCAAACAAACCAGTCTGGGCCGAACATCTGCAATTGTCCATCGTATTGACACTGGCACCCACGCACCATTGCGTCAGCGTCCATACCGGGTCTCCCACGCCGAACGCCAAGTTATAGACGATCAAGTGTCTGATATGCTCAATCGTGGCGTTATACAGCCGTCTAACAGTCCGTGGGCCTCCCCGGTGGTACTGGTCAAAAAGAAGGACGGGAGCATCCGATTCTGTGTGGATTACAGGCGCCTTAACAAGATCACGCGCAAAGATGTTTATCCGCTCCCCAGAATTGACGACGCTCTCGACTGTTTGCAAGGTGCAGAATTCTTTTCTTCGCTGGATCTTCGATCGGGATACTGGCAGGTACCCATGGATGAAGCTGACCGCGCCAAGACTGCGTTTGTAACTCCGGACGGCTTGTACGAGTTTAACGTGATGCCGTTCGGCCTTTGTAACGCCCCAGCCACCTTCGAGCGTCTGATGGACAACATACTTCGAGGCCTTAAATGGCAGACGTGTCTTTGCTATTTGGACGACGTCGTCGTTTTTTCAAAAGACTTCGATACCCATCTTCTGCGCCTCGCAAGTGTCCTGCATTGCCTTACACATGCTGGGCTCCAACTAAATTTGAAAAAGTGCCATTTTGCCGCCCGGAAGCTCACCATCTTAGGGCATGTTGTCAGCAAGGACGGCGTTCTACCTGATCCTGGAAAACTCCGTGCTGTCGCCCAGTTTCCGAAGCCATCGACACTTAAGGAACTCCGGAGCTTTATCGGCTTATGTTCATACTTTCGTCGATTTGTCCGTAATTTTGCATCTGTCATGGCCCCTTTAACACGGCTACTTTCTGACACCGAGGGCATTTCGGCGTGGTCTTCCAATTGCGATAAGGCATTCGCGAAACTACGTCAATTGCTGACATCTCCACCGATTCTCCGTCACTTTGATCCTGATGCCCCTACAGAAATACACACCGACGCAAGTGGAGTCGGACTTGGCGCTATTCTTGCTCAACGCAAGTCTGGATACGACGAGTACGTCGTTTCTTATGCCAGTCGCACTCTTACTAGGGCTGAACAGAATTATTCAGTCACAGAAAAAGAATGTCTAGCCATCGTCTGGGCAATCACAAAATTTCGACCCTACGTCTATGGCCGTCCATTTGACGTCGTGACTGATCACCACGCCCTCTGCTGGTTATCGTCACTAAAAGACCCATCTGGCCGTCTCGCTCGTTGGGCGTTACGCCTCCAAGACTATGATATCCGTGTCGTCTACAGGTCAGGCCGCAAACATTCAGATGCCGACGCTCTCTCCCGCTCTCCACTTCCCCATGAACACGGAAGTACTTCTGTATCCAGCCTCGATGCTGTGGCACTTTCGTACGAGGACATGCCCTATGAACAGCGCCAAGACGCTTGGATAGCCTCTATGATAGAATTACTGTCTCAGCCGTCCCAAGTTACGCCCAATCGTTCACTGCAGCGCACAGCTCGACACTTTACCATCCGCGATGGACTCCTGTACCGTCGCAACTACCTTTCTGACGGCCGCAAGTGGTTGCTTGTGATTCCTCGCCACCTACGTGCCGACATTTGCGACTCTTTTCACGCGGATCCTCAATGCGGCCACGCCGGTGTGATAAAAACGTATGCACGTCTCCGGCTGCGGTACTATTGGCGCGGAATGTACCGCTTTGTCCGACAGTACGTGCGTTCGTGCTCCAAATGTCAACGCCGAAAAAGCCCACCACACATAGCCAATGGACAACTGCAGCCGTTGCCTTGCCCCTCCCGCCCTTTCGACCGCATCGGAATTGACTTGTACGGTCCCCTTCCCTATACGCCTAACGGGAACCGCTGGGTGATTGTCGCCATTGATCACTTGACACGCTATGCTGAAACTGCTGCGCTGCCAGAGGCCACATCACGTGAAGTTGGCTTATTTATCCTTCACAATCTCATTCTACGCCATGGCGCGCCTCGTGAGCTACTCAGTGACCGCGGCCGTACGTTCCTCTCCGAAGCCGTACAAGCCCTTCTTCGCGAATGCAACGTTGTGCATCGGACAACCAGCGCATACCATCCGCAAACGAATGGAATGACCGAACGGTTTAACCGCTCACTGGGCGACATGCTATCCATGTACGTGTCCGCTGATCACACCAACTGGGACCGCATACTGCCCTTTGTAACTTACGCTTACAACAGCGCCACTCAGTCTACGACAGGATTCTCTCCGTTCTTCCTCCTTTACGGGCGCGAACCTTCCTCATTCATGGACACCATTCTCTTGTATCATCCAGACGCTTCGGAATCCACAACTCTATCTGAAGTCGCCACCTATGCAGAAGAATGCAGGCAACTCGCGCGTTCCTTAACCGCACAAGATCAAGCGTACCAGAAGAACCGTCACGACGAAAACCTGTCTTCGCAGTCATACTCGCCTGGCGCCTTGGTATGGCTTCGGGTTCCCTCATCTGTTCCTGGTCTTTCCACCAAGCTACTGCCGAAGTACGAAGGCCCCTACCGAGTCCTACGTCAGGCCTCACCGGTTAACTATATTGTTGAGCCGGTTCAACCATCAACAGACCGACGGCATCGAGGCCGCGAGACTGTTCACGTAGATCGATTGAAGCCGCACTACGACCCACCCGTCGTACCCGTTCCATAGGTCGCCAGGATGGCTCCTTTTCTGAGGGGGGGAGTGATTTGTAGCATTGATATTTGGCACAGGCCGGAACGCCAGCTGAAGAAGAGAAGGAAGAGTGTTGTTGCTGCTCGCGCTCGCTCCGCTTGACAGCTGGTCGGTTCTACCGCTACGTTTTCCACAAAGTAAACGTCTCTTCTGCTCACCACTAAAGGCGTACTAACAGCTTTCACATTAGATATCGCTTTCCGACTTGTAATGGTGAAAAACACTGCATCTCACTAGGTGACAACGTTTAATGCGATTTTATGACGGTTCATATCTTAACCTAACCAAACCTTCGCACTTGTATCTAAAAACGCTCTATTACACTGTTTCCTTCACAATTACGATATTTGCATGACCTCACAGTTTTTCACCAACTTAGTACAGTACAGAACGCTGTATCTCGCTCAATGACATCGTTCTTTAAGGTTTCACGATGCTTGCATGCGCTTTCATAGCAGTTTCGCACTTGTAACGGTACAAGACGCAGTATCTGGCTTGTTCATGCCGTTTTGTGTGCTTTCACAATATTTCACCTATCGCAGGTTCGTACTCGCAATAAAACAACACTATCTCGTTAGATGACGTCGTTTTTGGTGGTTTCACGACGCTACCTAGCTTAAACTAACCTAACCTAACCTAACCTAACCTTCACACTTCTATCGTTAGAAAACGTTTTACTCGCTACTTTACAATGCTTTCTGCAACATTACGACGGTTTCATGCGCTTTCACATTAGATATCGCTGTTTCCGACTTGTAATGGTGAAAAACACTGCATCTCACTAGGTGACAGCGTTTAATGCGGTTTTATGACGGTTCATATCTTAACCTAACCAAACCTTCGCACTTGTATCTAAAAACGCTCTATTACACTGTTTCCTTCACAATTACGATATTTGCATGACCTCACAGTTTTTCACCAACTTAGTACAGTACAGAACGCTGTATCTCGCTCAATGACATCGTTCTTTAAGGTTTCACGATGCTTGCATGCGCTTTCATAGCAGTTTCGCACTTGTAACGGTACAAGACGCAGTATCTGGCTTGTTCATGCCGTTTTGTGTGCTTTCACAATATTTCACCTATCGCAGGTTCGTACTCGCAATAAAACAACACTATCTCGTTAGATGACGTCGTTTTTGGTGGTTTCACGACGCTACCTAGCTTAAACTAACCTAACCTAACCTAACCTAACCTTCGCACTTCTATCGTTAGAAAACGTTTTACTCGCTACTTTACAATGCTTTCTGCAACATTACGACGGTTTCATGCGCTTTCACATTAGATATCGCTGTTTCCGACTTGTAATGGTGAAAAACACTGCATCTCACTAGGTGACAGCGTTTAATGCGGTTTTATGACGGTTCATATCTTAACCTAACCAAACCTTCGCACTTGTATCTAAAAACGCTCTATTACACTGTTTCCTTCACAATTACGATATTTGCATGACCTCACAGTTTTTCACCAACTTAGTACAGTACAGAACGCTGTATCTCGCTCAATGACATCGTTCTTTAAGGTTTCACGATGCTTGCATGCGCTTTCATAGCAGTTTCGCACTTGTAACGGTACAAGACGCAGTATCTGGCTTGTTCATGCCGTTTTGTGTGCTTTCACAATATTTCACCTATCGCAGGTTCGTACTCGCAATAAAACAACACTATCTCGTTAGATGACGTCGTTTTTGGTGGTTTCACGACGCTACCTAGCTTAAACTAACCTAACCTAACCTAACCTAACCTTCGCACTTCTATCGTTAGAAAACGTTTTACTCGCTACTTTACAATGCTTTCTGCAACATTACGACGGTTTCATGCGCTTTCACATTAGATATCGCTGTTTCCGACTTGTAATGGTGAAAAACACTGCATCTCACTAGGTGACAGCGTTTAATGCGGTTTTATGACGGTTCATATCTTAACCTAACCAAACCTTCGCACTTGTATCTAAAAACGCTCTATTACACTGTTTCCTTCACAATTACGATATTTGCATGACCTCACAGTTTTTCACCAACTTAGTACAGTACAGAACGCTGTATCTCGCTCAATGACATCGTTCTTTAAGGTTTCACGATGCTTGCATGCGCTTTCATAGCAGTTTCGCACTTGTAACGGTACAAGACGCAGTATCTGGCTTGTTCATGCCGTTTTGTGTGCTTTCACAATATTTCACCTATCGCAGGTTCGTACTCGCAATAAAACAACACTATCTCGTTAGATGACGTCGTTTTTGGTGGTTTCACGACGCTACCTAGCTTAAACTAACCTAACCTAACCTAACCTAACCTTCGCACTTCTATCGTTAGAAAACGTTTTACTCGCTACTTTACAATGCTTTCTGCAACATTACGACGGTTTCATGCGCTTTCACATTAGATATCGCTGTTTCCGACTTGTAATGGTGAAAAACACTGCATCTCACTAGGTGACAGCGTTTAATGCGGTTTTATGACGGTTCATATCTTAACCTAACCAAACCTTCGCACTTGTATCTAAAAACGCTCTATTACACTGTTTCCTTCACAATTACGATATTTGCATGACCTCACAGTTTTTCACCAACTTAGTACAGTACAGAACGCTGTATCTCGCTCAATGACATCGTTCTTTAAGGTTTCACGATGCTTGCATGCGCTTTCATAGCAGTTTCGCACTTGTAACGGTACAAGACGCAGTATCTGGCTTGTTCATGCCGTTTTGTGTGCTTTCACAATATTTCACCTATCGCAGGTTCGTACTCGCAATAAAACAACACTATCTCGTTAGATGACGTCGTTTTTGGTGGTTTCACGACGCTACCTAGCTTAACTAACCTAACCTAACCTAACCTAACCTTCGCACTTCTATCGTTAGAAAACGTTTTACTCGCTACTTTACAATGCTTTCTGCAACATTACGACGGTTTCATGCGCTTTCACATTAGATATTGCTGTTTCCGACTTGTAATGGTGAAAAACACTGCATCTCACTAGGTGACAACGTTTAATGCGGTTTTATGACGGTTCATATCTTAACCTAACCAAACCTTCGCACTTGTATCTAAAAACGCTCTATTACACTGTTTCCTTCACAATTACGATATTTGCATGACCTCACAGTTTTTCACCAACTTAGTACAGTACAGAACGCTGTATCTCGCTCAATGACATCGTTCTTTAAGGTTTCACGATGCTTGCATGCGCTTTCATAGCAGTTTCGCACTTGTAACGGTACAAGACGCAGTATCTGGCTTGTTCATGCCGTTTTGTGTGCTTTCACAATATTTCACCTATCGCAGGTTCGTACTCGCAATAAAACAACACTATCTCGTTAGATGACGTCGTTTTTGGTGGTTTCACGACGCTACCTAGCTTAACCTAACCTAACCTAACCTAACCTTCACACTTCTATCGTTAGAAAACGTTTTACTCGCTACTTTACAATGCTTTCTGCAACATTACGACGGTTTCATGCGCTTTCACATTAGATATCGCTGTTTCCGACTTGTAATGGTGAAAAACACTGCATCTCACTAGGTGACAGCGTTTAATGCGGTTTTATGACGGTTCATATCTTAACCTAACCAAACCTTCGCACTTGTATCTAAAAACGCTCTATTACACTGTTTCCTTCACAATTACGATATTTGCATGACCTCACAGTTTTTCACCAACTTAGTACAGTACAGAACGCTGTATCTCGCTCAATGACATCGTTCTTTAAGGTTTCACGATGCTTGCATGCGCTTTCATAGCAGTTTCGCACTTGTAACGGTACAAGACGCAGTATCTGGCTTGTTCATGCCGTTTTGTGTGCTTTCACAATATTTCACCTATCGCAGGTTCGTACTCGCAATAAAACAACACTATCTCGTTAGATGACGTCGTTTTTGGTGGTTTCACGACGCTACCTAGCTTAAACTAACCTAACCTAACCTAACCTAACCTTCACACTTCTATCGTTAGAAAACGTTTTACTCGCTACTTTACAATGCTTTCTGCAACATTACGACGGTTTCATGCGCTTTCACATTAGATATCGCTGTTTCCGACTTGTAATGGTGAAAAACACTGCATCTCACTAGGTGACAGCGTTTAATGCGGTTTTATGACGGTTCATATCTTAACCTAACCAAACCTTCGCACTTGTATCTAAAAACGCTCTATTACACTGTTTCCTTCACAATTACGATATTTGCATGACCTCACAGTTTTTCACCAACTTAGTACAGTACAGAACGCTGTATCTCGCTCAATGACATCGTTCTTTAAGGTTTCACGATGCTTGCATGCGCTTTCATAGCAGTTTCGCACTTGTAACGGTACAAGACGCAGTATCTGGCTTGTTCATGCCGTTTTGTGTGCTTTCACAATATTTCACCTATCGCAGGTTCGTACTCGCAATAAAACAACACTATCTCGTTAGATGACGTCGTTTTTGGTGGTTTCACGACGCTACCTAGCTTAAACTAACCTAACCTAACCTAACCTAACCTTCACACTTCTATCGTTAGAAAACGTTTTACTCGCTACTTTACAATGCTTTCTGCAACATTACGACGGTTTCATGCGCTTTCACATTAGATATCGCTGTTTCCGACTTGTAATGGTGAAAAACACTGCATCTCACTAGGTGACAGCGTTTATTGCGGTTTTATGACGGTTCATATCTTAACCTAACCAAACCTTCGCACTTGTATCTAAAAACGCTCTATTACACTGTTTCCTTCACAATTACGATATTTGCATGACCTCACAGTTTTCACCAACTTAGTACAGTACAGAACGCTGTATCTCGCTCAATGACATCGTTCTTTAAGGTTTCACGATGCTTGCATGCGCTTTCATAGCAGTTTCGCACTTGTAACGGTACAAGACGCAGTATCTGGCTTGTTCATGCCGTTTTGTGTGCTTTCACAATATTTCACCTATCGCAGGTTCGTACTCGCAATAAAACAACACTATCTCGTTAGATGACGTCGTTTTTGGTGGTTTCACGACGCTACCTAGCTTAAACTAACCTAACCTAACCTAACCTAACCTTCGCACTTCTATCGTTAGAAAACGTTTTACTCGCTACTTTACAATGCTTTCTGCAACATTACGACGGTTTCATGCGCTTTCACATTAGATATCGCTGTTTCCGACTTGTAATGGTGAAAAACACTGCATCTCACTAGGTGACAACGTTTAATGCGGTTTTATGACGGTTCATATCTTAACCTAACCAAACCTTCGCACTTGTATCTAAAAACGCTCTATTACACTGTTTCCTTCACAATTACGATATTTGCATGACCTCACAGTTTTTCACCAACTTAGTACAGTACAGAACGCTGTATCTCGCTCAATTACATCGTTCTTTAAGGTTTCACGATGCTTGCATGCGCTTTCATAGCAGTTTCGCACTTGTAACGGTACAAGACGCAGTATCTGGCTTGTTCATGCCGTTTTGTGTGCTTTCACAATATTTCACCTATCGCAGGTTCGTACTCGCAATAAAACAACACTATCTCGTTAGATGACGTCGTTTTTGGTGGTTTCACGACGCTACCTAGCTTAAACTAACCTAACCTAACCTAACCTAACCTTCAGCACTTCTATCGTTAGAAAACGTTTTACTCGCTACTTTACAATGCTTTCTGCAACATTACGACGGTTTCATGCGCTTTCACATTAGATATCGCTGTTTCCGACTTGTAATGGTGAAAAACACTGCATCTCACTAGGTGACAGCGTTTAATGCGGTTTTATGACGGTTCATATCTTAACCTAACCAAACCTTCGCACTTGTATCTAAAAACGCTCTATTACACTGTTTCCTTCACAATTACGATATTTGCATGACCTCACAGTTTTTCACCAACTTAGTACAGTACAGAACGCTGTATCTCGCTCAATGACATCGTTCTTTAAGGTTTCACGATGCTTGCATGCGCTTTCATAGCAGTTTCGCACTTGTAACGGTACAAGACGCAGTATCTGGCTTGTTCATGCCGTTTTGTGTGCTTTCACAATATTTCACCTATCGCAGGTTCGTACTCGCAATAAAACAACACTATCTTCGTTAGATGACGTCGTTTTTGGTGGTTTCACGACGCTACCTAGCTTAAACTAACCTAACCTAACCTAACCTAACCTTCGCACTTCTATCGTTAGAAAACGTTTTACTCGCTACTTTACAATGCTTTCTGCAACATTACGACGGTTTCATGCGCTTTCAGCATTAGATATTGCTGTTTCCGACTTGTAATGGTGAAAAACACTGCATCTCACTAGGTGACACGTTTAATGCGGTTTTATGACGGTTCATATCTTAACCTAACCAAACCTTCGCACTTGTATCTAAAAACGCTCTATTACACTGTTTCCTTCACAATTACGATATTTGCATGACCTCACAGTTTTTCACCAACTTAGTACAGTACAGAACGCTGTATCTCGCTCAATGACATCGTTCTTTAAGGTTTCACGATGCTTGCATGCGCTTTCATAGCAGTTTCGCACTTGTAACGGTACAAGACGCAGTATCTGGCTTGTTCATGCCGTTTTGTGTGCTTTCACAAGTATTTCACCTATCGCAGGTTCGTACTCGCAATAAAACAACACTATCTCGTTAGATGACGTCGTTTTTGGTGGTTTCACGACGCTACCTAGCTTAACCTAACCTAACCTAACCTAACCTTCACACTTCTATCGTTAGAAAACGTTTTACTCGCTACTTTACAATGCTTTCTGCAACATTACGACGGTTTCATGCGCTTTCACATTAGATATCGCTGTTTCCGACTTGTAATGGTGAAAAACACTGCATCTCACTAGGTGACAGCGTTTAATGCGGTTTTATGACGGTTCATATCTTAACCTAACCAAACCTTCGCACTTGTATCTAAAAACGCTCTATTACACTGTTTCCTTCACAATTACGATATTTGCATGACCTCACAGTTTTTCACCAACTTAGTACAGTAGAGAACGCTGTATCTCGCTCAATGACATCGTTCTTTAAGGTTTCACGATGCTTGCATGCGCTTTCATAGCAGTTTCGCACTTGTAACGGTACAAGACGCAGTATCTGGCTTGTTCATGCCGTTTTGTGTGCTTTCACAATATTTCACCTATCGCAGGTTCGTACTCGCAATAAAACAACACTATCTCGTTAGATGACGTCGTTTTTGGTGGTTTCACGACGCTACCTAGCTTAAACTAACCTAACCTAACCTAACCTTCGCACTTCTATCGTTAGAAAACGTTTTACTCGCTACTTTACAATGCTTTCTGCAACATTACGACGGTTTCATGCGCTTTCACATTAGATATCGCTGTTTCCGACTTGTAATGGTGAAAAACACTGCATCTCACTAGGTGACAACGTTTAATGCGGTTTTATGACGGTTCATATCTTAACCTAACCAAACCTTCGCACTTGTATCTAAAAACGCTCTATTACACTGTTTCCTTCACAATTACGATATTTGCATGACCTCACAGTTTTTCACCAACTTAGTACAGTACAGAACGCTGTATCTCGCTCAATGACATCGTTCTTTAAGGTTTCACGATGCTTGCATGCGCTTTCATAGCAGTTTCGCACTTGTAACGGTACAAGACGCAGTATCTGGCTTGTTCATGCCGTTTTGTGTGCTTTCACAATATTTCACCTATCGCAGGTTCGTACTCGCAATAAAACAACACTATCTCGTTAGATGACGTCGTTTTTGGTGGTTTCACGACGCTACCTAGCTTAACCTAACCTAACCTAACCTAACCTTCACACTTCTATCGTTAGAAAACGTTTTACTCGCTACTTTACAATGCTTTCTGCAACATTACGACGGTTTCATGCGCTTTCACAATTAGATATCGCTGTTTCCGACTTGTAATGGTGAAAAACACATGCATCTCACTAGGTGACAGCGTTTAATGCGGTTTTATGACGGTTCATATCTTAACCTAACCAAACCTTCACACTTGTATCTAAAAACGCTCTATTACACTGTTTCCTTCACAATTACAATATTTGCATGACCTCACAGTTTTTCCACCAACTTAGTACAGTACAGAACGCTGTATCTCGCTCAATGACATCGTTCTTTAAGGTTTCACGATGCTTGCATGCGCTTTCATAGCAGTTTCGCACTTGTAACGGTACAAGACGCAATATCTGGCTTGTTCATGCCGTTTTGTGTGCTTTCACAATATTTCACCTATCGCAGGTTCGTACTCACAATAAAACAACACTATCTCGTTAGATGACGTCGTTTTTGGTGGTTTCACGACGCTACCTAGCTTAAACTAACCTAACCTAACCTAACCTAACCTTCGCACTTCTATCGTTAGAAAACGTTTTACTCGCTACTTTACAATGCTTTCTGCAACATTACGACGGTTTCATGCGCTTTCACATTAGATATCGCTGTTTCCGACTTGTAATGGTGAAAAACACTGCATCTCACTAGGTGACAACGTTTAATGCGGTTTTATGACGGTTCATATCTTAACCTAACCAAACCTTCGCACTTGTATCTAAAAACGCTCTATTACACTGTTTCCTTCACAATTACGATATTTGCATGACCTCACAGTTTTTCACCAACTTAGTACAGTACAGAACGCTGTATCTCGCTCAATGACATCGTTCTTTAAGGTTTCACGATGCTTGCATGCGCTTTCATAGCAGTTTCGCACTTGTAACGGTACAAGACGCAGTATCTGACTTGTTCATGCCGTTTTGTGTGCTTTCACAATATTTCACCTATCGCAGGTTCGTACTCGCAATAAAACAACACTATCTCGTTAAATGACGTCGTTTTTGGTGGTTTCACGACGCTACCTAGCTTAACCTAACCTAACCTAACCTAACCTAACCTTCACACTTCTATCGTTAGAAAACGTTTTAATCGCTACTTTACAATGCTTTCTGCAACATTACGACGGTTTCATTCGCTTTCACATTAGATATCGCTGTTTCCGACTTGTAATGGTGAAAAACACTGCATCTCACTAGGTGACAGCGTTTATTGCGGTTTTATGACGGTTCATAACTTAACCTAACCAAACCTTCGCACTTGTATCTAAAAACGCTCTATTACACTGTTTCCTTCACAATTACGATATTTGCATGACCTCATAGTTTTTCACCAACTAAGTACAGTACAGAACGCTGTATCTCGCTGAGTGGGCACGTCGGCTGGCATCGGAACGGCGTCATGTCAAACCCATTCCTGTTCTTTGTACAGGTATTCCTGCCTGTGGTGTCTACGGCGGCCAGCGCATCGACTACGCAGACGAAGATAAATGCCATCACGCTCCCGTATCAGCAGCTTACCCATGACCAAGAACCGCACGTGCTGAATCTTTCTACACCGCATGATGGCGCCTCGACTGCATCGACTATGGCTATAAAAGGACGGCTGCAGCAACACCCGCGCAGTGGGCACGTCGGCTGGCATCGGAACGGCGTCATGTCAAACCCATTCCTGTTCTTTGTACAGGTTGGTGTCGATTACTCCTCAGTTAAAACAAGCAATCGTTGTTTTATACAGCTGACGTGCCCAAGCTGTCTACATGCTTTTTTTGTGAATACATGGGATCTTGTACGGTCTTTGCTAATGTTGTGCGGAGACGTAGAGCTCAATCCCGGACCTAGTACCGCGGAACTTCTCAAACAATTACTTGATGGTCAGAAACTTATACAAGAAAGGCTAAACGCCATTGAATCCAAGCTGCAAAAAGTTGACAAAATCGAAAAAACTGTGCAGTGCCTTGAAAAAAGGCTTGTGGATTTAGAAGACCGAAGCAGACGCAACAACCTTGTGGTATTTGGTATTCCGGAAAGCGAGAATGAATCAACCGTTGTCCTAAGCGAGAAGGTCGTTACTGAGCTTTTTAAAGATACTTTGGGAGTAGAAGTACACTCAGTAGAAAGATTACACAGAATGGGGCGTCGCCAACCAAATAAACCTCGCCCTGTGATACTGAAATTGTTCGACCATCGTGAAAAAATAACCGTTCTACAAAACTGTTTTAAGCTAAAAGGAAAGCGCATGTCAGTGTCTGAAGACTTCTCCGCAGCCACTAGGCAAATAAGAAAACAGCTCTGGGATAGCACGGCTGACCTACGCAAATCGGGAAAGAAAGTCAGACTCGTGCACGATAAAATTAGAATTGATGATGAGCTATTTGAATGGGACGACGAACAAATGACTAGAGTATCAGTTTCAAAACGCCGATCTAGGGCAAGGCAAAAAGATGCGTGACCACACAGTCACACAGAAAGTTTTACTTGCCTAAACATTAATGCTCGCAGCATTGTAAATAAAACAACCGATTTGGAAAGCATAGTCATCGCGCACAATCCAGAAATTATAGTAATCACAGAAACATGGCTTAACAGCGACATTAGTGATTACGAAATTACACCCTCGGGTTACTGCATCCTTCGAAACGATAGAGATACGCGCGGTGGCGGAGTTGCGATTATATTCAAGGACTCGCTGGAGTTGTTGAGACTGCCCGACATCATAGGAATCGAATGTGTTGTCGTGAAGGTTATCTTGAAAGAATGTGCATTGATAATTGGCGGTTTCTATAGGCCCCCTAGTTCAGACATATCTTTCTACGAAAGGCTTAATAACTTTTTATTGCCTTATAGAAATCACTCCAGTAATCTAATGCTTGTTGGAGACTTTAACGTTCCCCACGTTGCCTGGGACAATGACTTTCCCTATGCGCTTTCAAATGAGGCTGAACATATTCTTGATCTTGTGTTGTTTCATGATTTAACACAACTTGTTCATGCACCTACTCGAGTCCAAGGTACCAAACAATCAGTCTTGGATCTATTCTTGGTCAACCACAGGGTATTACAGCGAAATCCAACTATCCGAATCTTAGAGGGTATATCGGACCACAAAATTGTATGCCTGGATATGCAACTAAGCTGTATCCACAAGGTGACAAAGCGAGAAACTTTTGTTCCTGTGTTTGCACGTGCAAGTGATGTTGACGTACTTGACGTACTAGACAGCTCTTTCGCACACTTTGTATCCCTCTACGAGTCGGATAAGCACTCGGTTAATCACCTGTGGAACTTTTTCAAAAACCTTGTGACAAAGTGCATTGATGAATTTGTACCACGTAAGCGTAAAATAATACGGAACACTAACCCCTGGATAACCAAAGAGATAGTACGCTTGGGACGAAGACTTAAAAAAGTAAAACAAAAACTGAAACGGCGCAATGAAGCGTCCACAAGCAACTTGGTTTGCGCACTGAGATTGCAGCTTAAAAACTGTATTGCTGACGCTAAAGCTCATTATCAAAACGTGCAACTAAAAAAGTTTATTTCTTCGTCCCCGGCGAAATTTTGGAGGTATCTGTCACCAAATAAAAAATCGGCACCTACTCTTGTCTTAGACGGCAATGCGGTGACTAACAGCTCAGAAACAGCGCGCATACTCAATGAATACTTCTGTTCAGTTTTCACTGATGATAATGGCACGGAACCTGAATTTCTTTTGTTTGGTGATTTGCCACCGATTGACAATATAGAAATAGATGAAGAGGGCGTATTTTCCCTTCTGCTCAAGTTAGATGATAAGAAATCTAGTGGGATCGACAACATACCTAATGCTTTTCTGGTGCGCTACGCAGAATGGTGTTCTAAGTACCTAAACCTAATCTTTCGGAAATCTCTTTCTCGAGCAGAACTTCCTCATGACTGGCGTTACGCCAAAATAACTCCCATACCAAAAAAGGCAAACCAGTACATACCTTCCGCGTACAGACCAATATCGTTGTTATGCGCATGTGTTAAAGTTCTGGAACACATAATATTCAAGCACCTTTCCGCGTTTATCGAAAGCAACAACATAATAGACAGTCGCCAGCATGGCTTCCGACGCGGCTTATCGACGGTTACGCAATTACTCGAAATGGTACATGACCTTGCCTCTGGTCTGGACAAACAAAGCCAAATTGATATATTATTTCTAGACTTTGAGAAAGCGTTTGACCGCGTGTCACACCGTAAGCTACTAATCAAATTCAAGGCAATTCTGAAAAATGACTCTTTATTAGCCTGGATCGAAGCATACTTGAGCTGCAGGTACCAGTGCGTCACAGTTGGTGGAACCAACTCGCCATCCGCGCCAGTTCAATCCGGCATACCTCAGGGATCCGTCCTGGGGCCTCTTTTCTTTTTGGTTTTTATAAATGACATTGTCCGCGATATACCAGTTAAGATAAGGCTTTTCGCAGATGACTGCGTGCTTTATCAAGAAGTGAATGATCCTAGCGACCAGCTTCTTTTAAACGATTCTTTATCTAAAATTCAAGACTGGTGTACGAAATGGCAAATGAACATAAACCCCAAAAAAACTGTTGCGATGACCATAACCCTCAAAAAAGATCCTTTAAAATTCCGATACAACCTAGGCAATCACTCCTTATCATTCGTTTCGCAATATACGTACCTTGGCCTTGTAATCACATCTGATTTAAGGTGGAACGATCACATAGCTTACATTGAAAAAAAGGCTTTGAGAAAACTAGGTTATTTACGAAGGACGCTAGCTAAAGCAACCCGCGAGACTAAGCTACTCGCATATAAAACGTACGTAATACCATTACTTGAATACGCGTCGCCTGTATGGGACCCCCACACACAAGCTAACATTGATAAACTTGAATCAATACAGCGAAAATCTGTACGGTTCGTGTTTAATGCCTACCGACACGACACATCTCCACCAGCTCTTTTGGAAAGCGCTAAGCTGAAAACTTTGCAATGGAGACGTTACCATGAAAGAATGAAGTTGTTCTACCTCATATATAATGACAAGCTAGCAATTCGGAAAACCAATTACATTAAACCAATTTTGCGCCGCGAAACGCGCTCCTCCCACCCTAAAAGAATTGATGAGCTTCTCTGTCATACTAACATATATAGGTACTCCTTTTTTCCCCGCGCAATCAACGAGTGGAACAATTGCCACCAGAGGCTCTGGAAAGTGTCGATCTGAAATCATTTCTCCGTGCGTTACCTGCTCCATCTTTCTGATAGCTACACTCCCATTTCCTTTACAGTGCCTTGTTCTTGTGCCCATTTTAGACAAAATATTTGCCTTACAATTTGCCACGCTTGTAACTAACATGCCCGGATGTATTTTTTGAATTGTTGCTGACTATTCTTGTACTTGAACTTTTTTTTTTTTTAGCACACAGCAAAACCTGCTGAGCACTACTTTCGTGCAGTTTTCAGTATAGCCTTGTATGGCACGGCAATTGTGGACTGCATTTCCAGTTTCC
>WOVY01011958.1:0-31981 GCA_013436015.1 Rhipicephalus annulatus
TTTTCTGGTGCACTTTGAGCGCACGTGCGAGAGGGAAAATTTTGCTAAAACACGTGGCCCTCGCTTGCTTACGCTGCTGCCGTGTGAAGTAGCTGACATTATAGCCCGTATGGTAAAGAAGACGCAGACGACTATGACAGAGTCAAAGCGAGTCTGCTCAAAAAGTACAGACTGTCAGCGGAGGCGTTCAGGCGAAAATTTCGTGAGATCGAGAAAGCCAAAGACGAGTCATACCCAGAGTTTGCGTACACCTTAAAGGTAAATCTGGAGGAATGGCTTAGAGAGGAGGGTGCGCTTGGCGACGCGGAAAAGACTCTGCAGTGTTTTGCGTTGGAACAATTCTTTCGGCGTCTACCTGAAAACATTAGGTACTGGGTTCAGGATAGACAAGGAGTAGATACTATCACGAGAGCGGCAGAGCTCGCAGAGGAGTACGTAAATCGCCGTGCCCTCGAAGGCAAGGATGTCCCTAGGGAGGGGAGATTAGTAAATATCGGGCCGACAAGCCTCCGCGATGGACAAAGTCGGGTCGGTATATGCCGAAGGAGGGTTTAGACTCCAAAGGAAGCGGTGATGAGAAAAAACAAGAGAAAGGAGAAGCACCCGAGAAAAGGGGCGGAAGGGCAACAGAAAAAGGGCGTTCGAGGCCAAGAAGCCGATAGTTTGCTATAACTGCAACGACGGGCATATTTCTTTGGGGTTGTAGGAACCCGAAAGTTGTGTTAATGTCACTCTGTAGTAATGACGAAAACATGAAATTGCTAGAACCATACATCCGAGACCTAGTCGTGAATGGCCAACCGTGCCGCGTGCTCCGCGATTCGGCCGCCACTATGGATGTAGTGCACCCGTCCTATGTCGAGGAGAGTCAGGTTAACAGGAGAATGCGCGTGGATAAGACAAGCAGTAGAGACAAACATGCCTGTCTCCCAGTAGCAAGAGTCCGCATCGAAGGCCCTTTCGGTGTTCTAGACACTGAAGCTGCCGTTTCGGGCACATTCTCCCATGCAATACCCGTATTTGTTCTCAAATAAATCAGAGTACTTGCTGCGACAAAAAGGAATTGGGTTCAGTGAGGGTATCGTACAGGCCTTAACTCGATCCAAAGCAAGGGAGCTCGCCGCTCAGACAGTTTGTAAAGATCCGGTGGCAGACGAAACAGCTTCAGCGGCAGAGCCTTCTTTACCTGGCACGAAACTGGACCGCCCTATAATGGAGCCTCAAAACACAATATCTAAAGAAAGATGTAAGAAACCGGATGAATCCGAGGCATCTCGAGAAAGTAGAATGCACATAAAGCTGTTAAATGTAAGTCCTACAGAACTGATAGTGGAACAGGAAAATGACTCCACTCTCCGTAACTTAACGCCAGACGCGAAGGAAGGGGTGGCTAAGCAAAACATTCAGTTCACCAAGAAGGGGGGCGTCTTGTACAGAAAGTACACAAGTCGAAAAGAGTTCGGTTTAATCAGCTAGTCGTACCGTATCCTTTCCGCAAGGAGCTGCTGCACCTGGTCCACGGAGGTTTGTGGTCAGGGCATCTCGGCATCAAAAAAACAAAAGAATGTTTGTTACGGGAGTTTTACTGGCCCGGCTGCTTTCGGGAGGTGGAGGCATTTGTAAGAAGCTGCGACACGTGCCAACGCGTTGGCAAGCCAGGGGATAAGGCTAAAGCACCTATGAAGCTGGTCCCCATTATCACAGAACCGTTTCGCAGGCTAGTTATAGACACAGTGGGTCCACTTCCTGTAACGCAGTCCGGGTACCGGCACATACTCACAGTGCTCTGCCCGCCACGAAATTCCCGGAAGCAGTACCGTTAAAGGAGCTCAGCTCGGAGGAGGTAGTTAAAGCGCTTTTATCTATCTTTGCACGTGTAGGCTTCCCCGCAGAAATTCAGTCCGACCAGGGATCTGTTTTTACAAGTGCACTACCTCGACATTTCTAGAAAAGTGTGGCGTTAAAATCATCCACAGTTCAGTGTACCACCCTCAGTCAAATGCTGTAGAAAAGGTACATTCAGTCATGAAACGGCTGCTACGCGCCCTTTGTTATGAGCAAAAAGAGGATTGGGAGGCTTGCTTGCCCGCGCTATGTTCGCGCTTCGGATCGCTCCTCACGAATCAACAGGGTTTTCGCCTGCGGAGCTTGTTTACGGACGTGCTCTTCGCTCCCCACTTCGCATTGTTCGAGAATCTTGGGAGGGCCGGGCGGACGACCCTTCGGTAGTAGCATACGTGCTTGAGCTGTTAGACCGACTTCACGCAGCTCAAGAACTAGCGGAGCAGGAAATGCGCAGAGCTCAAAACAACGCTAAGCGCTATTATGACAAGACAGCCCGGACGCGAAGCTTTCGAGTAGGGGAAAAAGTGATGATCCTGAAACCCTCACTGAAGAATAAACTTCAGGTCCAGTGGGAGGGACCTGTTGAGGTAGTTCAGAAATTGTCAGACACAATTACTTGGTTACTGGACTGGGAAGGCGTAAAACGCAACAGGTGTACCACACTAATCTGCTCAAACCGTACCAGCAGAGGCATGCCGTTGTAAACATGTCGCTCAATCAACCGGAAGAAATGCCTATTGATTTCCCGGAGTTAACAACAGAAAACAAAGACATTGGCGAGACTATTAGTAACCTGGTAGAGCAGGCGGAGTTGGAGCCAGATCAGAAAGCGGAACTGAAGGAACTATTGTTTGACTTTAAAGAAACATTTTCAGACACACCTGGCAGAACCAAAGCCCTAGTTCATGATATTGAGCTGACATCTTCGGAACCAATTCGTTCTAAAGCTTACCGCGTTTCCCCGAGGCAACGGGAAATAATGGCCGCGGAGATAAACCGAATGCTCGAGCTAGGAGTGATCGAGCCAGGAGAGAGTGATTACACCTCGCCTCTGATCTTGGTTGAGGTCCCAGGGAAGAGCCGCGACCGTGTATTGACTATCGGAGGCTCAACTCGATTACAAAGGACCAAACTTATCCAATTCCGCATATTGAGGAAAGGCTTGAGCAAGTCAGCAGTGCCAATTTCATCTCGACTTTGGATTTAGTCAGGGGATACTGGCAGGTGCCTCTAACTGAAAGGGCTAGTAGGCTTGCGGCGTTTATTTCCCCGATGGGAACATTTCGGCCGAAGGTCCTTAGTTTTGGATTAAAGAATGCCCCTTATTGCTTTTCTGGCCTAATGGACAAAGTGTTACAGGGTATGGAGGACTTTGCCCTCCCGTACCTAGATGATATTGCTATTTTTCTTCTTCCTGGATAGACCACATGAAACACTTGCGAGCTGTGCTATGTCGTCTGCGTGAGGCCGGCTTAACAGTGAAGGTTGCGAAATGCCAATTGGGGCGCGCTGGAGGTAGCTTATCTAGGGCATGTAATAGGCCAAGGCTACCTGCCGGGCCGTCAGAAGTAAAGCTGGCCGCAATAGACAACTTTCCCCCAACCACGACCAAGAAAGACATTCGGTCGTTTCTTGGATTGGCCGGTTATTATCGAAAGGTATATCCCGCGGTTACTCTGACATTGCAAGTTCCTTGACAGACGCTCTTAGAAAGACTGAACCCCAGACCGTAAAATGGGATGGGGCCAAGGAACATGCATTTTCTACGGCTAAAGAAAGGCACTAAAAAGTCAGCCAGTGTTGAGCGCGCCTGACTACTCTAAGCCGTTCATTCTTCAGTGTGACGCCAAGCGACCGGTGGTATGGGTGTCGTGCTTTGTCAGAGGGAGAGAACGACCAGGAACACCCTGTACTGTATGCCAGTAGAAAGCTTTCTGTTCGTGAGGAAGCATACAGTGCCTCAGAAAAGGAATGTGCCTGCGTTGTTTGGGCTGTGCAGAAGCTAGCTTGCTACATCGCCGGTTCTAGTTCACAATAGAGACTGACCACTGTCCCCTCACATGGCTACAGTCCATGTCATCGAAAAACGGCCGTCTTTTGCGCTGGAGCTTAGCTCTTCAACAATACACCTTTGATATCCATTACAAGAAGGGTAAACTCAACAGCAACGCAGATGGTCTGAGTCGTTGTCCCTAGTACCCCGAGGGCTTCAAAACGATTTTCTGCTTTCTATCCTCGATTTGAGGCCCACTAGTTTTCTGGTATTTATCCAAACATGTGTCAGTGTTTTGTTTAATGTCTTCAAAAAGTGGCTGATGTGGTGTTGCGACTCGGCGGGGGCCACAGGAATAAAGTTGAGGTAGAAGGAAATGACTTCCACAGGTGAATCTAAGTCTGGTGATTCTGAGTAGGGAATTGCCGTGTGCTTGCTCGTGTGTGTGTGTGCTTTCGGCGCAGTTTCCGCAGTTCCTCATTGGTGGTGGGCGGAAAATATGGTGGAGAGGGGTCACCTCCTCCCTGCGAGCAACGCCCTCTTGGTCAATGATCATCGGATCCAGTGTTTCGGGACAAAAATAATAGAGGAAGAGCCGACAAGCTGCAATACAGATCCCGCGCACAGTACCTGGCTGGCCACTGCACCTCGGGATCTTCTTTCCCCGGCGGAGAGGCTGTTAGGACCGGCGCCAGGTCTGACAATGGATCGGCGTTCCTTTTGATGTTCCTTTTGAGTCGCCAAACGGGTGGGCGGCCGGTGTCCGCCATGTATTGTTCCCACCTGGCCGGAGGGTGCGGCGTCCTGCCGCCGCGGCGCCGTGAGCAGTTCGGGAAGACCACCGGTGCAGCTTCTTCTTTGGAAGATGACGGCGGCGGCGGCGGGCCGGGAATCGTCCCGCTAATTGAACGAGTCGTTCGGCACCCTTTTGAAGCTTGTTTACGGCGGCCCTTTCGATGGATGCAGTCATCAACTCCAGACCCCTCGCCCAGCGACACACCTTGACGGGGGGGGGAGCCGCGTTCGTGCCACATGGCCGTGCGGTGACCACGCTTCAGTTTTGAACGTTCGCGTGGACCGTGCGTGCTCGTCACCCTCGCGGGTAATGTGTGGTCCGTGATTGGACGGTGCCATCGGTACGCGGTCCCCGATCTAGGGATCTGGGGAGGACAGACCCTTTATAATGAGCCCCCACGGCTCATTCGGTGCTTTTTCGAGTGGAGAGCTCGCCATGTACGAAGAACGCCACTATATATCTAAACTTTCTTATTGACCTCTCTCTAATGTAAATAAACGTCTGTTCTCTGTTTTCCCATATAAGCATTGCTTCTCGCTATAAGGGACGAGTCCGATGGGAGCCAGCTACCAACGACGAGACCCACAGGACCCAGACCACAACACGGGCAAACGACTCCGCAGCGGAGGAAATGCGGATTCCTTCCGCTCACCTTCGGACGCTTCCCGGATCGCAGGATTCGGAGTGGTGTACGTGGCGCCTTTGCAAACGTTAAATTGAATGTTGACCGCCAGAAACACGCCCAAATAAAATTCTCCAACGCGATCGCATCGTCACGGGGGATCGCTCATCATCAGCACACCTCGAATTACCGTTGATTGATTGATATGTGGAGTATAACGTCCCAAAACCACCATATGATTATGACAGACGCCGTAGTGGAGGGCTCCAGAAATTCCGGCCACCTGGGGTTCTTTAACGTGCATCCGAATCTGAGCACACGGGCCTGCGACATTTCCGCCTCCATCGGAAATGCAGCCGCCGCAGCCGGGATTTGAACCCGCGCCCTGCGGGTCAGCAGCCGAGTACCTTAGCCACTAGACCAACGCGGCGGGGCACCTCCAATTACCGTCACAACCAAAACTCAACGATGTTCTTCGGTACAGGTTAGTGCCAGCGGGTCCTCTCCACTGAATTCAAACAGTGCGGACGTGACTGCAGTGACAATCAACACAGAGTTGATCGGACCCCGAACGAGATACGTCCACGCGCAGTTCGTAACGGATGGAATATATCGCCTTTTAAGAAATGCGAAGTTCATCGTTCTACAAAGGATACACTTAAAAAGAAGTGTCTCGCTACCATACAGTTTTCGAACGTTGCTTCGTCGACACGCTCCCCCCACGGAAAGAGAACGCAACTCGCAAGGCCTCGCGCTTGACCTTGAAGGTGAATGACACACGCCGCCGAAATCGGCTTGCGCGTTAAAAAACAACACGAATTTTTAAAAGAATTAAATTCACACACACAGAAAAAACAAGAGGTAGTGAGACAAAACAATGACGAAGAGCAATGTAGTGCGTGAAACATTCCGAAGGCCTGCCTGCCTTCACAACGAGCAAGTGCGCAACATGTCCGTGTCAAGCACGTTGAAGTGCGTATGGGTGTACACACAACGGCAGACGACTACTACAAACAAGAGTACCGACGTAATTACACAATGCACGGCGACAAACCGCGCGAACCCGCTTTGAGAGAGATAGAGAGACAATGGACGGCCGTGAAACGTTGCCACAGGAAAACAGCTCGCGAACCACTGCGCGGCAAGCGAAACGGGAGCCGCAGAGACACGGGACGTTACACACGTAGATACCGTTATATTCATTTCGAGCCGGAGATGCAATGCGAGCAGCGGTTCAAACAGCACCCGCGGGAAGTCGAAACGGGAAATGGCTCGCTGCAATCATCCCGAGTAATGGTGAAATCCATCTTCCGAAAAAGGTTACGAAGAAAGCCTCCGCGACAAAAACAACGTCGCATAAAGGTGCCAGAGAACAGCGAAAAATTGCGTAACGATTTGATTCTAGTTACTCAAATCGGTTTTCGCGATTCGTCAGTCGGGACGGGACGTCTTCACTGCGCAGCTGCCACACGTAATCGAAACGACGTAAGTGCCTTCACGGTTAAGGCGCGCTGCTACAGCGGCGAATGGCATGAAAGGAATGTGATCTAAGTGACATACATTCTTACGGCCATCGGCCACGATTTCAAGAGCGAAACTTTCAGGGTCAAAGACGACACGATCGAGCGCAAAGTTTCATGCGCGTGGTCATACTGTGAGTACATCTATGAAGACTGCGTCTAAAACGTTAGAAATGATTATCACCCAAAGACTAAAAGATATAAATATGAGTTATGGCAGTGAAAGCACATGTGAGGGTTGGAATGGGTACTGCCAGTTATCAATTTTATTATCGCACGTTTCGTGACCGACAGCCCAACGTCCCGGGGCCACAACTTCGTTTTGTTTGAATTAATTCACGTCGACCTCCACTCCAAATGCTCTAGGAATGCTCGTAACACGTAGCACCTCGGAATATGGCTTCAACAACACTGGATGATCGCCAAGTGTGACTTACCAGCCGACGCTCGGAGCACGTGCGATGGTCACCGGGGTTCGTAGTAAGCGTCGCAGTCCAAAGGAGGGCCGTATCCTACCGTTGGCCACAACAGCACAGGCGCGGCGACTCCTATCACAGTTCCGAAAGTATTCCTCCTTCGCTGCGGAGCCGCCCACCGTACAGACGACGGGGGAACACAAGCACGGCGCAACCCGACCACGGCACGCACTAGCACCACCACGACACCGTCACGCTCTCGAGTGCGAAGAGCACGCTCGCTCCCCGGACATCCGTTGGCCCGCACGCACCAAGAACTTCCCCGAGGGGCGCCGATGAGCTGTCCCGTCTTCCCTCTCCGCTCGCCAAGGCCTCGCACCGTCGAGGAGGCCGTCGAGTCAGGCGCCGACGGCTTAATACGACGAATTCCCCGAAAATGAAAAGAAAAGGACGGCGCGAGGTTTCGATACACCCGTCACTCCCTCGCGTCGGCAGACTCGCGCCCACTCGGCTTCGTCACAGCAGCGGCACGTAAACAATCGAAGATGGGACCTCCCGAGACGACGCGCGCTCCGGGGAGATGCTGTTTTTGCCCCGACAGTCCCACCCAAGAATTCCACCAGGAATGCCGCGCCGTCACGTAGGTGGACTTCTCTCCTGTCGCTCGCTCACACACGGGGTGCACTTCGGACCAGTCCCGTACGGCCGCTGTTCGACCTGTCGCGATCGCTGTGGGCCCCCCCAAACACCGCGTTCCTCTCCTTCCAGATTGCCAAATGGGGCTCACGGTTTGCTGCCGTTGGACGCCAACACTCGGTAATACACAACAATGCACACGCGCGGCCCGCAGAGCCGCCTGAAGGGTACGCACTCGGGACCAGAGTCGATGGAGCAGTGAGGAGAGGCTGGCCGAACAAAGCACCACGGAGGCCGCTAGCAGGACCCTAGCAGCAGCGACGACGGAGCAGCGGTGGCGTAACGTCCCGCAGACGCGCAGAGACACGCAGATCGCCGCCGTCGGGTCATGCAGATGACGCGTGCAGAAGAAATCCCGTCGCGACTGCTGAGGGCGACGTGACAACGTAACAACATAGCGGCGGCGGCGGCGGCCGCAGGAAACGGACAACAACCAGAGCAGCGTCGGTCGCCGGCCCGACGACGCCAACACGGAGGGGAAGCCCGCCCCCTCTCTCTCTCTCTATCCACTTCCACTCTCGGTCGTCCCTTTCCGAGGGGGCAACCCCCAAGTTCGCTTCCCTCCGGTGCCGTTCCCCGTTTCGTTTCTTTTTCTCCTTATCTCTTTTCGCGCAACGCGGCAGTAAGAGGGAGAAAATTGCCCCCTCCGTTGGTGTCTCTCGCTCACGCGGCCCTTTAAGGCCCCCTCCCCACTGACAATCTCAGAGGGGCACCCTCGCCCCGCTGCTGCTGCTCAGACGAGTACGGGCACGTGTACATACATACACAAAGGGGGGCCCCCGCACGAACGCCCCAGGAAGCAAGCGCACGGCCGCCATCTCGCGAAAAATCCGGACGCCATACGACGGGCAGCGTGGCACATACGATGCGCTCCCAATGAGCATCCGTAAAAAGGGGAAAAATAAAAACAGTCAACGCTGTCGCCTCTACACCGACTCACTCAAAGGTCGCTGCTGCGCTCGCTTTCAGAGGACGCAAGGATTCAGCGAGCTTTCCTGAAAAGCTCGCCGTCTTTAGTGGCACGCAACGACAAAGCAGCGGGCCCCTTGAGCAGCACTTTTCCTTAAGAGCCACACCAAGTGAGCGAATCATTATGCGCGACCATACACAGCGAAACATCGCGTTGCTTACACGTAACGCCGTACCACAAGAGAATTGTTTAAAAACTGGGGGTTACTCGGGGACGGGATAAGAATGGCAACATGTTTTTCCCCCGTTTGTTTTTGTCGGTACAAGCGCCTTCCTTGAAAGAGGTATAATGAAGGGGCTAGTAGGCCTTTCATCAATATCAATGAGGTCAAAATGATATTATGGTATATGACCGCAAGATTTTCCCAGGAAACGAAGAACCTAATTAAGAAGCGTCATATCATGAAAGTGTCAAGTACAACAGACAAAATAGAACTGGCAGAGCTTTCGAAGTTGATTAATAGACGTAAAGTATGCAATGTAAGAAGGTATAACATGGAGAGAATTGAGCACGCTCTGAAAAACGGAGGAAGCGTCAAAGCAGTGAAGAGGAAACTTGGGATAGGCAAAAGGCGGATGTATGCACTAAGGGACAAAGAAGGCAAAATAACTACCAATATGGATAGGATAGTTAAAATAGCGGAGGAGTTTTACAAAGATCTGTACAGTAGCCGAGACAACCACGACCTTAATACTATAAGAACTAGCAGTAACCCAGACGACACCCCACCGGTAATGATAGAAGAAGTCAGAAAAGCTTTGGAGAGCATGCACAGAGGCAAAGCTGCTGGTGAGGATCGGGTAACATCAGATCTGATGAAAGATGGAGGACAGAATGTGTTAGAAAAACAAGCCACTCTATTTACGAGGTGTCTCCTGACGGGAAAAGTGCCAGAGTCTTGGAAGAACGCTAACATCATCTTAATACATAAGAAAGGAGATGACAAGGACTTGAAGAATTACAGGCCGATCAGCTTGCTCTCTGTAGTATACAAGCTATTTACAAAGGTAATTGCTAGCAGAGTAAAGAAAACATTAGAATTCAATCAACCAAAGGAACAAGCAGGATTTAGAACAGGCTACTCAACAATTGACCATATTCATACTATCAATCAGGTAATAGAGAAATGCTCAGAGTATAACCAACCACTATACATAGCCTTCATAGATTACGAGAAGGCGTTTGATTCAGTAGAAATATCAGCCGTCATGCAGACACTGCGGAATCAGGGCGTAGATGAAATATATATAAACATTCTGTAAGAAATCTACAGGGGATCAACTGCAACCATAGTGCTTCATAAAGAAAGCAACAGAATACCAATAAAGAAGGGTGTAAGGCAGGGGGACACAATCTCCCCAATGCTATTCACTGCGTGCTTACAGGACGTTTTCAGAAGCCTAGAATGGGAACAGTTAGGGATAAGAGTTAATGGAGAGTACCTCAGTAACCTGCGCTTCGCCGATGACATTGCATTGCTGAGTAACTCAGGGGACGAATTGCAACTCATGATTACGGAGTTAGACAAGGAGAGCAGAAAGGTGCGTCTTAAAGTGAATCTGCAGAAAACGAAAGTAATGTACAACACCCTCGAAAAGAGCAGCGCTTCGAGATAGGTAATAGTGCACTTTAATTTGTAAAAGACTATGTCTACTTAGGGCAGGTATTAACCGCGGAGCCGAACCACGAGATTGAAGTAACTAGAAGAATAAGAATAGGGTGGAGCACATTCGGCAGGCACTCTCAAATTATGACAAGTAGATTGCCACTGTCCCTCAAGAGGAAGGTATATAACAGCTGTATCTTGCCGGTACTTAGCTACGGAGCCGAAACCTGGAGACTCATAAAGAGGGTTCAACTTAAATTGAGGACGACGCAGCGAGCAATGGAAAGAAAAATGGTAGATGTAACCTTAAGAGACAAGAAGAGAGCAGAGTGGATTAGGCGACAAACGGGAGTTAAGGATATCATAGCTGCAATAAAGAAGAGGAAATGGACATGGGCCGGGCATGTAGCACGTAGACAGGATAACCGCTGGTCATTAAGGGTCACCAACTTGATTCCCAGAGAAGGGAAGCGGGGTAGGGGGAGACAGAAGGTTAGGTGGGCAGATGAGATTAAGAAGTTTGCAGGTATAAATTGGCAACAGCAAGCACAGGACCGGGTTAACTAGCGGAACATCGGAGAGGCCTTTGTCCTGCAGTGGACGTAGACAGGCTGATGATGATGATGATGATGATGATGATGATGACCGCAAGATGTAACTGTTGCCACTCGCAGACATCGAAATCCACATCGTTTCGGTCACGCGTAGGCAGTGGATCGGGTCCATATTGTTGTGATGTGCCGTGTTTGCTTGAGTAACCAAAACATACCAATCTGTAACTAATAAAAAAAGCGATCACATTCGAGTCTAATTAAAAGCGTAAGCGCACGTTACGGACCCCACGTTTTCTCTCCGCAGAGGTCCCACGCAATGCATCTTAAAATAGCGCCATTATAGAGCAAGCCGTGTCGGAAACACCAAAGCGATCCTTTCGCGTTTTCTACACTTACACTCTCGTCCTTCGCACGTCCCTCTCCCCTCAGAAAGGCTCGCTGCGTTTTACAATCTTTCGCCCCCAAAAGCACGTTCGTGATGACCCCCCTTCATTCGTACGAGGAAGGTATAACGCCGCCGCGTCACCTGACGTCACAACGCCTTCGTGAAACGGCGGGATGGTGACGCACTACACGGTTTCCGCTCGGGCAGATGCGGCTCGGTTGAGGAAAAGGCGTGCGACGACGCATCACACCGCGTCAGGCGGATCACGCCCACTGGTCCACGCCAGCGGACTAGAACAAAAACTCCTGCTCTTTGATACAGGTCGCCTCTGTAGCTCGAGGCTTAGCTATACGGTGCTCGCTTTCCTTGAGGCGCCGGCTCATTTACTACTATCCGACATCGACGGGAGGCCAAGGTCGGTCTCTGATAGCAGACGCTAAGGGGAATGCATGCGCGAATAAATTTCGCTCGTGACTAATCGGCTTACGCACGCACATATCCAAGCGAACTAATCCCTTACTTGGCGCATCATAGCCATCGTTGCTTTTGCGTCATAAAACCCAACGTAACTATAACTAATAGGGAGCTTTAGTGCTGGGTACGCAGGCGGCTTGCGTACGCAGGACGATGGGGCGGCGGTATTGCGCATGCGCGAAGCCCCAAACAGATGCGTCGCAAGATCGCTGGGGCGATGCGTCTGTGCGCCATAAACAACGCTGCCACCACTGGCCACCTAGCGGAGATAAGCTGCCCCGGCGCACATGCTGGCGCATCATGTTACCTTCACGGCGAGCAAAGCCGAGGCTGGCCAGATCAACCACATTGACATTTAAGTTTAAGCGCAAATATTATAGTGGCTAGCCACTGTACAAATAGCATGACACAAAGGCGCGAAATCTCGGACAGTATGGATCGGCCGCCTTGTAAGGTCCACCTTCGCAAGAACTCACAGTATCCGCACTGCGGATACTCTAGCCGTCGAGTTAAAATAAGCTAAAGTGCGAGCACTTATAGCGATTACACGGTTTCAGCCAGATTACCAAAGCTAGAATGGCCTGGAACATAGAAACAGAAATATATGCCAGCCCCGACCAGCTGAATAGGTGGCGCCATCTAGCGCAGCTATATTGAAACAGACAACCACAACATTGTTATTGCAGAAACGTTGTGCATTGTACATATGATGCAAAAACTGCGGAGCGACAATATTACAAATGAGCAACGTTTTTATTTGTTTTCATCTCAAAAACATTACGCGTAAGCTAACAAGTTCATGACTGTGGTTGCACGAAGTGTCACAAGATGTCAACACTGTCATTGTAGTAACCTTGTATTTTTCACTTTTTCTGTATACCAGGATACTGTACACGATAAAAAAGTGTCCTGATCACTGTGTATGTTTAATTTTACATTTTCAATCATAAAAATATTTAAACAATACTTACGCGACAAGACGCTATGGCACTGCGAGCAAGTGTGACCTTCGTGCGGCTTGCGTTTGCGTGCGTGCCACCGTGGTGACAACTAAAAGGCATTCCGGTTGGGTCGGGCACGCAACGCCGCGCGCTCCCAAGCCCGCATCGCCCCAAGAGAATGCGTACCCAGCACTAAAACTCCCTAATCTCTTACATACTTGCGCGCTTGTGGGCGGATCCGTTCTGTATACATCGAAATTCGTCGAGCAATGTGGGCCGACTTGGCGAAAACGCGTATTGTGCGGTGGCGTGGGCTGTTCACGTCTGCTGTGGTCAGATGGTGCAGTCATTGCGTCTCATTCGCTTTCCCCTTTCTCGTAGCTCACGTTACTTTG
This sequence comes from Rhipicephalus annulatus, assembly GCA_013436015.1. Lineage (NCBI taxonomy): Eukaryota > Metazoa > Arthropoda > Arachnida > Ixodida > Ixodidae > Rhipicephalus > Rhipicephalus annulatus. The sequence goes on from WOVY01011958.1 coordinate 13,214, forward strand.
AATAACGGAATTCCGGCGAACTTCAGAGCAGGTAAGTTTGTCCTCGGTAATCATTATCGGTAGTTAGCATCACTTTTTCCCCCCTTGTGCTTTAGAAGCAAGGGAGGGGATGTCACATTCATCTAAAACTGGAGGTTTTAGATTAATGTTACAAAACACGGAAAAGCTTAGGTGAAACGGTCAGGACCGGCTACAAAACGCTCTAGATGACAAGCACTAATATAGACAAAAAGAACACGACCTCAATGTGGTCGAAACCGTTACACACACGTCGATCGAAATCAGTGAAATCCAACAGCTGAACTTCGACAGCAGAACTATTCCGAGAAATCTGCATATTGTCACGACGTCAAAACAGAGGTCCTGCCGCAGAGATTGAGACATCAGAAGCAGGTCTTGTCTTGTCTCCTAGGAGATCTGGGCTCATACCCACATGGGGGATTGGCCACACTGTACCTCATAATAGATCATTTTTTTACAACGCTTGCTAAAAATAATAAAGAGAAATTAGATAGGAACAATAATATTGTTCCTTTGAACAAACGTGAAAAAATTGCAGAAGAATGCGACAAACCAGAATATATAAAACAAATTAACAAGAATGCAGGTCGATCTTTTAATTAGAACGCGCAAGCGAGTTCTTCTTTTTCGTCCACTTCGTAAACATTCGTGGCACATGCACAACTGCCATCGCCTTTCTTGAGCAAGCACGTGACAATATTCAGCCGAACACACTGCGACTGCAAAGCACAGTTCGACGAAAATATACACTGCCCCGACGGTATACCAGGGAGAAATGCGTCGCGTAAATGCGGTTAATTGGGTTAAACTACCAGAGCTGTAGATCATGACATGTACGCAGTATACAGTCATTTACAGCCTACGAAGAACAAGAGCTCCCCCAACACGCAAAGCGAGTTTGGGCACATGCTGCATCATAGCGCCAGTATTAACCCTCTCACACCTCCAAGGGGGTCCCTCATTCCACACGTGCCTCTGTGGCCAGTCCGTTACACTGCGAGCCTCAAATCCGTTATGCTCGCGTGTAAACAAGACGCGCCGTATAGAAACGTTGCCGATTGTCAAAGCGAGACATAGCAGCAGCTGTACGCCTAATAAAAACTTGGCGCGGACAAAAAAAAAATAACGCCTAGCAGATGTTACCCGTTGTTGCTGGCAAAAACATTTTTCTTATTATTTTTTTATTTTTTTCATGGAGGCGTTTGATATGCCCCTGGCCATACCACCATCAATCTCTAATAAGGCGTGCATGGGTCACAAACACACGGATCATAATATTATTACAACTTTTTTTTTCTTTTAGCTGGGAGGAACTTGCATGCATGGTCGAACAGAGGCACACCTTCTCTCTCCCCATAAAAAAATAATTAATAAACGTCCGGAGCCGCGAGCGTTTTAGCACGAGGCACACGGTGGCTTTGGTTACATATACTCGGCCAGATGCGTAAGGGCCCACGGAGTTTGGGAAACCGGCCGGCCACGCGCAAAAAAAAAAAAAAAAAACAACGAGATGACGGTATAAGAAAGTGGGGGAAGGGCGTTGCCCCTCGCGCTAGACAAAAGGGACCCGCTCTCTCTTTTTTCCTCTACGTCTCACCGCTTTCGGTCGATCCAGCCCCGGGAATGAAGCAAGGGGGCATTCGCAAGGGGCTCCGCATAGCAGAGCGGGGCGGCCTAGGACCGGGCCGGTAGGGCATTCCTCGTTGCGCTGCTCGGAAGAGAGAGGGAAGGGATCGAAGGACCGGTTATTCGGCTGATGATCGTCACCGCCGCAGCGATCGAGAAAAAAAAACACAAAGCCGCCCGGAAGGAGAAAGAAGAAGAGTCCCGCGCCGCCGGTAGTATTATAGCGTCAACTGTGAACGAGGAGGACGAAGAAGACGAGGACCGCTGAGGCGACAGGGACGGCAGATGGGCGCCCCACATGTGTGCCACTTTTTTTTCCTCAAACCCTCCTTTTCCGGAGGAGATGATGAATAGGGGAGATTAAAAAAAGGAGGAGGAGGGGGAGTTGCGACGCATCGAGGCCGGCTGGACGGTCACGCCTCATAGCACGGGCTCCCGTAATAATGAGTCAGTAGCCCATTTGGGCCGCGTTTCGCAACGAGAGATGGCCAACGACGGACCACCGATTCGCGATGGGGGTCAAGATGCCGCAGGGTCACCTTCTCTCCCCGTCAAGAGTGCTGCTGCTACGCGTGAGAGGCCATGCAGCATGGGTGTGTTCCACGTGGTTGCGGGTACCATACGTGGAGCAGATATGAAACCAAGCTCCTATAAGCGAACGTTCCCGAATTTCGCTCGTCGGGCCTTCTGCTGTTATATTGTCTTGCCGACTAGTCTGAACGAGGACGCTACTCACATTGTTACGGGGCGGCTAAGATAAGCGGCTCATCCCCATATCCAGCGAATCGTATGTAGCACCGATCTACGTTACGAAGACAGATACGCCTGCTTGCTTGCTTTTATTGTTGGAGTCCACATGTGGCCTATATGAAGAAGCGCCTGACCGATATTTCCCAATTGTTCAAGTTCCTGGCAGGAAAGACGTGGGGGGAGACGCAATGATGGAACTCTACAGAGCCCCGTTTCTCGGTTTCCTGAGATACCGCTTGCCCGTGCTGAGCGATACCTGCAAGACCAATGTTCGTGTTCTACAGGCAGTACAAGCCCAAGCACTGAGAGTGTGCCTTGGTCTGCCCAGATGTACGTCAACAGAGGCAACAATTGCAATTGCTGTTGACTATCCAATACAAATTCACATTGCTGTATAAGTCTTGAGGACGCACATCAGATACTTTGCACGTGCTCCCTGTCATCACCTTGCACTGTTGCCTTCAGAGAGGCGCCAAGCATCGTTCGCTAAAATGATTGTGAACTACAACGAGAAACTTCCCTCGGGCTTCACTCTTGTATCTAAACCATCGATACCCCCTTGGTGTCTTATTCGACCCACGGTGCATCTTAGTGTACCAGGGATCCGGATGAAATCTGAGTTTTCATCGCCCGTGCTGAAACAATGTGTCTCTTCTTTTGTACGACAAATATTCAGACAGTGTACATATATATACCGATGGCTCCACGAACCGCCAGTGTTCCTCAGGTGCCGTAGTTGTCCCAGCAAGAGGTGTTACCATCAGCTTTAGGACTGACCACTCAACGGCATCTACAGCAGCGGAACTATAGCTGCTTTGCGCGCTGCACTTTGTGTGGTCAACCGGGAACCACCGCAACAATGGTCGATTTTCAGCGACTGTAGGGCTGCCCTACAATCTGTGCTCTCAGCACTGCGCCGCAGGCCATACGAACAGCTTGTTTTCGAAATTCGATGCCTTCTCCACACTTTACACGAGAAAGGGCATCATGTGACGTTTCAGTGGCTGCCAAGTCACTGCGGCGTCATAGGAAACGAACATGCCGATGCTGCCGCGCAGGCAGCTCTTGAAGGAGCACGAGAAGAAGCCATACCATTTTCGCGGACCGATGTTGCCAGTAATCTTCGACGACTTGCACGTGAAATTACGTTTTCACTATGGTGCCCACCAAGCAACAAGACGAATCGTCAACACCACCTGTCCTCTTTGATCGCTCTCCGCATGCCCACTGGGCTCAACTAAAGAGATGCCACCCTTCTTCATCGCTTATGGCTAGGAATGGCATTTACAAAATCTTATTCCTTTGTCATAAGAATGGCCGACAACGCTCTCTGCGATGCCTGTCATTGCGAAAAGACGCTACACCACATCCTGTGCGACTGTCCGTTGTATGACATCCAGAGACAGTCACTGGCGTCCGTTCTTGCGCGCATCGACAACAGCCAAATGTCTGTGGACACTATTCTTTCAAGTGCCCGGAGAGAGTACATTGCAACTCAAGGCTAACAAAAGCACTGTTGAAATTCCTACGCGACAAGAACTCTATGCAGCAACAACAAGCTACACAGCTGGGCGCATTCAGGTCCTAGCCTTCAGGATTGTCATTAAATTTTACACGTTACGCACTGCGACTATACTCTGCTGTCATTCCACAACAGTGAAAGAACGGCTGCCAGTGCTGGACGACAACCCCCCCCCCCCCCTTCCAATCTTGCCGATGCACTTCCCTATAAAAAAGTTCAGCGGAAGCCGTTAAAAGTTCTCACACTTCCACCACAGAAGAGCACTATAGACTAAAGCCGGGTGATTCGATAACTCGCTTCTTTCAAGTTCTTCCTAAAGCGAGAATAAGAGACCCCTCAACAAATAAAAAAAAAGAACGGGCCAATACACTGATCCTGAAAAACCAAGCTCAACTTTCTTCGACAGGGAAATGCGACCGACACATTAAACGCACGGCAGGCGGAACAGAGGAGGCCATACTTTAGCCGGACCCCCTGCACGACCTTTCACAACATCTCAAAGTTCACGCATGCCGGTGGTCACGGTGGATTCCGCGGCAAGAAAGCGGCGCGCACCTCCGGTCTTGACCGCCGCACCCGTCGGTCGACGGGGCCGAACACGCTCGCCTCATGGCGCGCCTGTGAAGAGTTGGGTGGCCCCCGTGATCTGCGCTTTACTCATCGACGCGCAACGGACCTGTGCTTTCCTCCGCAACTGGTTTTTCCGTCCGCGCACGTATACATACACGAAGAGCAACCAGGCATCCGATATGCATATATCATTAGGCGACACGCCCACCTCAACCTCGGCACACGATTGAAGGGAAAAAGAGTCGCAGCCAATCCATTCATACTGAAGTGAAGGACCCCCAACAGGACCCGAATTGTGGGCAACACGTGGTCCGCCTATTACAAGGAGGGCAGCCTTGTCTCACAGAAATTACTTCAGCCGTCAACAGACCCAGAAGTCGGTCGCCCACGTCACTGCACTCGATGACGGTAGCTATAGCGCGAGAACAATACGACGACCACAGAGACAAGAAGGACGCGTGTTTCTGTGTCGTCGTTTTGTTCTCGCGCTATCACTATCATCATGTCATACCAACTAGCCCAAGCTGCCACACTTCTAAGTTACTGCACTCGAAGCAATATACATTTAACACTTCGTCAATGCTTACGCTCGCGAAGAAGGGATTGCGGGGCCGACATTATATTGCAGATTTTCCCTGGTCTTTGATCTCTCGCGAAGCATTCTTCGTTACGCTGCCGAGTGGAAAGTTGTTCAGGTTGAGGCGCTCACCGCGACAACCCAGCAACAGCAATGGTTCGAAATGCACATTCGTTCGAGGGTTTACCGTGCACAAGCCGCATATAAAGCAACCACCGCCAGCCATAAACGAGCTCAGCATGAGGCTACGCGCTCGTGCTTATCACATCTTGTGCCCTTAAAGTCGGACCTCTGCCATGAAGTCGGACCTCTGGGACCGCACATAAATTCATCCCGGTGGAAACTTTCGATCCGTCATACACACGTACACGGAGTAACAACGTCAGTGCACAGTTTTTATTTTCTTTTTTTCCTTTAGGAACGAAGCTCCTCAAGGTGTGGGTCTGTACATCTTCCATCACATGTAGTAGGTGGCACTACTACTACATGCAACGGAATATGTACAACGGAAGATTACGTTGCATGTAATAGTACATGCTACGGAAGCCACCAGTGGCACGTACCCGCTCTAGAGCGGGTAAGTGGCACAGGGGATGACAGGTGGCGGTACTTGGAGTGATCACTAGATGGACGCACGCATGGACGGACGGACGGACGCATGGATGGACGCACGGATGGTCGAGTGGACGGACGGAAGCAAGAACGAACAGACGGAAGAAAGCACGGACGAGCTGACGGACGCTTCACCCCACTCATCATCCTTCACTCCGTGAATATGATGATGGTTTTTTTTGTTTTTGTTTTTTTTTCGCTTTTCACCCAACACGTCGCTTCCCTGAGAAGCCTCCCGGAGCGAGCAAGTAAGCACGTATATAATCAGGCGCCGTTGCATCCGGGGAAGGCGACGGGGCGCGCGCGTACGTGTTCTGCGGTTAACAGAGAGGCAACGAGGTTGAGTCGTTGTTTTCGCTCTTTCTTCATAACCCAGACCGCGAGGAGGGCCAAAGGAAGGGGCCACGCCGAAATGAGTGGCCGCCCCCCGTGGCTTCAAAGCACGTGCGAAGAACCCACGCCAAGCCGGCCGCTGGAGGTTAACCCTCCGCGGAGCCAGGACCGACCTTGACACCCGGAACTCGGCCACGGGAACTCGTCGGGCTGCTGAAGAGTAGCGGGCCAACCAGCGATTATGCCCCATACGTGGCAGCGCAAACTACGGCGGGCCAACAACGTGACGGCCTCGGCGAAATAATTAAGTTTAAACGCTGCGCGTCAGATGCAGGTTGTATATACGAGAGGGCGGAATAACGCGGGCGAAAGCAGTTGTTCGGCGAATGCATGGCTTATGATGTTATGTTATACCGACCGCGTGTCTGAGGAGGACCATGACAACCTGTTTACAGGATCCACGAGAGTAGTCGGAGTGAAAACGGCTGCCTATTGCTCTGTACATGCACGGCCTTTCATGCGTTATGCGATTGGCCGCCTTTATTCGCGATTCGCTGTCGCCTTCGCTTTGTAGCCGCTCGTTTTGAGATATCACTGGCATGCGGAATCAGGGGGTGGAGGTTAATCATTTTTCCAGTACGTCTGTACTCGTGTCCTTCTTGTCTCTTTGTCGTCGTTCTGTTCTCGCGCTATAGCTATCGAGGGAAGGAGGCCACACCAACCCAAAATCGAAGGGTGGCGAGAGGACTGCCCTGGTCGAGTTCGCGGAGGGGCGGCTAACACCACCCCCACTTCAATGTCCGACAAATCGTTCAAAGGTGTCCCAGGCTTTGTTCTTTAGCGAGACTTCGGGATTCGCATAAGCACTCACTCTTCTCTTAGTGATCCTTCAATCAATGTACAAAAAAAGATTCGTTTGCAGAAACGATGAAAAACAGCTGCGAAGCGCGCAGCAAATCGGCGCCATACCCTATACTGAAAAGACGATGTAGCATTACAGAAAGGGAATTGGATCCGACTGGTGGTGGTTGATGAACGGTGGGGAAAATGAGCTTTTCTTTCTTGTCACAGGTATGAAAGAGCGAACGGCTGCAGGTTTTCCGACATTGTCGAGAGACGAAAAACGACGGTCTATCTAAAACTAAACGATAGTTATAGCGCGAGAACAGCACGACGACACAGAGACAAGAAGGACACGAGCGCTAGTGGGGACTTGGCGTTCGTGTCCTTCTTGTATATGTGTCGTCTTACTGTTCTCGCACTATAACTATCGTCATGTCATACCAACTAGCCCAAGCTGCCACACTTCTAAAACCGTAATTCGTGATACCACCGAACAATGCGAACATCTGCGAAGCGCGAGACAAAAGACCCATTAAATGCCTTGCTCGTAACGTCAGACCCGCAGCGCCCTAGCATACTGCATGGTCAAGGACGTTTAACAAAACTGCTTGAGTGGAAGTCGCGGAATATAAAGGGCAGCTTTTGCCCCACGCGCCGTATGAATTTAATATCCGTAATTTTTCTGGAAAGACACTGCCCAACGAGCATCTTGGTATCACTGGTTTCACGTTGAAGCCTCGAAAGTTTTGGCAAATGTTTGCACAGATAATGTCACCAATACGCATCCAGATGTATTACTTTTTGTCGGAAACAACGATCTCGTTTTTTTTATATTCAAGCTAGCGGTTGCATTAACCGAACAAATGTACTTCATGTCAGATCAGATATGACACCTGGAAGTGTGTGTGTGCGTGTGCGTGTGTGTGTGTGTGCGTGCGTGCGCGTTTGTGTTTTAAGGTAAACTCCGGCAAATGCAGGCCTCACACTTGCTGCTAAGGTCTCGTAAAAGCTTCCAGTCAATAATTTTTTTTTATTCAACCTCCTCGGCACTGATGGTGAGGAACATGACTGATAAATGATTACTCGACGTCAAGAGTATCATATCCAATGCGACAGAACGCTGCTTTTTCGTGTAAGCGAACTCTCAGCGACACCCGCATGCCTGCATACCCACAAGCCTCCCCGCGGGTCAAAGTGTACGACATCGCTAGTGCTACGAAACGACGTCGCCAAGACGACGTCTGTGGAAGACATCTGTACGCGATTGGAACCACTGCGTCAATGCTCGCTTGATCTACAAGACGCTGTATAACCTGGGTGGTCAGCGCATCGCCCCGGACACTCGCTCCCGTAACTGTGTAACCAGTCCTATACGAGCACGCCAGCAAGGAAGAAAAGGGGCAAAGAAAGCCGGGGGCGAAGCAAGCGAGGGGCCCTACGCCCATGAAGATGATGAGGAAGGGATGTATTCCGCGAGCAGCAAGTAGGAAAGTGGGGGGGTCAGCGACGCTTTGCGCACGGCGAGTTCACGGTGAGACTGGGCGTGGCCCGTTTCTTACGCACGTACTCGGGCGCGCACTCTCTCCTTCTCGCACTCTCTCTCCACTGATGGCGCTGCCTGCCGACCCAACAAAAACGCAGCAGCACCCGCCGGAAATAGTTGCCAAGCCGCGCGGTGCCATGCACTGCCGTTCACCATCTTTTCGGTTTGTTTTTATCTTCTACGCAAGCGTCGGCCTCTTTTCTTTCATCGGAAGCGCGATAACTTCTTTTCTCCGAGCGGCGAAGAATTTCCAAAGGGTTGTTACTAAATGGCGGGCTTAGAAAGAAGTATTACCGGAATCTAAAACGAAAACAAGTCACCACAAACATTCCCGAGGAAAGAGAATCACCGCCACACACACACACACAAAAAAAAATGTTGTGGCATCTCGAGACGGGACAAGAATCCGTGCTTCCCGTTCGCGTGCTGTGTCGCGCCATTTCGCATAAGGCAACCCGTCCCGGTGTCTTGACGGATAAAAAGAGAGAAGAGAAAGTACCTTCGACACCCGCAGTGATGCAGGGCAGAGACGAAGCAAACGCTCGGAGCTAATATTTAAAAAAAAGAAGCACCTACAGCAAACGACATCTCGAACAGACCGGAAGAAAAGAGCCTGCAAGAAAGAAGAGACGGGCCGAAGAAAAAGAAAAACGTCACTCGCACGGACGACCGACCACTCGCGTCGCAGCCGAGGAACCCTCAACTCAACCCGGGGCGGAAATGAGCAAGGGAGATTTCGCGTACCTTCTTCTTCTTCCCACCTACTATCAACCACCCTCGCAGGACAACCTTCACCTCTTCCACCGAGAGGTACCGCATGGATGAAGCGCCGGTCAGAGAAGGCGGAGGGGCGAACAAACGTGTCCCGCGCTGCGCATCCTCGAGGGCATCCTTCTGGTTCGCGGGCCACTCACCTTCCGCGGCGCACTCACGAAAGCCGCGCTTTACAGAAAGGGCGGCGGATACACGAGAAGGGGGGGGTGGAGGGGATTCCCGAAGGATGCACGCCCAGAGGACCACCGACTTCCCCCGCGTACACGCTTTTCCAATGACCTGCAGCCCGAAGATAATAGCGGCAACGAGGAGCATCTCGGTTTCCGTCTGACGGATGTCGGGCCCATCCCCCGCCACCTCGCACACGAAACTCACAAGAGCAGCTGCCATACGAGCCGCGTGCCAGCAGCCAAAAGACGATAAGAGATTTCTTAATTTCACAGCGTAGTTTCTTTTTATTGCTCCCGGCCCACCTACGGCCTTTCTCGCCTGCAGCGAAATAAACTCTCCTCAAAACAGCAGGGAGAGAGAAGACAGAGTGGTAATCGAGTCGGGCGCGACTAATACCGTGCTGCCTTCCAGCGTCATCAGCACACACGTGAACTCTGGGGCCTGTTACACACACACACGCCATAGTCGACGTCGTTGCGTCAGCGGACTTCCTCTCGAAATCAATCAAACGTCCGTTTGACGAGCGGAGGAAAACAAAGTGAGAGATATGCACGCGATTCTCGAAAGGTCACCACCACAACCGCGCCGCGCCATGAGGGTGTAATGTGGTGACACCAAGTGTAGGGGACGGAAGCAGCAGCAGCAGGAGAGACGAGCGATCGGAAAACCGAACCGCTCAGCCCCGAGTGCGCCTCTGCACGAAACAAATGACGACATCCCTCATCCATCCGAGAAAAAAAAGCGAGACGGGAAGAGATCGAGGGGGGAGAAAGCAACAACGAGCGAAACAAGGAGGCCAGCTGCTCGAAAGCTCTAGCGAGAAAATTGGAGCCAGAGGGCAGGGAAGCGGGCACTGAGCGGTAGTGAAAACAGAAGAAACAAGCACGACCAGTTGCCGCCACACGGGCCCGAGAAAACACTTGGCCCCGGCGTCGTCGGCACCCGTGGCAGTTCAAAAGTGGGCGCACTTAGAAAACGACGACGCGCCCGAAGCAATAATTCGCCTCTGCTGAGTTGCGGGCAGCGAAACGAACGCTATAGGTCTCGTGTCGGCCAATCGGAAACGAGAGCCAGCAGGTTGTATCGAAAGAAAAAGAATGAATGGTACTGCAAGAGTACAGTGGCTAGAATACTAATGGCTAGAAGAATTCTAGCCACTGTAGCTATAGTGCTTGCCCGGTGCGCGACGCTAATCGTTCCCACGAAGCTTCCATTGGGTCGAGTGTTCCGTCTCGGTATACTTTCTAGGCCGCGGCGCAACTTATAGAAAAAACGGAAGAGAGCGCAGTGGCACTCCAACGAGAGTGCAGTCGATAACGGCAACAAGCTCTGCTCCCTTCGACACGGGGACCGTTCTTGGAACTGATACGGGGGCCAACGAGTATGCCATCACGGCTATGCGGGGCGAGTAAAGTAGAATGCGCCCGTCGAGACAAGTCGCCCCGGAAGAAGACAGACAAGCGCCCTTCGTTCGCTTCGAGACCCCGTCGCCGTCTTCGCGGACGGCCGTCCGGGCCGGGTCGGTCGAGCAAAAGACCCGGTGCGATGCCGAACAGCGCGCTGCAGACGTGACGCAAGGACGGACTAGAATGGTGCAGTTAACTTTTGCGCCTCCTCTTCAGCATGATACGCCATGCCCTAAACTGGTTCGGCTCAGATCACCGGGCTCTGTCAAGAGATGTATAGCCGGTCCGTTACGGTAGTTACAATTTGGACGTTATTCTTTTTATTTCTGGTAAGTTCAGCTGAAAAGCAATGATTTTCTTTTTTTGCGACTTGCAGCCCAATTTTATGTCTCTTCCACTTAACGACTCGACCACTGGCCCTCGACTAAGATTAGTGTCACAAGCGTCAGCACTAAAAGGCCAGAGGAGGGGGGGGGGGGACGGCCTCTTCACGAGAATAATAATGGGTGGGGACGGGGGGACATAGTGCAGGTCTACGATTTGGAGCCCCTCATACAAAACTTAATGGAACTAACGATAGTTATAGCGCGAGAACAGAACGACGACAGCGACAACAAGGTCACGAGCGCTCTCTTTGTCGTCGTTCTGTTCGCGCGCTATAACTATCGCCATGTCATACCAACCAGTGCAGCTGCCACACTTCTAAATTTATGGCACAGTCCGGAGACCTAACCGATAAAAATACGTATACAATAAAAAAGGTAGTCGCCTCAGTTTTCATGCGCATCGACATCGCGGTGCGCGGGACGAAGCAGCTCTCCCATAGGTACACACACACTCCCTCCAGACACGTCCCCCGAAGCTGCAGAGGAAGCTGCCATTGCCTTAGCAATCGTAAACACAGAAGCACGGTACGTCTTATCAGATTCCAAAACCGCAATCTTAAATTTTGCACGAGGCCGAGTTCACGTCCCTGCTTTTTGCATACTGGATTCGCCCGCTGCAACCCCGCCCCGTCAAGTGGAGTTGATTTGGGTGCCCGCGCACTGCGGGAATCCTGGAAACGAGGCCGCCAACCTCTTAGCCCGAGGTTCTTTAAACCGGGCTCCCGCGGCCTCCGATCTGGATTCACGAAGGGACCGCGCGCACACTTTCAACGAGCTGACTCAGGCCTATAGGGCAGCACGTCAGCTATATCCCCCACCGCACAAGTCCCTGAGCAACCAACAGGCAACCCTCTGGCGCCAGCTACAAACTCACTCTTCCCTCTCCTCTCATTCTATCGCACTATCACCCCCTTTTCCTCACCTCAGCCTGTACCCTTTGCCCTGAACCTGATGCTTCTGCTATACACATCCTTTCTCACTGCCCGGCGGATCCTCCCCCGCGGGCCCTAGAGCACCTAAAGACTTGGGAGGATTGGGAGACCCTACTGCGCTCAGAGGACCCGGTTGAGCAGACCATGGCGGCCGACCGGGCTGCCAGCGTCATGGACCACCACCAAATGAACGCTTGAGCGCAAAGGGGTCGTGCGGGGGCCCGGGAGCCTGCGTGCTCCAAACTCCTCTGTTGAATAAAGTTTTTCTCCTCCTCCTCCGCTGTCCATAAATAACGGAAGCCCTCGAAAGGAGTTTCAAAGACAGCCCGTGGTGACCTATCAAGAAGTCACTGTTAGTCGAAGCCGCCTTTAGAAGCGTCCACGGAGCGGAAGCCACGGCCAAAATTGTGGAGTTCCAGACCTGCGCAGTTCTTCGATAAAAAAAGGAACTTTCTGCGCCCTTCTCCACACACTGCCTGGCAGGCCAGATGTAGCCGTAGGCTTTCTAGTAACATTCGACGATAACTTGAACATTATCTTCTAACACGACTTCCCCCACCAAGGACGACGATTGCAAATACTAACAGCGCGGCCATCGTACCATAATTGACCGTGTCTGAGTGGCGGCTGTTACGAAGCTCGCCTCCGACGACGTTACGAAGGGCGCCGCGAATCTCGCCGGTGACACCACTGTTACGAAGGACGGCGACGCCAACACGGTCCCGAAGGCGCCACTGCTTCGAACTCCGCCGGGAAGGTCACCAGCCGTTTGGTAGCGTAGGTTTCTCAGCTCGCGACTGCTTCTGCGCAGAGCTGATAGACGAGCGGACGAGACGACGGTGAATTAAACAATGTTTATGTACAGCATATATACAGAGGCGTTACAAATTCGGCACTGGGGCGGACAGCTTAGAGACTCGAAGAGCCGAGCTCTCTTCTCTGACACATAGGTCTACTGCTCGCGACGCGCCGCGGGCCTTTTTTTATATGCACCGGGAGGATTCTTTGAGTAACCAAATGTCCAACCAGAAGCGCCGCTGGCCGTGATGTCAGAATCCTCCAATGGGGTCGCCGCTGGGCCGCGTCATTCTCATCGAATCCGGAGCCGCTGCGCGTGTTTGCAGCCAAGGACGAGTGACGTCGCCGCACATTGCGTCAGACTCGCCAGACAGGAAGGCGCCGATTGCTGCAACGGGCTCGCTGTGAGTGCGCGACACACACCGTTGAGTTGTTGACGCCGTTGAGTTGATGACGCCGTTGAGTTGTTCGCGCCAGGCGGGCTCGCGTGCTGGCCTTGACACAGATTGCCTTTTTCAGAGGCATGGGCGTTCAGTGTGGACTCGCAGGCATAACACGGCTCAAATCTGGCCACCCAGACGTCCAGGTTCGTCCTGAAGCTATAAAAGACCATTCCTACTCGCTAAAGTGAACTTTCAATCAGGCCCCCTGTCCCGATTCCCAGGGATTATCGTACTAAAGTTCGGTTATAGTTTATCGTCTGCTGATCCTACAAGGACTAGTAATCGTTATTATACTGCACAAGACCGAGATATGTGCTCAATGACCATACTTCCACATCGTCACTGCCAGACACCGTGCAGAGACTGCCGCTCCAGCAGCATTCCACACTCCGCTCTTGTTTATCACGTGAGCGCGGCAGCCGGCATGGCGCACGTTTTTCGGCCGATCACGTCCATGGCATTGTGCCTTTCTATACGCTCAGTCACACAGATATGGCAAAAAAATCATTCAAAATAACGGTGCAGCGCCTGAGAGAGCTGCTTGTACCAGTATGGGGCACATTCCCGACGTATTCACGGTGGGAAGAGGCATCGTCGACCCGTTTATTGTTTCTTTTTTGAATCGCACGGTAACGACGCCGTTGATAGGTGTCCCGGTCGTCATTTCCGGCGAAAGCTTGCAGCACCATTGACCGAAATGCGACCTCGTCTGGTGATGGGCTTCGCGTGAAATACGCAGTGCATGCGCCACATGTGCTTGCCATGTAAGCTGTGCTCGAGATAGCGACGAACCGGGAAAAAGTTACGTGACGTTAATAACAATAAAAAGGTTTAATGCCGACATGGAAGATGAAGCTGACTGATCCATCTATCGGCACGTGATCTTTCTTTTTCATGTTCAGAGCGCAAAATCAAATTCTGACAGCCCGAAGCATCATGTCTATGCGCGCGAACAATGACAATAGCATAAGTAATAGACAGACCAATAATTTGACAAATATGAAACGGAAATAACGTTGGCCGTTATAACAGCGGGCGAGCAACACTAACATGGACAACACTAACTTACTTCTCATTAGCGAGCACTATAAACTAGACACAGTGCTGGGAGTACGCGAGTGTATACACGGCACTAGAATTCGGTCACAAAATCAAACATATACAAATAATGCTGGTGGAAGAGGTCCAGGAATGCATTGACTTTGAAGAAATAAATCTGAAGCGACCGCCAGCCCACGGTCTGGTTGAAGGCTGGGTTTCTTTCACTCATTTTTTTCTCCCGGGTGCCTGCAGCCCCGAACTTCCACAATGTAGCACGGTTATAAAGAGGGAACACACCAAGCCCCGTACGCGCTCGACCGAACTCGGGTGAAAGAGGGGGAGAAGGACGAGCTGTTGCTGAGTGACTCCCGCTGGGATCCCCGCAGACAAAGTTGGCGCTGTCGACGCGCACGTGCACGCGTATCCATCAATGATGCCGGACAGCCCTCCCCGAAGCCAGACACAATGCACGTCGCGCTCACCACCACGGGGACCCCCGGCTGTAGAGGGAAAGGGGGACGGGCAGTGGGGGGGGGGGGGTTGAGACACCACGCTGTACGCTCGGGTATACGCGACGCTCGGGGTCACAGACCGAACCGGGGGCTAGAAGAACAAAGCAGCGCTATGCACAGGCGCGACGGGGAAACCCTGGGTGCAGCAAAGAAAAAAGCGTTGAACGAGGGAGAGGAATAAATAATGACAAAAAGGAAAGAACTGCGGCAAGTGCGGAGGATGGGACACACGCAGTACACTGAAAAGTAAGGGAGAAACACGAGCGTAAAAGCGCAGCTTCGGCAACTGGAGACGACAAGCCGGGTCGGCAAACAAGCACAGCGGGGGCGACATGGTGAGAGAGACAAGAACAGAGCTAATAGAAACGAACAGAGAGGGTGCACAGGAAGGGAAAACAGCTCCGAGCAACAACGCCGGCATAAAAAGCAACGGCACCTGCGGAAGAGCCAGGAGCGGCCGACACGACGGTACCCGAAACGCACTTGCTGCCTCGAAATCGGCACCGCCTCTCGTTGTCGGCGGTGCAGCATGAAACAGTCAGATGTACCCGATAAGAGATCATCGCTCCGGCTGCTCGCTCTTGCACGCGTCGCGAACTATGAGCAATTAGGCGACCGTACAGCCATCCGTTATCTCTCTCCGGCAAGTCCGCGCGGGCGACTGTCGAAGCCACTCGGGCCGAACAGCAAGCACATCTCCTCTCGTTAGGCGCGGCGGCGTCAACTTTCGGGCCACGCAAAAATGAGGACGTCCTTCGAAAAAGCAAAGCCAAGTACAGTTCGAGTGTCTGGTTAGCGACTCACGCCAACCAAACAAACAAACAAAAATGAAGCGAGCTGAAAGAAGCGCTCAAGAAAGACCGGCTCCTCGAAGGAAAACACGTTTTTCACCGCGTTTTCCCCCCATTTTCTTTCTCCTGCAGCGGGACACAACAGCAGCAGGCGACAAAGGAAGCACTGAGCGCACATAGCGTTTATTGTTGCCACTGTGCTTCGTCCGCTAAAGGAGAGAGAGAGAGAGAGGCGACGCGTCCCTGCGAAAGCCGCCGGTTCGCTCCTGCCCTACACACGTCGCGAGGACAAACGGTGTCCTCCCCCCTTTTTTTCGGGAACGACGCGCTTCCCACGGTCCCCACGCAGAAGGGAAAGGCAACGGGAACAGCTGCGACACTCCCCCTCCTCCGGCATGGATGCCGAGCAGGTCGCTCCCTTCAATACTGCCCCATGCCGGAAATTCGCCCGAGAAGCGGATGAAACAGGAACCAGTCGGCTGCAGAACAGGACCGGGCGACAATAGACTGCTGCTTTATAAGCTGTTCGGTTCTCTCTCCTATTCGATCTTCCCAATTCGCCCTCATACAGGTCCCCGTCATCGAAATAATAGACAAACCGCAAGCCGGTGGAAGCACCTGAACTCCCCCCTCCCTTTTCATCAAACCCCAACGGCACCGCCAAAAAACCGAGGAAAGAAGGCCGTCGTTGGCCGGCTGCTAGTCGCGGGACGACTACTATTCCCCCATTGTATCGGAAGTGAGGGGTGGACGGGGCATGCACAAGGATCCGCGTACACTCTCACGCAACAACCGGCTTCACCTGTCTTCTTTTCCCAATGAAACCGCTTCCTTCGCAATCCTTTCCCGCGGGTTGCGTGAACGTTACGGATGCTTAAGAGAATCCGAACGCCTTTGCTACGAGCTTGTTTCTATAGAGACAGGTTTCGATGTCGTATACACGCGGCACGCAGAGGCATACGTGGCGTGGTGGATTTCCCAGCCCGACGCCGGGTGAATGTACAACACGAATCACACTTGTCATCAGAGCGGTCCAGCACGTGCGGCGGAGTGTGCTGGTGCCACCCGAAGCTGCTACCCTCAACCACGGTGACCTCAACGAAGCTAGAAGTTTTAGTTCACGCTTGAATCGTAGTACAAATGTCCATATAATTAAGTGCTATTTTTGGTATTGTAGCAGCGTCGGTCTCTGCACGCTTTTTCACACACACACAAAAAAGGAACGAACGGCGACTGACGCCGACTGGCCGCTACGAACGAGTAGGGCTCGGCCTTTATGTATACACACACACCCACAGGTCCGTCTAATGTTTGTACCTGTTGAAGAAGGTAAAATTCATTGTGCGGCTGCGTTAATTTCGTAGAGAACGAACAGAACAGACACTCGCTCCCCGAAATTCGCTTATAGTTATGTGAGCCACATTAGTCATCAGCGATGGTATTACACACAAACCTTGGCATGTTCCTCGCAGATGCCACTGATCGAGATGGACAGCTTAACTCGGTCTGATACGCATGCACGTGTGACTGCAACAGAAAAAACAGCCGTAGCAGAAGCCCTGCTTCAGAAAAGGAAAACAAGAAAGAAGGCGACATGTGAACGTGAAACGTTCAGGCCTGTTGTGATGCCTTATTTACATAAGGTCACACATCAACTCAAGAAAGTTGCTAACAGGCATGGGGTCCCCTTGGTATTCTCCGCGCCCAACAAACTCTTGAAGTTGTGCTCCCGCACCTGCGGTAGTAGCAAAACTGGGTGCAAAATAAAACACGGTGTATGCTTTATTTCTTGCATCACTTGTGTGGTATATGCCATACCTCTGGTATGTGGCAGGATCTACATCGGGCAAACAGACGTTGCATAAACGAGCGTCTTAGGGAACATGCGCAAAAATAGTTAAAAAGGTAGACAAAGGGGCACATCTTGTTGCTCACTTGCAATCCTGCATCGGATGTTCGCCACGGTTTCATGATACGATGATTCTAGGCAGAAGCAGGAATGAAGATGCAAGACTTGCTTTGGAGGCTTATCATATTAAGAAAAGCGGAGCTGATTGTATCAGTGATACTTCCGTTTCTTTGCATGCCATCGAATATGAATTTTTGCGTACACATCTTGTTTAAGATATCGTGTTTTTACAAGTGTAATATGACAACACGCATGTACATTCAGGTGTGTGGTGTGATGTATTAAGGAATTTTTGTTATTACACGAAGCTGTGCGTGCGCATGCAATGTATGTGGTTTCGGCATATATATGCGTTGCTGTGTGAAGAATAAAGTAGTTGTTAGTTTGGCGTCAATCTGTCTCTTTCCTCGCCTTCTTTTTTCCTTTTTTTCCGTATTGTTTGCGCCAAAGAAGTTAACTTCTTTTTTTGTGCTATGTACCAACTAGACCCAACGCAAGTTTTACTGAAGTTCCTTTCTAGTACAGTGGGTCCTTCTTTTTGTGTGTCTCCACCATATTCTTCCGCGGACGTCAATGCATTGCTCGACCACATCATTCATGCAACCTGCAGAGCAAGAGTGTATGGTTTTTCCCTGCGCAAAGGACTGATTCCGGCAGATGTGAGTGCTTTGTTTGGTCCCATATATCCCTCGTGGGCTCACACCAAAAGGACTGTGTAAACTTCTACGATCAGAGATGTGGCGACAAGTTCGTTTCTTCCGGGACTGGCTTTGGAATATGTGCCTTTCCAGTGTTCCCTACTGGCTGGCTCTTAAAAAGTACCGTTCTTTGATTCGACTTGCGGGCCAGCTCATTGAAGCTAGGTGGAAATGCCTTTTAAAGGTTTTGTGCAATGCAGCAAAGAAGGACAGTCCTAGTGCCAAAATTAACGTCAAGTAATAGGTAATGTTAGCCTGCCTAAAAATGTTTCTCGTTTGTTGTCCAAAGGGCCCAAGTTTTGCATGCCTTCCAGTATTCCTGCGCATGAATTGGTGGCTTTCAATAGAAATGTGGCTTCAAAGGCACAGCAAGAAGTGCGCGATCGATGCCTACTTGAAGGGGTGGAGTGCCTAGATAAAGCTGTATCTAAGCAAGGAGCAAAACGCATGGATTTCAGTGTTAATCATACGTTGTCCTACTTAAGGAATAATAACCTATGTCTTTTGCAG